>OX453256.1:17816732-17867925 GCA_949709985.1 Luffia ferchaultella
ATGAACTAGAAAATGGTTATGAACATGGGACGCCAATAACGGAACACAGATTAATGAAATATTTTCATAATTTTAGGGCTGTTTAGATTTAATTTTCATTTTATGATATGATTGGTAAATTCGAATCATTTTTAATTCATCATTAATTTATTTATAACGTACATAGTGGTTTTTATTTAAAGTCATGTCATTGCTTTGTTTTAAAAGGAGGAAGTTAAAGTTACGCTAAAAAGTGCGACTGCGCACTGGCCAAATTAGTAGTGTGAAAGAAAATGGCGATCAGCGAAAGGCGTCCGGAGTTAACGTGATGAAAAACATTGTTAAAGCTCAATTACATAGTGTTATAGTTAATAATTGTGTCAGATGTAGATTATTTAAGTGTTAATGAATGGTGATAGTGTATAAAAATGGCTGCGAATATGTACAGAGTCGGCGGTAAGTAGAAATAATTGGTTATTTTTGTTGTAGCTTCGCCGGTTCACCGCCAGCCGACTAGCGGTGCTTTGCTTTGATTGTCGTACCTTCATTAATCGTACACCTTTAATTAGTTGATATCCTTTGGAATTCGTTCTTGGACTTAATTTTGCAACGAATTAATCTAGTTCGGTGACATAGAGAAATGAATTGGACTATGTAGTTTGAAGGCGTAACTTATTTTACTAAATTTCGTCAAATAGGACATTAGCATTTGCATCTAGATATCATTGTGTCGGCTTGCGTATTGCGTGCGGGTCGCTAGACATGAAGCGACTTCAATTATCTAATCATAACTAGCTTTTTCAGAATGATTTTTGTTAAATCGCACGATATTAATGTGTAATTTTAGGTTATATTTTGTGTTGTCAAAACATTTTCGATTAAGAAATACTTTTTTACCTACTTTAACATGTGGCGAATTTAACTTAAAGACATAGTGGCTATGAGACAGTGACTATAAGTGAACTAGCTTTCTTTAATGTTTCATTTTGTTATTTATATGTATGTTTAAGTAGTAGGTATTTAAATATTAATTATGCCAGTAATATTATGAATCTGAAATATCTAATTAAGTATATTAATTTGAGATAGTTTTCAATTTTCACTCTGATTTGGTTAAAAAGAATTAAAATTATTGACTTTGTTGATTTTAGAACAGTATGTATATAGTATAATATATACTTTTTATTGGAAAGTGATATTTGAGATATTCAACTTGTACCAACAAAAATACTCTCAACAACTACTTAACAATATGAAATTAATTTTTTTATTTAAAATAGGTAGGTATACCTTTATATACAAAAAACTAATTTTGTGTTGTAAACTGTAGTTGTAATTAAAATTATCGCATATCAAGTATTTAATATATTAATTCAAACATTGAATGTTAGAGCAATGATATTATAAAAACTAGAGTCTAGAGATTTCTAATTCAACAATTTTTAAAATAATTACAATAGTCATAAATGTCAACATATTGTAAACTAGCCTCAACTTATTTTTTTTATAGTATAAACTGTTTTTGCACATCTGATCTATTTCATAAACTTCCCCTCTAGTTTTTAGGGTTCCGTACCCAAAGGGTAAAGAGACTATTGTTGAGCCTACAATGTTTTTCTGTCTGTTCATCAGTTTTGCCCGTCTTGTCTGTCACACACAGGCCTCTAACTTGGCGACAGTCAGATATCCATCAGATTGTATTTTCTTGAGGCACCTATTACCACAAATAATAAGTAAAAATAACTAACAATAAATGTAAATGCAAAGGGGTCCTACATGCATAGATACTAAAATAAATCATAGCAAGTTTTGCAATTTGTATAACTATGACTAAAATAAAGCAAATACATATATGAAATTTTACCGTAAAACAACATATAGGTAATAAAAACTTGTCAGGGGTGAGTTAGGCTTGTGCTAGATCCTGAACTGAATCAAAGAAAACAATATTTTTTTTGGTTAAAATAAAACACAAACTGTGTTATTATTTACAATAACTTGTGTGTTGATACAGAACCCACCGCACTTGACATGATTTTATTTTTCCTGAATACTTTTACTTGTTATTTGGCTTTTTAATTTTATTAACTGTTCTGAGCGTGAAAATACATTCTCTATAAACTCTATATGATTATACTTATTATGAACCATGATTATACCTATGTGAATGTAAAATTTTCGTCGAAATTGGTTTAATGATTCTTGACCAACAAAGGCAGACAGACAAGAAAAATAAATGAATTATACAAGTTCAGGGATAACTAATTAGTTAATCACAATAAATATTCGCTAATATTATTATACTTATTTTGTGATAATTTTTGATAACTTTTTTTGTTTTTAAATGAGGATATTGATTATTTTTTTAACATTTCTTTTCGTGAATTCATTCATTTAAATAATTTCATTATTAGCAAGATCTCGATTAGCTCTGACCTTTTACATGGGTATAGTCATGATACTTCTGATAACGCTTATCAGATCCCGTTTTAGTTTTATACTTTGTAATATAATTTCGTATAGGTAATATTAATGTAGGCATGCATAATAAAATGAGATTGAATCACAATAAATATTATAATTAATATTGTTAGTTTTGTATGTTTTTATTTTTATGCAACATATTTAAAAGCACCCAAAATTATATAAAAAATATAAAGACAGGTTAGCATCTATTATAAAAATTACAAGAAAGTAACCACATTATTTTTTTAAATGTGATGGTCGGTGGTCGCCTCTACACTAATTTCTAATTGCTACAACTTTCCTATGAAACATTGGAAATCCTGGTAGGTACATTGTAAAAAATGTGAGGATGAAAATAAAATAGGAAAGGTAACTTATATAAATAATATTTTTATTGGAATAAAAAAAATTTGTACTAGAATTTAAATTTCACAATACTCCTGCTAAGTACATGATACTTATACATGGTGTAGATAATTTGAGTTAGTTAAAGCATTCATTGAAAATATGATGAGACACACCTAATAATTTACATAAATTTAATAATTTAAGTATTTGTTACAATTTATTTACTTACACAATATAAAATTAAATAAATTTATAAATATAATAGTTATTTGACACAATAACAAAATCTAAATATATAATAGAGTTGGTTGCAAATTAAAGAAGTTATAAAGGTTCTTTTCTGCCTATTTCTTGCAAAATAAACTTAAACATTATTTTAAATGGCCATACCAAGGTATGTTGTCATGCATTGATATTGCCCTCTATATCTAATTAGAGATTTGTCACATTCATGACTTGGTCAATGTCTATAAAAAAATGTAAGCATTTATAAGTATTTTATTAAACTAATAAATTACTTAAAACAAACAGTTAATAGGGTCTAATAGCCACATAACCTCAAAATTATCATAACATAATATATTCCTCATATTTTCTTATAGTTTAATAGGCTTGTGCCAACATTTTTAACATATTTTTTTTTGTTCAAATATATAGTCCAATCTAATTACTTATAACTTTTTCTCAAATTTAAAAAAAAAAAATTTCAGTATTTTTTTGTATATAAAATTTGTGTAACATAATGCTTCTGTGACGTAAATATAGACAGATGTTTATGTTTGCTTAATCTGAGAATAAAATCATATTTTGACTGATTCATGAGGACTATAGTTTCATTCAATATAGTTACAGTTCCAATCAAACTTTAAGGTGGATGTAAACATAGGCACAAGTCTTGTCACAGTAACCAGTTTTAGGTGTAGTGGGACACAGTGGAGCAAGGGGTATATGACTGTACTTGTGCAAGCACACTCAGGATGTTGTATTCCGATAAACCAAAAAGTTTGAGGCGAATTATACTGACTTACATATTTTATACTTTTTGTTTTTTACTGTGGAAAGCAGCAAAATGGGCTCAACTGTTCAGATGACATCATAGGAATAATACCAAAGTCAGATGAATTTTCTAAATAATAAATAAATCTGGCAAATTCATAGAAAGATACATAATTATATTAATAATTATAATAATAATGAAGAAAAGGAGATAGTTGAAGTGATTGTTTCAATTTTAATTACCATCAGCACATCTTTAATATTTTGGTCCAAGCCCATTAGTTAATACGCTAATCAAGGAGGAAAATATAATAATACATGGGACATCCTACACAGCGCCATCTAGTCCCAAAGGAACCAAGTATTATGCTTGTGTTATAGGTTACTAAACAACTGATATACATACTTAAATATATATTATTATTTTTATAATATTCTACACTCAAACACGGAACAAATAGACATGTTCATGCACACAAATATTTGTCCCGGGTGGAATTTGAACCTGTGACCCTTGACTCCACAGTTAGGGTCTCAAACCACTCGGCCAATCGATTAATTTTTTTTAGTCGAAATAATAGGCATTATAACAAGAAAGTTGTATTATATTCTATCCTTCACAATTATGATTTTTGTATTATGCATGTGTATTCTATGATATGTGTATTTCATGTACAGTTGCGTCGGTATTAAATTTTACATAAAAATTTGCATGGTAATAATAATAATCAGGGAAATAAACTTTGAGTAGTTCTTTTAATTGCTGTAACACTGAATTGCGTATTTTTAAAGTAGGTAAAGAAACGTTTACTCACCGTCTTTTAGATATTTACAAGCAGATGATTCCATTGAAAATTTTTGGGCACAGACAAGTAGAAGTTCAATGCCTGGAAACTAGCATAGATATATATAAATTTTTTATACTATACAAAAATATGAAAATAATAGATTTTATCTGATGCAAAATGACCCTTTGGTTCAAAGTTGAACACATGTTATACTAACAATTAAATATAAAAATGAATGGAATTCTAGTTTGGGTTTCTGTACAAATTAAACTGCAGCTTACAGAAATATATAAAATATACTTTAAAAACCCACCCGATACTGAGTACAATAGCTGTGCAACGAATGTACATACAACTGAAAAAGTGCCCAAATTATGCAGCATTCATCATGATAAGAGAGTCATAGATGTTACAATAATTTTAGAGAAAAAAGATCTGCACAGTAGCCTTAATATACAGATTAAATATATATATTTTAATTACATTAGTTTGGTCTTCATTTACATGTAATATAGGGTTGTCTACTTTTGCAACATATATTACGTGCTTGGGAGAATTCTCGTGATGCCATCGGGGTTTTCTGTGACTTGTCGAAGGCATTCGATTGCGTATGTCACGACACATTGCTCTTCAAATTGAATCATTACGGAATAAGGAATCAGGCTCTTGGTATGTTAAAGTCTTATCTTAGTAATAGAATCCAGAAAGTACAAATCAAGGGTACATTGTCCTTAGGTTCTGAAGTTAAAATGGGAGTACCTCAGGGTTCAATACTGGGACCTTTTTTATTTTTGATATATATCAACGATTTACCTCTTGCAGTAAGAAAATTGTCTGATATCGTATTGTTTGCCGACGATACATCACTTATTTTTGAGATAAATAGGAAATCTTGTAATCTTGATGTGGTGAGCAACACTCTAACATTGGTTCACGATTGGTTGCGGCGAACAACCTTGTTCTTAACCCAAACAAAACGAAATGTATAAATTTCTCATTAGCAAAAATGAATGCATCCGCTCAAAGAAAACTCATGCTAAATAATGAAACAATAGAATTTGTTGAGACGGCAACTTTTTTGGGAATAACACTAGACTCTAAATTACAATGGAGTCCTCACATCACTCAGTTATCAAAAAGACTTAGCTCGGCTGCCTATGCAGTTAGAAGAATAAGGCAACTCACGGATGTAGCTACGGCACGTCTGGTATACTTTGGCTGTTTCCACAGTGTAATGTCATATGGCATTTTACTGTGGGGCCGGGCAACTGATATCGGATCTGTATTTGTTTTACAAAAGAGAGCAATTAGGGCAATTTACAGTCTGCGGAATCGTGATTCGTTAAGAGAACTTTTTAAAGTAATAAATATAATGACGGTGCCATGCCAATATATATATATGAAAATATAATGTACGCACGTAAGAATTTATCTAACTATACAAAAAATTGTGACCGACATAGTTATAATACGAGGACGAAAAATAAGATTGCACAGTCACATTTTAGGTTAGCTAAAATAAATAATTCATTTATGGGTCTATGCATTCGATATTATAATAAAATACCGGAAAATTTCATAAGTTTGACGGAAAAAAGTTTAAGACATATATCAAGCGTACCTTATGTATGAAGGCTTATTATAAATTAGATGACTATATGAATGACAGAAATGCTTGGGACACTGCTTTTCCAGCCAAGGACATTTATGATAATCCTGACATGTGACTGTAATTTCTGACATATATAATTATAATTTTTTAAATTTAACTTATAAGTTCTTCTGTATTATGTTTAGTTTGTTGTTTTATGACCATTGTTTGTGGTATTTACCTACTTACTATAATGAATATATTATAATAAATCTAATTATTGTTATCATATTGATTTTTTAAGTGAATGCTCAATTGGTATTTGTATTGTAATGATTTTTATTACTTTTACGACGTGAAAAACTGTAATTTATTTACCTACTTTCAATAAAGAAATTTGAGTTTGAGTTTGAGTTTCTACAAAAATATATAAACACAACGATTAAATTGTGAATCCAATTACAACAATTTAATATAATCATTTGTTTGATAAAGTATGCAACAAAAATTTTTATAGTTCATGTCCTCTCCAAGATATAACCCACTTGATGATCTTTTTAAGTAATATGACCGATTACCTCGAAAACATTTCAAAAGAGTTCATGCACTGAAAAGACCACCAGACAGATAATTTTTATATTATTGCTTAAAAATCTACATAAGCAGTGGTGTATTCAAAGCCCCCCCCCCCCCCCCCCCCCCCCCCAAACAGTGACCCAAATTAAGTTAAAAATATTCCCCAAAAAGATCTACACTGTAATTAGAAAATTATACATTTCTATTTAATACTCAGTAAAATAGTAAATTATTTACATCACCCTAATAAAATTAAATAGGTAAAGTGTTTATTGAATGCTGACCATATTTTTATGTAACTAGATCTATTTTCAAACATGGCATTTTCAGGGTTGCTGGCTCCCTACTGAATTCGGGACCTGAAAACCGAAAAATAAATTTTTTTCAGGTCAAATTTCTCAAGAACCATTAAGATATTCGATATTTTTTAATGCATAATCATACATCACTTATTTATCTAGTAAATGTACAAAATTTCATTTAGATACCACAATATACGTTTTTGAGTAACGCATGAAACACCAGATTTTTCAGGGTTTTTTTTGCTAATTGGTAGGGAATACCAATTACAAAAAAAACATTCGTACGAGGCATATAGTATATTTGTAAGTGTACACAAAATTGTTTTAAAATTAATTTAGTTAGTACCGTAAAAAAATGTGTTCCATGCTGAGTAAACGCAAAAAAAGTCGTGCGCAAAATCGTCGTCTACGCTTTACAATTTAATGAAAATAACATGAATATCTGTAAAAATTAAAATTTTGAGATGTTATCTCCCAAATAAGTACTGTTTTTATATTTTATATTTGTTTGCAAATTTGTAATAAAACTTCAAAAATTACCTATTAACCTATGTAAACGCTCGCAATGTCCAATCGGGCTCGAAGGCTTCACTAGGCATTTTGAACTTATTAGTTCTCAGTAAAATTTTGCGACACATTTTGTATCTGTGCATTTTCTCTTTATGAATATTTCTCGTTTCCTGCGGAAATTAAAAGACTTTATTATCCTGTAAACTGTAAACTATGTAAGGCAACATATTCCGGATTTTTTTATTTAATTTTAGGCTTACTAGTTTCTGAAATACAGGGAGCAATGGGAGATTATCATTTTTAGGGTCCCATAACCAAATGGCAGAAAAGGAACCCTTATAGTTTCGCCACGTCCATCCATCCATCCATCCGTCCGTCCGTCCGTCTGTCTGTCTGTCTGAGGTTTTTCTCGGAAACTATTGGCAATATATAGATAAAATTTGGATGGTAGGTGTAATCTATGAACTGCTACACAACGACGTAGTGAACTTAAAAAAAAAAATTTTATTGGGATAGGTCGCCATACATGTAACTGAAGTAAGAAAAAAATTCATCGTATTTTCACGCGAGAGGTACCAAACGATAGGTCTTAAAAATTGACATCAAGGTTTCAAACACTTTTTTTTATTTAAGTCAACAGTTGTTGAGATATGCACTCCTAAAGTCCTAATTTTTGTTAAAGTCATGTTGACTGGCGACCGCTTAACCTAGTGGGTGGCAACCCTGCCTACGAAGTTGGGGGTCCCGGGCTCGAATCCCAGGTCGGGTCAGTCGGGTCATTTATATGTTGAACATTGATACTGATACCGAGTCTTGGTTGTTAAATATATGTGGTGCCTTCTCTTGGCACCCAAAACACAAGCTAATGCTTAGTTTGGGGCCTAGACATTGTTGTCCTGTATATGTTATTATTATTATTTTTCATCTTTGATTTACGGGATCCTAAAATAGGATGTAGGATCATTCCGTTATCCGATATCCAATCATTCCGTTATGTCTGTATGTTAATCGGTCTGTCTAGACTCTTTTTCCGAATCCGTGGAGGTATCGAGTTGAAATTAGTATCAAATACCGTGCTTTTATAAATTAATTATATCGGATGTCTTTATGAATTGATGAAAATTCCCGAGCTTCCGTATTAAGATCGCAGAACGTACCATGCATGTATAGCACTAACATAGGTTTTTTAAGTTCATTGAAAAATATGCCCCCCCCCCCCCCCCCCCCTAGATGCTTTACATATTTTACAAAAACAATTAATTTTTAACATTTTTGATAAATTAGTTTGTATTACTATTTTTGGTTGGTACTAAACAACCAATGTACTACCAAGTCGGTTATTAATTTATTCGGTTATAAATATATTGAGACTTGGCCATCGCCTGAAAACACGTGTAAATTCAATCGCCTGAAAACCCATGTAAATTCAATTATTTAGTGCGATGGCCAAGTCTCAATATATTTATAACCGAATAAATTAATAACCGACTTGGTATTACATGGATCTCACAACTTTTTACCGCAGAACAACTGAGTTGCGAGACTTGGTTTTTTTGACAAGTATTGTTTTTGATGGGATCTCATTTCTTTTTGTATTTTGTAGACAGTTCTATTTTTTTCCTTTTCGGTACCTTCTACTTATTGTATATATGTATATCTATATGTATATAGTTTTTCTAAGATATATTATACAACCTTACGCACTCGTAATAAGTACGAATACGCACGTAGGTACGTTTTTTGCATTAATAAATAATTTAATACACGTGTTTTCATGACGGGAATACCCATTTTTTGCTCGATTTGGCAGGGGCACTACCATGCGCCTATATTTATATGGGACTAGCTTAAACCCGCGGCTTCGCACGCAATATAATAATAACTGCCGTAATAAAACATCGTTACGAATAAAGCCAATATTGAAAAATTTAACTGAAGACTTGGCTGTATGGGCTTAATTTTTTTTTGCGGTCTTTTCTAGATTTTTTAGTTTTTCCTTGATTCATACACCAAACACTACTTATATTCCAAATTTGAAGCTTCTAGGTCTGCTAGAAGTGCCTTAGAATTTTGATGATCGGTGAGTCAGTGAGTGACAAAATGAAGAAATTTGACCCGTTATAATTTCTTAAAAATACTGGTTCCAATTGAATGAAATTTGAAAATATGCTTATATAATATGCCTGCATGGTTACTGCAAATTTCAGTCTTCTAGTTTTATCCACAACGAAGTTACAGGGGGTCGAAAATGGTCTGAATTGCTTCGAGAAAAGGATGGTACGGCCGTGACGCTTTTTCGCTCGACTTGGTGGGGGCACGGCCGTGCCCCCAGATAAAATTGCCGTAAGTTATGTGTGTTTTTTAAATATGACGGACACTTTGCATTCACATTTTAACGATGTATATTATTCTGCGGTTGCTTCACAAAACGTATAGAAAAAATAAAACTAGTAGTTGCCACTTGACACTCGCATCAAATTGTTTTTACCTGACTAGATCATAGAGTTCCTTCACTCTCGTTTTTCAACTTTCTAATATGATATAATCATATTTATAAAATCTTTACATTGTCTATAATGTATAGTTTATAAAAAATTCAGATACTTTTTAGAAATTTTACAGATTTTTCTGGAAGCATGACAATGATGCAGATTATTAATACGAAGATATGTTCTATATTGTATAATTACACAGCACATGTGTTTGTGAATAAAATTCTTTGTACCTCTTTTAAAGTATACTACGCACGGAGGAGTGTGAGCTATTCGGAAAATGAATGCCAAAAGCTCAAAACTATATTATATCCAAAAGGTGTTACAAATACTGTCAACCATAGGAGTATAATAGTCTGTTATTTGATGCAATTTGAATTGACTCGCTCTCACCCAATTATTGGTGGTTTCAAAAAAGTAAGTATGGTTAAATTTCGACCACTGGGTGCCCACTAGTTTCAAATATAATGCCACACAATCACAACATTTTAGAAAGGATGTCTGTTATTTACAGTATTTTATGTTTTTGGCATGGCAAATAGTTTCAAGTTTTCTTTGTATTTTAATGTAAGTTCTTCCCTGACAATAGTGTTCATCAACAATGTATTATACATGTCTCGTACATGTTATGCTTGGTTCGTATCCACTGAAATACACAGAATTGCAAGTATTATACAAGTCGTTAGTAGGTATTATACGTGTCGTTCATTCATAATAATTGCTTACCAAAAACTTAACTATTACAATTAATTGTAATAATTCTGCTTTATTTTGTCATCTTCAATGCAATACATAATTATAATTTGATTCAATATTGTCATCCCATTTATTAAAAACTCTTTTTTGTTAAATTGTATTTTGTTAAATGTTTTACCACCATATTTACTAAAATAAATAATATCGTAATCACTATTATTATTTTTATGCTGTGTTTTACTACAAATTTAAATTAAATTAGGCAAAATAATTTTACTTTTATTAGTTAAAGCGTGTAGTTGATAGATTGATAAAATATATACTCTAAGCCAAAGTTTTTGTGTAGACATTTTACCACATGACCCGGGATTAAAAAAAGGATCCAAATAATAATCTAGCGTCATGCCGTCATATAAATAAATACATTCTAGAAGAACTAAGATTTGAACCGGAAGTTTCTTCCATACATGGCGAACTTTTAACCGCAAAGTTGATTGAAATCCTGTGACAATTTCAAAATAGTCGACCATTTTCAGTGAATTGTTCAACATAGTAGTTATATTGAAAATTGGACTGCCACTTGGCGTACTTAGCAACTTAATACAATATCCATATTATCAGCTTTTGATGTACCTAAATAGTATAAAATTAAATTGTAAATAGTTATAGAGTAAGTGGCGGTATAACCACTCACCTATTTAATGTAGATGAGGCTACAGCAGCCTTGAGGTCCAAATAACCTCTAAAAGTACTGGAGCAACGGGAAACCACAGCTACTATTTTTCCCATGAAAATTATGGAAAAGTCTAAAAACAAGTCTCGCAAAGGTCGCAACCAATATGTCGGACAATCCATGACCACGACCGCTCCGCCAGGAGTGTACGACTGAGAAGAAGAAGAAATAGTATTCTAAAAAAATTATAAATTACTACATACAGTTATATAAAAAACCATTTAAACAAAAAGCAAAAAAAAAGGTTTATCTGAAAAAAGAAAAACAAGCTATGTTCTATAGAATTCGGTTTGAACAACGTAGAATCCACCATGGTATTAGCAAGTGGGGACAAACAAAAACCACTAAACATTGTAAAAATCTTTATTTTCAGTTATGGACCATGGTTTCGGTTATTGGTTTGTGTGTCGTCGCCTGCAAAACCAAAAGTATATCATGGTGCATTCTACGTTGTTCGCGTTCGCAATAATTATTTCTGTTTAGTCCACGCGTGCAGAGCTAAGGGCGGAAAGCTATATTTAATATGATACAAGTGACGATTCTTCACACAACTCCAAAGATTACTGTGGTGATGTCACATCCATGTAATAATATTATATCAATGGTTAAAGCCGAAATGTGCATATATATAAATACGAAAATGTGTTTGTACAACTGGTATATTTTCACGGCCAAACTACTGAAATGATTTTAATGACGTTTGGCTGAGAGGTAACTTGAAACACGGAAAAAGATGTCAGCATAGAAAAAGGGGACTAAAAGTTTCGAAAATCTGCGAGTTGGAGTTTCAATATTTTATGTTTCGCGTAGAGCAGAAATTCGCCCATTCTGGGTGGCTAAACTTACTGACATGTCCCCCGAGTATCGATTGTAGTTATTTGAAAGTGAGAAAACGTTAACCACAACAACATAAACATAAAAATTTTTGTCCGTATTCCCCGATAACCATTGTCCTGTGTTTATTTCAATATGCAAACAAGTATTGCCAATGTTATTTATTTTTCTCAAAATATACGTCGTCGATGTTAATACCGTTGTAAAATTCTATTTGACAGTTTTTTTTTTATAACGACACGGTCGAAGATAACGCGTTTTAGCCGTTGATAGATATTATTACATGGATGCACAGACAAGTCAACCTTTAGACCACGCTTTAACAGGGAGTAGCATTCGCCAAGGCTATGTAGTGACACTACATAACTACGTCACTAGTGAGCCGTCAGTTGGCAGCACGTCGGAAGCCATTAAATTGTCAATTTTGAACGAGCCAATGAAAACTAGCCGACCTCTCCCCGCAACCCGCCACTTTTTGGCGATTTCGTTTTCGTACTGACGTTTATTAAAGCGTGGTCTAAAGGTTGACTTGTCTGTGCATGGATGCGACATCACCGTAGTCGCACATGGTCTGCTAATTTTTGAGTTATGTAACGTTATTTTTGTTTGACATTTAGCCCCATACCTAGTTTCGTGGTAACCCCTCTATACGTAGAGATGTATTAAGTCGTTTAAAATGGAATAGTTCTATTGCTGTAATTTTTTTTTGTTGCGTTTTGTTTTTAAGTGGCAGGGTACAGGTATTTCCTAGCCGATCCTACATACTATATGTATTAACTTGAATAGGTTCAGCCGATATCAAATAAAGACCACTGCTACGATTGTCTGAAAAATGAATGGTCATCAATCGATTCCCGCCCGGGACAAACATTTGTGTGTATGTCTATCTATTTGTTCCGTGTCTGGGTGTTATGTGTATATGATATTATAAAGAATATTTAAGTAAATATATCAGTTGTCTAATAGGTAACCCATAATACAAATATAATACTTATTTACTTTCGAAATAGATGGCGCTGTGTGGGATGTCCCAAGTATTATTATTATATTTATATTAATATTCGTAAAAAAAAAGTCGGGGAGTACTGATGATAGAACTAGACTCAACGAAAGTTTGCCATTCATGACAACCTCGCCAGTGATGATCCTGATGAATTTATCTGGCTTCGTGTTCTTCTCGGATAGGGATTTACTCTTCCAAAAGCTTAAGAATTACTTTTTCTTTAGTTTCTAGAACGAGCAATTGTTCATCACACAAACACAAGAACGAGCACGCTATTGACGCAGTACTGAATAAGTTTTGGATTCACACCGAATCTAGGAAACGAAGATATTATGTAGGTCTTATTTAGGTCACGTTTTCGATCTGCCCAAAATCAAGGCCACAAATTTAAATATTCAAATATTCCACGAGAAATGTTTCTTGTAGGTACAACATGTGGTTTTCGGTACAATCAAATTTAGGTTATCTTAGGTCACGTTTTTTAGACCGCCATAAAATCAAGACAACCGACAAGTGCAGTGACAGGTGACAGCGATTACTGCGCGCGCGCCGGCGCAGCCGACCGACGACACGTCAAACAAAATGTCATAGAAACAAAAATCAACATGAGGACAGGGTGGGAAAGGAGAACTAAATAGTGTACCTCAGTCCTGTCAAAAACTACAAATTAAATGTAAGAATGGCCTTGAGGTCAAAGGAATCTTCGAGTTGGAACCGCGATATAATGAACCCCGTTTTGCGTAGAGTAGAATTTAGCGCATTATAAATGACTAGACTAACCTGTTCTCTTTAGCCGATTGTGGCATACCTCTCTAGAGGCCTATCCGTAACGCCATAACACCGTTTTTATCAGTTTTCGCCGAATGATCGAACAGTTTTTTTTTAGCCCGGTTATGCTCAAAATAGATTTAGGTATGTACGGTTTTAATATATTTTAATTTTTGCGCGTTTTTCACGTGAAACAATGCGGCCGAAAATGCCGCTTGAATAGTCGTTAAAAACTTAAAATGTTCGATGCCTATCAGATATATGTCGTATCCGATCCGTATGCGAAATATTTTATCGGTTTAATCGATTCGAATGAATATAACACTCATCGTAAAAAAATAACACCTTTAGGTTTATCTCGAGAACGCTCAACGCACTTTTTGGTGAGAACGTATTGGCCAAAAGTGGCCGAAACTCTGGATCTGTCGCTAAAATTTATTATAAAAAACCGACCAAGGGCGAGTCGTACTCGCACGCGAAGGGTTACCTACCAGCGTATAATATATGGGGACCCCCTTTAATTTTTTGTATTTGTTATGACAGCCATTGTAGTACATACTTCATAAAAATTTTCAGTGTAAGCAATGATTTCACAGCCACCAATCACCAAAAATGTAAAAAAAAACACATTTCTTATATGGCGACCCCCTTTAATTTTTATTGTTGTTTTATTGTTATTATCTTTTGTCACAGCGGCCATAGTAATACATACTCTGTGAAAATTTCAAGTATCTACATATTATAGTCTAGACGATACAGCCCCATGACAGACGGACAGACGGACGGACGACCAGCGGAGCCTTAGTAATAGGGTTGCCGTTGGTACCCTTTGTGTACGGATCCTTAAAGAAATATTAATATAGGCAGTTCAAGGAAAGGGAATTACTGACACATATGCATTGACTACCCGGTTACGTTGCTATTAAGATTGAACGTTTTCAACGATCTGAGCACCAATGACAGCGGCAGTGTTGCCTTTGTAGAATTATAGAATTAAAACTACACAATTGTAAGTGAAAACCAAAATTTGAAATTGCGTATGTTTAATTATAATTTTGTGGATGACTTTGACTGACTGATTGGCCGAGAGGTTAGAGATTCTAACTCCGGAGCCGAGGGTCGCGGGTTCGATTTCGGTCGGCCGAGGACATGAACATGTTTATTTGTTCCATGTCTGGGTGTTAAAAGTATCTGTACACATATATTATTAAACAAAAAACAAATTTATGTATGTTTACCAGTTTGTCTAGTACCCCATAATACAAGCATAATATTTGCTTACTTTGGGGCTAGATGGCGCTATGTGAGACATAGAGATTGCGCATTGTGCCAACAATAATGTGAGCGAAGAAATATACGCCAGTTAATGTTTTAAAATATTCATTGTGAAATGGAATATAGTGTAACCCACATGCGAAATCTATATTGAAGAAATATTCTGAAATTACATTTCATGGACAACAAAGTATTTCTTTAAAACGCGATAACAACACGTTGGTCTATCCAATCACAGAGTCTGACATTTTGCTCACATTTTTGGATCATTTGAGAGTATGACACGTTCCATCTTGATTTTTGTACTGTCTAAGTTCGTGATGATGGTTTATGAAGTTTAAATGTACCTACTGAAAATGTTTTCAGTTTTACGTATGTAACTAACGACTGATTTTTTAAGTTAACATTTGGGTATGAGAAGTTTGTTAAAAAACTTAGTTGCTCCAACCAAACGTGATACTAATCAATCAATTAATTAATGACAAGGAAATCCACACTTTAAAGATACGAGGGGTGTTCAATAAAAAGTAAAAATTAGATTTTCCTTGCTAAAAAAAAAAGTACTAGCAGGTATAGCGTAGATATTTATTGTAATAATTTAAAAAGTTTTTAATTTAATTTTGTTTTTATAAATCGTAAGCATTTGTTTCCTACGTATCTTGTACCTTTTCCTACGAGAGTGTTTTTGAAAATTTATGAAATTGAAATTCGTGCGGTAATTACTTATCTGGGTTTAAATTTATTTTACTACGGAGCAGATAAATCAAGACTAGCGAGGAATATTTGGAGTAAAGACTCCTCCATATTGAACAGTTGCTCATTGATGTGCCGAGTTCAATCGAGGAAGAACTTCCACCAACGATGACCCACGAATCGGGGCGACTAACTGCGACGGCAGTAACCGAAGAAATAATTTAAAAATTAAAAAAAAAATAGTTTATTGCTATAATTGAAGAAGTGAAGATTTCTTCATCATCACCATCCAATTTAGCATGAGAAGAGTATCAGCGTGCTGGGTGCCCAGAATGCTTATGACGTGCAGAAACAAACAAACAATTCATAACTATGGATGAAACATGGCTTCACTATTACGACCTTGTACATGATTTGAAAGAGACCACCATTTTCAACTCCTAAGAAATTTAAGGCAATTTCATCCGCCGGTAAGATCATGGGCTCTTTTCTGGGGCACCCAAGGGGCGGTAATGATCGAATACAATACAATCATGGAGCCCCTATTACGGGAACTTAATATGCAGAACAAATTAAATAATTGCGTAATGAAATACGCAAGAAACGGCAGTTTGTCAAATTCGATTAAGTTGTTTTCCATCAAGTAACCCCTCCGCGTATAAGTCCAGAGCTGCGATGGCTGTCATTGAAGATGCTGGTTTCGAATTGATGGAACGTCTTCCATATTCACTGAACCTCGCCCCTAGTGCTTTCTATCTCTTCCCGCGGTTGAAAGAGCACCTCAAAAGTAAAAAATTTGAAGACGATATGAACCAGTGGTCGCCGCAGTGCACGATTTTTATAGAGGCTCAGGATAAAGTCTTTTTTGTAAAAGAATTTTGAGTCTAGAAAAAAAAATACATAAAGTGTATTAACTTAAAAGATGATTATGTTGAAAAATAAAATGAATTAAATAAAATTTAATAAAACACTTTTTATTGTCATTCAGTGATTCACACTTTTTATTGAAAACCCCTCGTATTTAAGAAACGGGAATAATGTTATAATATTATGATGTGGGTGTCGTGATAGCTGAGTGGTGGTGGCCCGCTTCTAGTTTAGAAGGCCGTGGTTCGAATCCCAGAAACTGGTATGTACCAATGAGTTTTTTCTGACTTAAGTACATAACCATCACTGACTCCATGCCTCGGAGAGCACGTTAAGCCGTCGCGTCGGTCCAGGTTAAAATCCACCAACCCGCACTGGAGCAACGAGGTGGATTAAGCTCCAAGCACCCTCATCCTGAGGAAAGGCCTAAGCCCCCGCAGTGAAGCTCGATAGGCTGATACGGTATAAGTTACATTATGAAGCTGATTTATTACAACGGAAAGAAAATAATTACCTAAACAAAAATGATCGTCCCCACCATACCTCCGGAAACATCGCGGAAGAAGTTTGAGGCCACATGTAATTTATTCATTGAAAACCGGCCCGACAATCATTTGCATGCTTTAAAGCGAAAATATTTTTGAATAGTATAACGTATATTGCACATCGAAACGTGTCAAATTAAAAACTGTTTCTATGTTTTACTATATTTTATAGTCTAGCTTTTCGCTCACGTGGGTGGACTACACTGTTGTACCGGGACCCCTTTTTTTTTTTTTCAGGAATAAAAAGTAGCCTGTCATTCATCAGTTTATAAACTATATCTATGCAAAAACTTTATAGCGGTCCCGGTACAACTGTGTAGTCAACGCAGGCGAAACCGCAGGCGGAAAGCTAGTTTGAAAATAAAATATAATCCATGTTACACGCTAATAATCAGGTAATTAGTTTTTGAGTTTACCCGTAACAATCAAAAAAATCAAATCTATCTTTTTTATAATAGTAGTATAGATTAATTCAATTTTTTTAGCTATTGGAAACAGGATCACAATAAATTCTATTATGGTAACTTTAGACCACATTTCAAATAGATTCATAAATCTCGAAATATTTACACAACCTATAATAATTTGTTTGTTTCTTGTGCAATGTAATCACAATATAACTAATAATAATGCCTGGGACATTCGACACAGCGCCATCTAGTCCCAAAGTAAGCAAGTATTATGCTTGTATTATGCGTGTACTAGACAACTGATACCGTACTTATTTTTTATTACATATATAGAAATTTTACGTCCAGACACGAAACAAATGTTCATGTTCATGCACGCAAATATTTTTCCCGGGCGGGAAATGAACCCGCTACCCTTGGCTCCGCAGTTAGGGTCTCTAACCATTCGACCGATCGGTCGATCATATAGAATATTTGATGTGCTTTATGTGTATAAATATTTGTTTCAGGCGGGAATCAAACCCGCGATTTTTTGTTTTGCAGTTAGGGAAATGACTGTTTGATTATTAAAATACATTTATTTAACCTTGTCCTCTGCCACTAGGTAGATTCTTGAAAAGTGGATTCGTCGAAACCGCGCACTACACGGACGACGGATGTTCATAAAGATAAAATTGGTGGCATAATCGCTGTGAAGTCGAATGTAGTTAGTTTTGCTGCCATTCGCAATACCTATCGGGCTAATTTGATATTTGTCAATATACCTGGTGAACAATTCATTATAGTTTCCTTTGAAACGTGTGGATTGTTTGGGGTGTCACTTAGTTTTTTCACAACGTTTTATTGACAAAAATTATTTAAATTTTAACCAAAAAGGTCCAAAATCAGATTGAATTGAATAGGGTACGGATGCGGGTTTTGAATTTATCTTGAATATTCTGGATATTATTTACTTTCCAATCTGTTATGGAGGCCAAACTCTTGTCGGATGATCGTGTGTAAAAAATTCGAAGACGTCTATCGCAATTTTCTCGTAAATAGGTACATAAAATTACCTTTTAAAATATTTCAAAGTTCACAATCACAATATCTTAAATTAACTTATGATTACTGTTTACGACTACTTTATTGCTTCATTAACCGTTCGTTCATTTTATAAACCATATCAATCTATTATGCCCCGTTGCAGGGGCTTAGGCCTCCCCTCGGTATGAGCATGTCTGGCGCTTAATCCACCGCACGATGCTCCATTGCGAGTTGGTGAATTTTAAATACCGCCATATGATGATGGTAACCTGTCATTTTGTGTAGTTCAGTGAAATCGGCTACGTGGCCACATCGATAAAACGATCCACGGTCAATTTTTAGCCGATGTTTTCTTTCTGTAATCACACTGCACTGGAGAGAATTCAATCATTCGACGCGCGGTCCGGGTGACGTGTCGGTTCTAAAATTAGCATTCTTGCTTATATTGACACGTTCCAAAAATACACTAAAGTCTTGGCAAAACTAAACGGGCGTTAACATCGCTATCGGCCACATAATGCCCCGGTCCGCGTACTTCGATGTGTGTACGTACGTGCGAACAATAGTGTATAGGTAGGTATAGGTTGAACGTCGTTCGCGACGCCCCACATACCTAACTAGATGGGTCGGTGTTGCTAGCGGAACGGCGGCGGCGGCGGCGGCGCGGCGTATGGATACGGTTTGTCTATGCCGCGTGCTTGTTTTGTATGCGTCTATGGGCGTTTATACGGTCGCGGGCTGCGGGTCGCAATGCACTCCACATTTTACTGTATCCACGCGCCCCTGTCTACGTTGGATTTGTTTATATATTTAAAGGTCGACGAACGCCCAACCATTACAGCAGTAATGAGAGAAGGTCTACACACGTGACTTATTCGTATACACTTACACTGTCTTTAATTATGCTTCTAGATAATTTTCGGAGTCAAATTTATTCTCTCGATCTCAAATGTAAATAGAGAATTTGTTCCGTGTCTGGGTCTATAAGTATCTATATAGGTATATATATTTTATAACGAATATTTAAGTAGTATATCAGTTGTCTAGTACCCCATAATACAAGCATAATACTGCTTACTTTGGGTCTAGGTGGTGCTGTATGTTATTATTATTATTACCTAAATAGTGCGGAAGCTTTTGAATGCCTGAGATCATAAAAACACCCGCTCGGTGTCGGCGTTGAAAGATGAAATAGTTTCGTATTCAACATGTTTACTTACATCCCATTAGGACAGTTACATTAGTTATCCCATTAGGACAGGACAGACAGTATTAGGTATACCAGCAAAGTAATTTCGAACGGTACTATTGTAGAAGCGTAATCGTTTAGAACTAAAGCGGTTGCGTTCGCTTTGTAAAGATCGACCGAAAGCTTAGTATTGTGCGCGCGCGACACTTTGTCGACTTTCGGCCGGATAACGGTGAGAGCGCTATTTCTTTAAGGTTCCGGAGCGAAGAAAAAAAAACCAAATCCTTATAAGTAGTTTCATGTCCGTTCATCCGTCTGTCTGTCTGTCCGTCCGTCCGTCCGTCCGTCCGTCCGTCCATCCTGCCTGTCACACCCTTGTAGTTTCTACATTTACAGACAGGTGGAAATTTTTTTTATGTTATTATATATTGACCAGATAGGTTCACGTTGTATAAACGGCCAAAAATGTTTTATTTTTTTAAATAAAATACTTTCTCCTACACAAGAAAACTTTTTAATCTCCATTTAAAAATTCTCTAGGCACTCTAGGTATTATTTAAAACCTTGATTTCAAAAAAATAAAATGCAAGGATATATTTTCATAATAATATCATTTCCTAAAAAAATATCGTACAGTGTAGTTACTAAATCAAATGTACATATACTACGAGAAAGGGGTGATCGCGTGTGTAGCGGGTAGGGGTATCCCGCCGGTGGCTGCTTACCGACATAATTATCAGTAGCTCGCGCACTCAGGCGACACAATCGCCTGCTCACACCCCATGCTAACACGACTTTGTGGCATTTTGTACAATATTTGTACTAAAAAGGAACACGTAGGCATTTTATTATTTACAGCTAAGATCATTAATATGAAAACTTGGATGATTATTAAAAATTAATCACCACGTACTTAAAAAGTATGGCGAAATTTCTAAATTGACGCATTTAAAAAAAAAATCTTGTAAGTAGACATTACTTAGCATTTCTAATTATAATTTTTTAGTAAATTCAATACATTAGATTTGGAAAAAATCGATAAAAAACCGCTAAAACAAAAAAAAACGCCCTGTAAGTACATTCCCTACGGAACTTAACAGTGCGCGTGGGCTGCACGCACTTGGCCGGTTCTTTTTTTGACCCGTAAAGGAACTACGTATCACTGAAAACGGCCACGGTGTATACTTATCACAAATAATGTATATCGAACCTGGGACAATAATTATAAATTTATGCTCAACTATTTGGACTTACTATCCTATTCAGGAACGTTTATTTAAACCTAATTTAGTTAAAATTTGTTTTGTCTCGTTCTTTTAACTAAACTGGGTGTGGGTCTGGTTCAAAGATTCTGAATTTATCAGTACAGAAATTCTCTGTGACGTCATCTGGACGGTTGATCATTGCGCTGCTTTCCACTGTAGAACACCAAAAGCTGAAACTAAATAAAAAATATTGAGGTAAGGTCAGTACGTCAAATTAAATTATAATCTTCATGAATCAATTAAAATATTTTGCCTTTATTTAGTATAAGATAATGCAATTAGTAAGCATCTGTCCAGTTAACGTCATGGAGATATTTCATTAAACAATTTAAAAAAAAAACTACGAAAATTAACGACTTAATAATTTTTTTTTAAATAAAATATAAAAAGCATGTGTTAAAAAATTTGAACCAAGCCCATTCTTTGGCTTTGGCAAACGCAGATAATGTTGTCGTTGAACATAGATATAATTGTCTATCATTTTGTTGATATGAAATGTTCTAAAATATTGATTGACGTGACTCAAACGTTGTCTTCCAACAATCATTAAGGATTCTGCATTTCGATAAATAAAAATGAAACTGTTGTCCATCGCATACTTAATTGATTGAATATTATTAATATTGTTAAATTGTTATAACAATAAAACCACAGAACTGAAAAGCAAACAATAAAAAATTTGATAATTAATAATAACATAAATTGAATAAACACTCTATGAAAAAATATATTTTTTACTTTAGTAATAAATCCTGAACCATATAATAACGCTAAAACTTTTTTTGCCTTGCCAAGGCAAGTGCACCATAGTTGCGCAAGCGTAAATGCAAATGCTAAAAATATTTTTTATTTTTTTATGAAGTGACTTAATAAAAACATTCAGACAGAATCTAACCTTATTTCCGAAAGTCTTCAATCGAAAAATCTTGAGAAATAAACACGAAGCTAATTTACAATGGGATCCAAATGTTATGAGGGTAGCTGGTACATTGAGCCACAGACAACTCTGCTGTTTTTGCAATCAGCAAATAAGAAGACTGACCGACGTGCCTACAGCAATGCTGGTTTATTTTAGCTACTTTCATAGCCGAATGTTACATGGCATTCTGTTCTGGGGGAAGGCCGCTGACATCAATATTTGATCTGCCACAAAGGGCTATTCGAGCTATGTATAAATTAATATCTAGAGATAGTCTAAAGGCACACATTAAATAATTTAACATTCTTAAGATCCCTTGTCAATACATTTATGAAACTAGCGACCCGCCCCGGTTTCGCACAGGTAGCACAGCATGTATGCCTACATTTTTTTTCTGTCGTATCAGCTTGTTTCGTCGAGCATGTGGTTTAGATTTAATTAAAATGGGCATTAAATGTTTAAGGTAATTAACGTATATAATTTGATAAGAATTAATATCGTATCCGTGTAAATAGCTTTCTAATTACCAGATTATGTGACCATTTATTTAAACATTAAAATAGGTATAGTAAGCTATTCTTAAAAGATAGACATAATATGCCATCGCGGACTTTTCTTTAGACTTATGAAAGATAGACTATTCCTCAATACATTGTTTTATTATTTCGATTGGCAGCGTTTTCGATGAAAGCTCCAGTTGGCTTGACTTTTTCAGTCATCTTCGACAATCATCGTAATATTTCAACCAATTTACACAAAACATTTTAATGAATTATAAACATAAACTTTCCTCTTGAATCACTCCGTCCATTGGTGTGAACCATATGAAAATCTGTTAGTTTTTTGAGATTATCGCGTTCAGACAGACAGACAGACGCGGCGGGGGCACTTTATTTTAAAATATGTAGTATTCATTTATGTATATAACTTAAATGCTTTCTCTAAGGTGGGTGATGGCCACAATTTAAATGCTATACATAAGTGTTATCACTTCCCAGGTTCAGATTTTCAAAAGTTAATAATTCTTTTGGTATAGGTAATTGTATCTGTTTTTAAAAGAAAATTCCAAAAAAATGTTAGACATTTTAATCGATCTGCTGAAGTCCAGCTCATGAAGAAAGCTTACTATTGTATTAAAGAATATTTAAGTGATGAAAGGACTTTATTGTAATAGTCTTAAACATTTAAATTTAATAAAAAAAGGAAATACATATATCTAAATAAAATGAAAGGGAAAAGTTTCTTGCCGGTTCTTCTTTATTATAGTTTCCTAAACCGGTACCTAATCGATTCATTTTGAGTTTTAATAAGTGTGTAAACATGTTCATTTTTTTATTTTGATTTCATCTGAAAATTATGGATATTGTATGTAACCAAAATTGTCCCTAGTTTTAGAATGTGAATTTTCGGTAGGCAATAGTATTTACAGAGGCGCAGGTTGTTCACGTACTTGCAGTCAGTCAGGTGCAGGGTGTGGGTGTATTAAGGCATGGCGCCCTTATACATATTTAAAAATAAATAGAGAAACGATTCTCTAACAGCTCATTTTTTTTTGTATATTGCTAGTTCTTACGTAAAAAAAAGAGTGTGGTACCAGTCAGACAACCGTATCTAGGTGTTCAGCAGCTATACAAAAAAAACAATGGAACACAGGACTTTAAACGATTTTATAAAAGCTGATAAAATTGACATACTTAGCCTTTTGTTTGTGTAGCTAGCAGTATGTTACACAAATTTGCTTTTTAGAACTTTTGTAATTTTCACAATTCATAAATGTATGTTGTAGGTATATAATAAGAGCTTATCAAAGGATGATATTAAGCTTTTTTTTAACATTTCCATCGGTAAAATCTACGGAAGGCCTTCATGGGCGATTTTAAGTGGTTAAAATTTCACTTAAAATGTCTTTCGAGAATTTCTTTTAAAGGAAAATTTATTTTATCGCCTCGCGCGTATTTCCTAAGTTCTATCCATGTTGAACTCAGATCATCGATTCACTAAAGAAGATGATTATAAAATACAGAAAACAACTGGAATGTTAGAATTAACAGCATAAACTACCGACGAAACAAATATCAGGAAAACAATTGAATAGCGTTCAAACCTCAGAATAATTACCTAAAGTCATAGAAGGCATTCTTATATTTACATATATTTGTTTCACTTTTCACAAGTTTTCCATATGGTGAATATGGTGAGTGAAAAAGATGTAAGTATATATATGCGGTTTGCTTCAACCTGCTTGTACCCCTTTCTCAATAGTCAGACGGACGTTTGCATCAAATTCTTTGAATTTACCTTCATCGTTTAAATAAGTTGAAATTAATTTGGGGACTACGTTCTGATCAAAAGCAGCAATGATTTTGTATCAGCTATCTTTTTCTTTCTAATGCTTTATTGTACATGTTAGAACAAGTTAAACATATGTAAAATTTACATTCCTTCTATGACTTTAAATAATTATTCTGAGGTTCAAACTATAAATTCAGATATCGAATACCGAAATATTCATCAGTTTTGGAATTGAATTCGTCCGTTGAGAAATACGTTACTTTACTACGCATTATTTCACTGTCTTCCACGGAGGAGTAATAGGCGGAGAGTCGAACAGCCAAGTGAGATTAATTAAACCTAGAGCCGCGAATTAAGTAACTATTGTCATAAAGAAAGCTCGTCAAAACAAAAGTTATTTTATAAACACTCCAAATTATCAATGTTCTGTTGTGTTACAAACTTTTTTGCCTAAATATCCAGGTTTATAATGTTTGGTTTTTGTAAAATTGCATTTTAATTTAATGTTGAACCTGCAAAGAAGAAAAATTCGTAAAAAAACGCGCGTATTTCGTTTTTTTTTTCATTGTAGTATTAATATAGTCAAAAAATTCAAAATGATTAGGTACTTGTATTTGTTTTAAATACCTAGTGCGAACGTGTATGTGTAATGTACAAAAAACTTATGAACTTTATTAATTTTTAAAAAGTTTTTGCTAGTTGTGATCCTGATTTGGATAGTGATTATTTATATGTGTTACGCACATCAAAAATATGAAGTTAATAGAAAAATATTATTTTAGGTTTCGTCCATTTGAGATTAAATAAAAGAGCCCTTATAGGATCAATCTCGTCTGTACCACAGAGAATCGAGTAGGTAAGAGGTACCATGTGACGGTATTTGCTGAGAGACATGTGCCTCAAAAATAATTACACAACGAATTTAAGTAAAATTACGCATACGTGAATAGTTTTGTCACCGATCCATATCATTTTAGAAAGTGGAACAGTCGTTCATCCCTTTCGTTCACATCTTTGGTATGATTTGATGTCGCATTTTAGAGTTTAACTTATGAGATTTGCCTTAAGTATGCAACATACAGCATACTTCAAGGGACAGCGTATCCACATAAATGCCCACTCTAACCTACTCTAATGCTCTGCGGTCTATACCACCATATATAAGTTAATGTAATGTAAATTTTTCGATTCTTTTAAACTAAGATGATAGATTCGTAATTGGCGGTGATTTTTAAAATACCTACTTCAGATTTGACGGTGTTTTGTTTTTTTTGGCATTATTAAAGGGGGCATCACGATTAATAATGAAATAAGAAAAATTGATCAACTGGCTATTTAAGCTTAAACTCATTAATTAATTAAATTTTTTTTTAAAATGCGCTAGAAATCCGTGTATTTTGCCATTTTTAAAAAGTGATCCATAACTTTCGAACCATTAAGAATCGGATTACACTTTTTTTATTTTGTGTCAGAACTTCATCATTTTTCACCTGACACTCATGTGTACCATAGTCCATTGGACATATTATATAGGGAACTTACGCAACTTTCCAAATTTCAAGATTCAGCGGTCTTAGCTATGCGTTGTCAGTCATTAAGATGGTCAACTTCTCCTTTTATAAATTATATACATTTTAAAGGAGACAGCGAGCGGGGCGAATAAATGGGTTTAGAGTAACGTGGGATATGGCTCTGACCATATACAGTAGGGCCTCGGTAATCCGGACTCTCGCTTGTTCGGTGATCGCTGTAATCCGGCCGGGCAATGGGATTCGCGGGGGAGGCGAGTAGAAAGGGAGGAGAAAGAGTATTAGACTTTTTCAAGAAGAATTAACTATTGTTTTATTTTAACTTACTGATTTCCTTACATAGTTGTAATTTTGAACATGTGCATTTTGTCTATATGCTATAATTTAAAAATTGATTAAAGAAACTAAGGTTAAACATGTATTTTATTAACATTTAATATGGCATACTATAATCCGGACGCCTCGATAATCTGGAAAGGGTCTTGTTTTTGCCTCTCCGGATTAACGAGGCCCTACTGTATGTGTACATAATTGTTAAATCTGAACTTTTTAATCAGTATAAATGCTGAACTTTAAAACCAAAAAGTGCTTAAGTTTAGTAACATTCCAGCACTCAAGCGATAGATAAGCGATACACAAACAATATGAATGCTTGAAAGCTTTCGAATAGTGCAAATGCAAAAAAATTTAAATCGTTTTGATAGGGCATGAGAGGGTTGAATCTGAAAGCGCTTAAAGGGAGAGAAAAGAAAAAAAGACAAAGAACTAACTTTGAAGTTATCTAATAAATGTGTCCTAATGTGAGTGGTGAAAATAACGAAGGCGTGTAGTCCACGCGAACGAAATTGCGGCATGTACTACCTAGGTTAAAGCCGGGATTAAAGCGCCACCTCAATTAAGAACACAAATATGTTGACCACGCATATATACTTTTACAAAATGGTTTCCCATCGCTAGTAAATTATAATATGAGAATATTTCGGTAATCTATTTTAACATCATTATCGTTCAACGCCTATATAAGTAAACAAGTTGATGAAATTGATAAGTAGTTTTCTTAACGTGACACACTTGTGCCATAATCTCAACCGAATCAAAGCAGGATGGGGCAGGATGGGTGTAAATGTCGCGTAAGGTTTTCTCAACTTCCTTAACATTAGTTACGATAGCTTAATGATCAAGATGAAGCGTTGCATACTTCGAGACGATTGAAAACGTGAGCGCGGTGGTGTCTTTATGTCCATCCATGCTTCTCATTTACACTCTAAACAAAATACAGAAACGGGATTTCTGAATATTTATTCTTTATATCTTTTTATATTTTTTCTTATGTTGAATATGAAATTATAAATAAGAAATATAGTTTAACTTGTTTTAAAAAATACAAAGGGCACATCCGTTGCAAGCATTTCATATTGAGAGCAGTGTGCACGCGGCACATCTGTCAAGTTTGGCACGGCCCTTAATGCCTTATTGTCTATGCGTATATTATTACTATGAGTGATATGCGCACGCGCCGCATTTAGTCAGTGATAGTCTACATCTAATTACTTAACACTTAACGATGTTCATTATTAAAAATATAGAAAAATACACAACATTTCAAATTAAGGAGAATCTATTTTTTATTATTTCAGATTATATTTTTGAAATATAATTTTGACAACACTAGAAAATTTCAAATGCAAAACTTCAAATAGCAAAAAAAATTTAAAAGGTGCTGTCATAAAAGTACGAATTACTAGAAGCCCTCTTCTGCGTTTACCGTCTAACCACTTATACCTACAGCTAGCTCGTGTAAGATGACGAGTTTCAGTGGGCGAGGACCCTGCGCGCTGGTCTTCACCCCCGAGAAATCCCCGCGCGCTTGTCTTCAACCCCGCAAAATTGCGTAATGTCAATTCGATACTGTGAAATCACTTTTATGACTATTAAAACCAAACGCTGGTGTCAAATTAATTTATTCTGTGAGTGCTGTGAATCAAATTAAAAATTTGCAGTTAACTTTAGCGTTGAACAAATGATAATCTAGCATATTTGCAAAATTATATATCATAATTTTCATTAATCTCATAACATATGTATTATTGTCCTTTGTTAATTATTTCTACTTTGTGAATAATCGAAAGGTGCTAGCAGTGTGTAATCAATATAAAAGTTTTCCTTTTGTCCTTAGACTGCGTCTACTTCGAGACGTCGTCGACGTCTCCGTACCAAATCCGGCGGATAGAAGAACTGAACAAAACCGCTTCCGGAAATGTGGAAGCGAAAGTTATGTGCTACTATCGGCGGCGGGATCTGCCCAATCCGCTCATACAGCTTGCGGACAAGCATCAGAGTGAGTCAATTTTACGATAACCCGTTCACAACATAGAAGTAGATATAATATACGGTAGACACTAGACCACACACAACGCTTACGCTGTCTTACTGGAACTACGTTTAAATTAAGTGTAGTTGACTCGCCGTTTGGCAACAACACTTGTTAGACGTCCGGTACAGTATTAAATTTAATAAGGAAATATGATCGAAAACAATGTCGATAACTCTGACGCTCTATTTCATATATATAGATATAGATATACGCCCGGATTCGAACCGTGGCCACATGGCCTTATAGATTTGAATCAGGTTCGTTGCGCTCGAGCTATCACGATAGATACTACCTACTGATTTATATTTAACTTTTTTTTTTCTTCGAAGAGCTTTTTCTTACAGTTTTCTACGCACAGGTTCCTTCAGAAATATGTGGGTTCCTATATTTTTATAACCAATAGCTACACAACTAGTAATTTAAAAAGGTAATTTACCTAGTAAAATAAAATAGCAAAAGGTTTTTTCATAAAAACTGTTCATAAAAAAACGTTTTGCTTCGTAATTCGTATTTGACTTGACGGATTTGTATCCTAGACATTTGACAGCTATATGTCAAATTATTGTGTCAACTGAATAGTAGTGACCCTAAAAGGGAGCAAATGGTAGTTTTTATCCTTATTGAAATTAATTAAATTTGTCCGAAGTAAAGAAAACGAATAATGAAATGAAACAACAATGCCACGATAATAAACTAACAGAACAACTTTGCTCCCCACTGTTATTTATTAATACACTATAATATCTATTATCTCTCCTGGCTCCCTTTTCTGGCTAAAGGTTGCACGAATACCGGCTGACTGTCACTCCCGTCATTCCCAATCCAGGTTATAATCTACACTCTGTCCTATATCTACTACGTTCCCTTTGGTGTATCGGGACTTGTCCATTTTAAACATTGCGTCTGGTTGAAGGTCGAACGAAATGATCGATTGATCAACAACGCAGGGGAAACGTTTTTTATTCTAGTTACTGTATAGCGCCATGATTTTCAAAGAGTGACTGATCTAATGCTAATTTTACTTCTAGTCGAAACCCTAATAAAGGTCTTGACAGGCAATTGCGATATTATAACTTTGTCCACTTTGGTTTATTGTCATTTTTTACAATACAAATGTTTTAAATGAGTTGATCGTTGCCGCGGATATGTGCTACGATTGTTTTACGAATACAAACCGAATGTCGCTCGTTTTTGTCGATCGATGTACTTGTAACGATCAGTGGTTCTACTGTGACTTTTAACACGACACCGAAGTAGTACCGAATACGTTCCGTTGAAAAAATCCGGTCCCTAGAATTTGAAATGGCGCTAACTCGGCGCTGCGTTAATTTACCAGAGTACGGCCGCTGATATTTTTTTGAGTACACTCAAAAAAAATCTTGTTCCTAATAAAATATTTTTTCAAAAGAGTAACATTTTATCGAGCACCTTAACAGGCACAGCTGTTCGTTGTGGAATGAGTTTGTATACCAAAGATTATGTCTTTTTGTAAAAATTATTTGTAGCATTTTTGAAACTGGTTTAAAATATATATATATATGACTCGTATTAAATTTTCATCGTTATGTGAAAACAAAAACGCAATATTAATAAGTAAGGGTGATGATGTCATTTGTATACTAGACTTTCCTTTACATAAATAGTACATAAAAGTCTTCAAACATTTTTTTTTAAATCGACCAACACCAAAAACTACACAAAATGGATACTAATGACGTCATTTGGCAGGGTACGACCTTTTAGAATAGGCAACTTTTAAATTGCTTTAAATTAAACGACTTGAAAATGTGAAAAATACGGGTCCTTAAGGGGTTCAAAAATTGAACTTTGTCAATCTCTATGTCTAGTTACGTTACAACACTGATCCCGTGATATTTAATTATTGATTTACTAAAATAGTAGTACTTATCAATCGTTACGTACAGACAAAATAAAAAACATATGTGCAATTCACACGTGGTAAAAGTAAAACATTCAAAAATTTTGATTTCAAGATAATGAGACGAATGTAAAATTTCGGGAAGAGGATAATTGTAATGATCATAGTGATACAAAGTTAGATAATTATTCAATATTTTATTCGTATATATTACATACATTTATTCAGACTCAAAGCTTACATTTTCGATAAATGATACAAGAGTACGTACACGTATACAAAACACCACGGTTGTTGTGATGCCTTTTCTCAAGCTTTGTACTACGCATGCACGCACAAACACGTATTAACAAACTTACAACGCTGAGGCCCAAGCAAACTCCTACAATGCCTTGGTAGTAATGCTTCCTATCTCATTTTCTCCCACGTTAAATCTTATGAATTAATGTGTCTGTTTCTTTTTACTGTCGCTTTTTCGTTTCATCGACTTTCAAATCACAACGATGCTAAAGAAGTTTTCACTTCAAAACGGGAACCGAAAAGAAGTGTGAAAGGAACCGCATTGTATCGCGCCAAAAGCCCATCCCAAATGACACGGGAGTGTTACGTAAACGTTGGCGGCCGGCGCGGCGCTGCGGGATCGCGCCCCCGGCCGCGTGGTAATGACCCCGGCTGACGGCGGGGCTGTAAGCAATCGCCACGCGGCCGTACCGAACTTCCGAACTAGACTAAATCTTGAATAGCAAAATTTACAATTTTTACAGTTGTATCGAGACACTGTTTTTTTAGGATTCCGTATCTCGTAAGGTGAAAAACGATCCCCTCCCTATTCACTTTGTTGTCTGTCCGCCAATCTGGCATTATACTTTTTTTCGGGAACGGGTGAGGTATTAAAATGTCGTTCAAACCATGTTCAACCACATGTATTTATCATAGTGAATCATCATCAAAACCTATTTATTAGTGCTTCCCGTTAAACTAGAATCTAGATTTTTTTACAATTTATTTTATCTCTTGTTTTGCGCGTGTTATTGAAATCCCTCGTGATGCGACAATAATGATGAAAAATTTATCTTATTTTTTATGACTCAAAATTTTAAAACAGCTTATAATAAGACAAAAAGCTTGTAATATAGTGGTTACCGAGCTCTAGAACAAACGACACGTTAGTATGTGTTGTTGTACAATTAAAAAAAAGCTTCACGGATTAAAATCATACACCGAAGGAAAACGGATCTCCTGACAAAAGAACGGCTAAGATGAATAATAATTAGCGTCTGTCAAATCAGAATTGTCAAAACACAATTATTGTTTTTAAATAACAACAGCGAATTACTAGTACTAATGGTACTTAGTGGTAGTAATTTCCTGTTTTTGGCTCATTATTTGACTAATAGTGGAAATATTATATTTATCAAGAAAACATAAAAATACACCTTTTATGATAACTTTATAAACATTATATTCGGTTGAAGAGTATAAAATTTAACTACTATCAAAAGTTTATCTGTGCCTCTTTCTCGAAAAAAGAAGTTTTACATTATTCGAAATGGTCTGATGTCACAGACCAGTAGGTACATCGTGTGGTGTTGCCCTCTCTGTTTGACAGGACATTTTAAACGTTCTCATAACTTTGTTATTATTTTTTTAAATTATTTCACTGTTGGTATATAATTTGAAAACTCTTTCATATATAATAATTTTTAAAAAAATTGGCAACTATCTTAGTTTTGCCGCTTTTTTGCCATAAATGACTCATTGAATCAGAATTGTCAAAAGTGAATTTAGTTAATTTATGTATTTAATTTCAAAAAGTAATTTTCCAGCTCAGCTAAGACCATTAAAATATTTCAAATTAGATATGCTGTAACTTTGTATAGAACACATTTCACAGTACAGAGAAATTAAATCGTTCCGCTGCTGTAACAAATAAATGTGTTTGGTGGATTTCCTTTTTTTCTTGCTTCCATTGGCTTAAAATCGAAATTTTTTAGTAAACTTCTTTTGATTTATATTACTCGTAATAAATTTTTCTGTGATGAATCAAGCCTTACGATGCCCAAGGCGTTGTTTGCGCAACTATTGACAATTTTTTTTTATTTGGTGAAATTTTTTTAGTAAATCGGTCATTATAAGATCTTGTATAAACTTTTAATGGGCCTATAAATACAAATAAATAAACATAACATCGAATTTGCGATATTCATTTATAAGTTTTATAGCCATATTGACTAGAGATCGCGGTATTTCAACTGGTTAGAATAAATTGTAAATTATTTATAATAAAATGTCAAGAATTCATTGTTTATTAAAATATCAAAATCTTTGTCATTTAAATTTAATAGTATAACAAATGGGAATGCACAAAAGTATTGTAATTTTTTATAGACTTTTGTGAACATAGTATGTAATGAGAGTACTATTAAAAACATAATTTGTTAAATACTATGATTGAAGATGGATTATAACTGAAATCATAAAAGTACGAAAACCGACTAGAAGCTTTCTTCTGTGCTTCCCGTCTAACCACTCCTACTGTAGTTAGCTGGTGTGTACCCGTTGCGAGATGGCGAGTTTCAATCCGAATTTATTTCGCGAGATCCCCGCGCGCCGGCTTTCACCCCCGCGAAATTGCGTTTGACAGGTTCGATACTGTGAAGTGAAGTGACTCTTTTAAAACCAAACGTTGCTGTCAATTTACTATATGGCTGAAATTTATTAATAAATTACAATAACCGTTGAGAAACAAAACATTTTATTATAACATCACTCTTTTATTAATGTAAGTTAATATTTTTCAATGATACATTTACACCTGTATTCGTTCACCGTTGATCGACTCTTAATATCTCGTAATTATAGTAACGTCTCTTTAAAATTATACCTGGTGTTTTATTGAACGTAGTCCAAACTCATAGAGCATGCAGAGCTTACCGAACTAACCAAAAAATTATTATTTTACATACTTTAACTAAGACGGATAGTTATAAATTAGAATTAACTATATAAACTGGCTGCCGGTAGTGGCTGGATGAAGATGGCTGAAGATATAGAAGTGTGGCGTGCCCTGGGAGAGGCCTATGTGCAGCAGTGGACGAATGTGGGCTGATGGATGGATGGAACTATACATATAGAATTATATTGATGAAAAAATATATATATATATATATCAATGAGATGAAGAAGAGAAGAAACCGCGACAAAATATCTTACTCCGCGGATAATTTACGGCAAACTATCCAATTGTTAGTTTTTTTTTTTTGTACACAAAAAGTACGGCGCCAATTTGAGGAAAGTCTGGATCATAAAACCGATGTGTGAAAATTTCACGACTGCAGCTGTGTTCACTGTAAAAGCCTGTAGGTAAATCTCAGGAACAGGCTGTCCAATCGAGCAATCGTCATCATACGTGAATTTTGAATTTGTCTTCTGTTTTCGTATTATATAGTTTTACCCATTATCTTTATTTAAATTAAATTATAACATAGTGTAAAGCATTTTTAGGTAACCTAGTTGCTGTACGAGTTATGAGCCAGCCTGACTCCCGAACGCAAGACAGATTTCGCAATACACGGCGACAACACTCCAAATTGTGCATGACTGAAACGTCGCGGATCTTTTGCGGATTTTTCATCCTCATAATTTCGTAGTTTTTCAAATAATGTTCTATTTTATTGGGAAACGGTTATTTTATTTTAAGAGATGTTGTTACTGTCGATTTTGTATATGTAGACAATATAATATTGTAAATAATGACAATGTTAAGTGCTCCAAGTGTGCCAAAAACAATTAAAGAGTATTTTATTGATACACGATGATACACTTGTACATGTTGACATCCACTAAGCTGATATATTATTATTTTTAAATTCGGCCAAGATAGGTTGATGGTCTACTATTTCTTAATTTATAAGTTAGGTGAAGGTTGCCTATGTCACCGCCACACAGAAACTTTGATTTTGAAATCAATCAGTCGGTTTTAATTAATAAAATGATATAATGCTAGCCATATTATTACGCTTTCCAAATAAGTACTGAAGAATTTTAACTTTGGAATGATTTTTGAATTGGTATTTTTGAGATACACAGAATCGTCTTGGTGTGTGTTAACATACTATCCGAATATTTGACGACCGTTTAGTCTAGTGGTAGCGACCCTGCCTACGAAGATGGAGGTCCCGGATTCGAATCCCAGGTCGGGTCAGTATGAATATTGATACTGGTACCGGGTCTTGGTTGTTATATATATGTGTTGTCTTCGCTCGGTACCCAAAACACAAGCTAATGCTTAGTTTGGGGCCTAGACGTTGTTGTATTGTGTACGTTATTATATTATTATAATTATAAGAATACTAAAATATTTCGTTCTTACGCTAATGAAATTGGAGATTGTTAACGGATGTGTCTTGACATTTTCCAACATCGAACATTCACGGTAACATAATAAGATTGTGTGTCTTGCTGTATGCAGTACACCAAAGATGTGTGAGTACACCGCTGCTACTCTGTACACTGCACACATAGACAATGTATACACTTAATGTCGAGTATGGTATGCATGTGGGCCTTATCCCAACGGTTTGAACAAACGTGATTTGTTTAGCTACTAATAGATAAAACATTACATAACATTATACGCGATAATCACGCTAGCTACTACTAGGAGAAATTTATACATTAAACATAGATAGTGTAAAGTTTTATATGCCCCCTAACTTTTATGGTTAAGCTATCTCGTATAGTTGAACGTCATACGATTAGACTTACATAAAGTTCGAGACTGGAACTAAACGATAAAATGTGTGTCACAGTACAAACCGCTATGAAAGAAAAGCAGTGAAAAATATAATATTTAGGGAAAATCCCTCCCTTTGATCCATATTGCGGCTGTTTCAGAGATAAAATTCGTTGACTTTTCTTACATGACTATTTGACTCTACCGTCATGTAGCTTTTCTTGCGGAATTAATATAGTTATCAAATAGGTATTGTTTTTTCTCGTACGTAACCCAAAATTGTGACACACTTAAAACGGTCCAAGCTTTTGGAGGTCAGTGCAACCTATCAGCTTAGGACGCGCGGTACAGGTGCGCGGGTCGCCGGGTGCGCCATGGGAAGCTCTGAAAATTGGAAAAGGGAGATGGGGCGGGCGAGTTTCGTAAACATTACACTGGTTTCCGCCCGCGCCGCGTTTATACTCTCCAGTAGCTAAATAGGAATGAAGAGTTACACCCTCCTATAGCCCTCCCCTAGCCCTTCTGCCCGCACATGAATCGGTCGCCTTTCCGTCTTCTCAGAGGGACGCCGATGTGTGGAATAATAAAACAACTTGACAAATAAATTACATATCTTTATTCGATTGTTTATATTCCGCCATAGTACTCGTACGTATCAGTATCAAATAATAATAATATCTGCTACATCTAACACACGGTCATCTGCTCAAACTGAGCAGAGCTTGTACTATGGGTACCAAACAACCGATACACATAATACATAATTTGTATACATAATTTATACCTAAGCTTGGAACAAACAGACATGTTCGTGTCCACAAATGTCTACAATTTTTGGTTTTGCAGTTGGGGTACCTGACCACCTTTGTTATTGTTTTCTATTAATGACATTATTTTTATTAGTCAGGTGGATGGATTAAACTGAACGCGGTGCCAGTGGTTTTCCGACTTGGCGGGCACCGCGGCGACCGCCCGCGCGCCTTTCGCCCCCCGCGACCTGCTTTCGTTGCGGCGTCGCCCCTTTCCCCCCGCACCCTCGCTATCGACCGCGACGCCCTCATCTCGGGCAGGTACACGCAACACTTATCCCCGGGTTTTAATTGTCGCCACGCGCCGATGACCCGCCGCTGCCGCCGTACCGCTCGAGTCGACGCACGGCACCGTTATTCGATAGGAGAACAAACTCACGCCGTACTACAACCGCGACGATTCACCAATGAATGCGTCGCGTCGCCCGACTCAAATATAATCCGACAAACACATTAACAGTTACCGTGGGACGCCACGCGATTCTTTGTCTGACTTAGTGAAATCGATAATCCCCTCTCCTAAATAGAGGCCCAGCTCAGACAATTGATTATGGGACACGATGGAATTATCGGTCGTAACTATTAAGTTGATTACAATTTTTATTGTTTTGTGCATTGGAAATACGCCTAATTTGGTGATACTTTTACAAATGGTACCCATTTTGGTAATTTAGACGATCTTCGACAATGTGCCTATGACATACATTAAACGATGTCCTTGTCTGTGCTTAAGTCAATAGATTTAAATCACAAGATGTGTCCTATCATTGACAAAATGCATTGTAGTGTTATTCATACGAATATTGTTGTATGTTTATTAGAGGCTAGGTGTCACAAGAAGCAGAGCGCTTGTGATGTTTTTCATATGGACGATTTTCGTGAGCGCTTAGTAGGAAGAGCAAAATGTCTGTGTGGCGTATTGTAAAACCCTCCTCTTTCTAAACCTATTCATAAGGATAACATGAAGGATGGTTTATTTAAACATGTTTTTAATATTGCTTTTCTTACGCAAATTATGAACTGAGATGAAAGAGAGTTTGCAGTTGTGGTTGGTATGTACTTCAACAGATTCCTTGATAACACAGCCCTAGTTGCCCTGAATGTTTTTTAAATGAAGTTTGGCAGATATAGTGGGACTGTCTTAAAAGGGACACATGCTACTTTATAATCGCTAGAAATTATCTATATTTTTGTTCTTTTTATGGCTGGGACTCGAAGAACAAGAAATAGTGCAGTTATTGAAATTTTTCATCAAAACACTCTGAGGCTGGTACGTGTTCACCAATGAAATGAGTTATCGTTCCTGTATTTACAGTTGCAGTATAATTTTGCCACTTACAGATCACACAAGATTGACAATATAATTTTTTTATAATTTGTTACATTTAAAAATTCAGCAATAAGGGTGCTACGTTACTACACCCACACGAAAGCCGTCGATCGACTATCGACTGATTTTAAATGATGAATGATGGACCAAGGTCGACTAACATCAATCGACGTCAACCAACAAACTTCAGTCGACCATCGACTGACATAAAACGATGATCGATATTATCGATATCAGATCAACGCTGATCGATCAACGTCAATCAACCATCGATCGACGTCGGTCGCGTGGATGTAGTAGCTCCCTGAAATCTATTGGCACCACGCTTACACAACAGTGTTTATAATAGAAACCAAAGTAACCAAAATTAAACCGGAAAAATTGATTCGGAAAAAAGTCGCTAACTTCGTTTCTTTTATGACATTAAAAAGACTTTTCCGTGTCAGAAGCACACAGCTATACGTTTACTGATTTTCGCTACGGTCTTACAAGCACAAGTGGTGCCGAACGTCCTGGACGCCCCGTCGAGGTCATTGCAACAAAGATGATTGCTAAAGTCCATGATATCGTATTAAATGATCGAAGAGTAAAAATCCGTGCGATTGTGCAGATTGCAGGCATTTCTGAAGAACGCGTGCTCAAAATCTTAACATTAGATATGAAAAAGCTGTGCCGCCCGATGGGTAGGTACCGTGTTTACTCTCAGTGGATCAAAAACACACCTCTGTGCCCACTTCAGAAACAGATTTGGTGATATTTAGAACAGATTAAAAAAAAATTTGCGACGTCTTATTACAGTAGTTGAATCGTCGGTACATCATCACACTCCAGAGACGAAAGCACAGTCGAAACAATGGATCGGTTCTGGAGAACCCGTAATAAAAATGGTTGAAGCAGTTTTATCGGCCTACAAAGTCATGGCTACAGTTTTTTGGGACGCTGATTACATTTCTTAGCTCCAGCAAGGAAAAACTATCAATGGCAAATATTATGCGATTTTATTGAACCATTTCCATAAAATTTTAATGGAATAAAAAAGATCGCATTCAACGACGAAGAAAATTCTCTTCCACCAGGACAATACACGGGTACACACATGTGCCGGTGCCATGGCCAAGTTCCATGAATTACTTGCTCGTCCACTATATTCTTCAGATTTAGCCTCTATATTTTTATTAATTAAAAAAAAAATATCAATAATGGCGAGATCATCTGCGAAAGCAACGCATACTTTGAAGGGTTACCAAAATCATATTTTTTGGATGGAATCGAAAAGTCAGAAAAGGGATGGTCGAAGTGTGCCGAGCTAGGAGGAGAGTAGTTTGGTATTGTTCAAAAGAATATTCTTTAATTTTTACAATACTTATTACGTCGCGTTGCCGCCCTCATGTATAGTTAATATTTGCTTGTAAAATCTATATACCGATGTTCGGTGGAACGTAGCTGCGTAGTCCACACTTATAGAGCATAACAACTTACCGAACTAAACAAAAAGTTTCAAATGAGCAAATGGCGCAAAGTAACGGTTATCGAGAAAAATATGAAGCTTATAGTTGAACTATGTTCAACCGAACATCCCGTTTATAATAAATATACCGCGTGTTTGGTTGAACATAAACTTATAGAGCGTGTAGAGCTTACCGAACTAAAAGAAAAGTTGCAAATGAGCGGATAGCGCAAATAAACGGTTACCGAGAAAAACATTAAACTTATTTTATGAAGAGCGCCTAGGTATTTTGATTTAGAGCTCTTCGTGGAATATCGAATTTAAAAAAATCCACAAAAAGCAGCATGTAGTCAGTTTTAAATGATGGGATATAAAATTAATGCAATGCAACATTATCAAATTAAACATAACGACAAAGATCAGCAGTATATGGTCGTTAGCATTATAGTCCTGAAGTACCAGCTTTAAATTTTAAAATAAAGCCTCGAAGTCGACTGTTTTAGAGAAGAATAATGACAGACACACAGACAACCTTTAACGATAAACGCATAATTATACGGTTTGTTGTTCCGTTGTATGTAGGGTTCCCATATAAAATAACTAGCGACCGCCCGCTGCTTCGTCTGCGTAGACTACAATTTCCTATTATAGGTACTATTAACGTCCGAGATGGTTTATACGTACTTTTTGCTGGAACCAATTTTGGTCACACCCATTCAAACTTTCAATCTTCATTCCCCTTCCACCCTTTAAAAAAACCAATACAATTTTTCATCTCCCGTTAGTAGTGTAAAATTGGGGAGTCTGGCTCACATTTTGTATGGTATATAATTGGGGAGTCTGGCTCACTTTTTCGTTATTTGCTGAAAACCGTGGTCCGTTTTAAAAGTCTCGCTTCGCTCTCACGGACCACGGTTTTCAGCAAATAACGAAAAAGTGAGCCAGACTCCCCAATTATATACCATACAAAATGTGAGCCAGACTCCCCAATTTTTTTTCTCGGAAAACACGATCTCTCATTTTGAGGTGAAAGAAATTTTATAAAACACTCACCGTTACGACAACCGATAACTTTAAACACATGACAAATTTCAACACCAACAAAATTTTTACTCTTAAATATTTTACTATAAGTCACAACACGACAACACGAGTTGATTGCAGGACGTCGATTTACTAAATGGTAAATCAAGTATGTCCCTACTCTACACCTAATCCCAATTAAAAAACCGGATAAGTCCGTTTAGCATATATTATTGAATTTTACTTAATAAGTAGATGAAAAGAAATATACTTCTCACTAGAACTATAATAATTTTTTTATAACAACTTTGTCACCTAAGATTAACTAAATTATTTAAAAACTTATGCATTAATTATTACGCTGTTTTTTTTTTTTATTCGATTGTATTTATTTCATTAGAACTACAATAATTTTTTACAACCTTTTTTCTCGTATAAATTGCTTAATTAATTAAAACTATAAAATGTTTTCTTACTTAATATTATTGCTGTAATATCGTATTCAATTTAACTTTAAAAAAATATTTTGAAATACAGATTTAGACCCTTTCGGAAACAGAATACTTACACACTTCCATTAAAAGTAATAAGGACTTTTGTTCCAAATTATGAATGAATTATTGTTTTGACAAAGACACGTGTATGGTACAGTTAACAATACGTTTTATCAGCGTTTGAGAAGTTACAATTTTATTATTTAAAAGAGTCTATTTATGAAATAATATAATAAACTTTAATAGAATAAACATAAATGACGATCAAGTAATTGTTCACGACTTTATTAATAAATACTAACTGACTGAAAAAAAAAAAAGCTGATGACATATTTTGCAAATTTACAAAAAAAATTAAAATATTATAAAATATTTGTATGTATAGAAACTTAAAAAGTTTTTTTTTGATGTTGTGTAATGATTAAATAATTTAAATTAAAAAATATTTTTTATATTTCTCGTTGACTGTATACATCACACATCAAATGTTTCATTAACAAGTGTTTCACTGTGTCAAGACTTTGGTTTCAAATTATGAATGAATTATTGTTTTGACAAAGACACGTGTATGGTACAGTTAACAATACGTTTTACCTGCGTTTGAGAAGTTACCATTTTATTATTTAAAAGAGTCTATTTATGAAATAATATAATAAACTTTAATAGAATAAACATAAATGACGATCAAGTAATTGTTCACGACTTTATTAATAAATACTAACTGACTGAAAAAAAAAAAAGCTAATGTCATATTTTGCAAATTTACAAAAAAATTAAAATATTATAAAATATTTGTATGTACAGAAACTTAAGAAGTTTTTTTGATGTTGTGTAATGATTTAATAGTTAAAATTAAAAAATATTTTTTTATATTTCTCGTTGACTGTATACATCTAACATAAATGTTAAGAATGTTTCATTGTTTTAACTATGACACGTGTAAGTTTTTCGTATCTTTAACCCTGAACGAACAAAAATGCTTTGTACATGCAAAGTGCTAAAAATGGCTTTAGGAAATAAGTTTCTCATGTTTTATGATTTTCAAGTCTCGACTTGCGTTTATAAAACGGAACTGGGTTACGATAATTTTTTTCTATCATGTTTTTATAGTTTTGTTTTTAAACCTTGAAGACAGTTCACACGTGTATCGAAGCGTATATAAACCATACTCCAAGCTTATTCGACACCAGTCTACGATAGGCGAAGTTCCTAGTAGTAACAAAAATACAAAGTGTTCTTGCAAAAACCAAGCACCAAGTAATACTTCAGTGGTACCATGGCTGAAATGTGAGTATAAAAATGTAGGTATATTACATTATTTTCAAACTTTTATAAATATTCATTATATTTTTTATAAAATAATCAATTGTTATTTCATGTTTTTTATAGCATTAATTTTTTACTGATTATACTACGTTGAAAATTGTGTTTAAAAATTTGATTACGATATTAACATTCTATATAAATTATGGTTGTGATTTTTACGTAGGTGAAAGCATGCATGATTATAATAGAAGCGCAAAAATATGTGTGTTTTTTTTTTTCTTTTATAAATACACATTATATTTTTATGAAAATGCTCATTTGTTACTTTATGTTTTACGTTAATTTGAACTGATTATATTACATCGATTATTGTGTTAAATTAATTACGATATTAGATTTTCTATAAAAACTACGACTTTGATTTTTAGGTAAAAGTCTCCACGATTGTAATAGATATTTCATGTTTTTATAGCACTAATTTTTTACTGATTATACTACGTTGAAAATTGTGTTTAAAATTTGATTGCGATATTAACATTCTATATAAATTACGGTTTTGATTTTACGTAGGTAAAAGCATGCATGATTATAATAGAAGTGGAAAAATATGTGTTTTTTTTTTCTTTTATAAATACACATTATATTTTTATGAAAATGCTCATTTGTTATTTTGTGTTTTACGTTAATTTTAACTGATTACATTACATCGATTATTGTGTTAAATTAATTTTCTATAAAAACTACGACTTCGATTTTTAGGTAAAAGCCTCTACGATTGTAATAGAACTGGGAAAAAAAATTGTATATTGCGTAATTATTTTAAGTGGTCTTGTTTTTTATTTGTTATAGAAACCTTCCAACTATATTCGATTCTGATGAGGGTTTATCGTCGATATCACCTAGTACATCTAAAAATTTAAAACGCAAATCATCTAAGAAATGTTCAAAGAAAACACGCACCGATTTCATGAAGGATCTTTTCGGAGACGAAAGTGATACTGAAATATGTGTGAAGAAAACTGAATTATCGGGTATTTTATGGAAGCGAGTTGCTAATGGAATGACAAAACAGACTGAAAACAATGCGAATGGGGAATTCTTTTTGGAATTAAAACTTTACTATACGTCCGAAATCGAGAAATTACCAGATGATACTCGTTGGAAATTCGCTTTGATAAATACGAAAATTAAATTACAAAGAGAGTCTGATGACTTTAAATATTTGCAACGTCTTTTATTGAACATAAAAGAGAAATTTGCAAAATCTGAAGCACAATTTATTCCTGAAAAGAAAAAGTAAAATATTATTTTCTTAAACTTACCGATTTAAATAACGTGTTATTTTCATACTTTATGTATTTCGTGTAATAGAATATAAGCCTACATTGTAATCAGTGTATTTTTTAATTAAAGGTAAAAATTAGATTTTCTCTGAATTATCGGGTATTTTATGGAAGCGAGTTGCTAATGGAATGACAAAACAGACTGAAAACAATGCGAATGGAGAATTCTTTTTGGAATTAAAACTTTACTATACGTCCGAAATCGAGAAATTACCAGATGATACTCGTTGGAAATTCGCTTTGATAAATACGAAAATTAAATTACAAAGAGAGTCTGATGACTTTAAATATTTGCAACGTTTTTATTGAACATAAAAGAGAAATTTGCAAAATCTGAAGCACAATTTATTCCTGAAAAGAAAAAGTAAAATATTATTTTCTTAAACTTACTGATTTAAATAACGTGTTATTTTCATACTTTATGTATTTCGTGTAATAGAATATAAGCCTACATTGTAATCAGTGTATTTTTTAATTAAAGATAAAAATTAGATTTTCTAGGTTTAAGTATAAATTAACAAGCAATGCTTACAAAGTAAATAGTAGATAACTTGGTTTACATATGGTATTGTATTACCTATTTTTTTTTTTACTTTGGATGCAATCTGATAAAACTACATATTTTGATTTTATTATTGTGCACTACGATATTTTATTAATATGACGAATAAAATATATTGTAATATTTGTGGTATAAATGTTACAAAGAAAATATACTATGCTCATCTTAGAACAAACTTACATAAAAAAAATTGTTTGTTACAAAGCCACATTGATAATGTACGGCTTATAAATTCGGCATTTAAAAACAGACTACTTTCTTTTAGAATAGATGGTATTCATGATAGGTATTTACTTCCAGAAGATTTTTTAAATGATGTACGAGTTTCGGTGAATAAGTTAATTAAATATATTCTTCATCAACATAATAGCTGTAAAATAAATTTTGAATTGTTTTGTTATTATTCTTTACCACACCAAATAAAGACCGAGTTGAAATCATTTACAGTGAAGTATAAGAAATTTTATCACAATACTGATATCAATGAATATTATAACCATGTTAAAGCTACACTCATTCGGAAATGTAGCGAATTTCAATTAAAAGATTCGGGTTGGTTTATTTCCAGTGTATCTCATCTTGAAATGAATATAAATAAATACACACCATTACGAGGGGGTTCTTACATACCATTACCTAAAAATATTCAGAGTACGAAAAGTTGTTTAAACATTAAAAACACTGACTCTCATTGTTTTTTATGGTGTGCAGTTGCATCTTTATTTCCAGTGAAAAAAAATGGTACACGCACTGCATCATATCCAGATTACAAACAAATATTTAAAATAGATGGGATGAATTTTCCTCCTACTAATAGAGATATAAAGATATTCGAAATGAATAATCCAACATTTACAGTAAATATTTACGGATTAGATTCAAAAAATCAACTTGTAGGCCCGCTCTACAAGACAGAATATCGTAGTATAAACCATATTAATTTATTATATATAGAAAATTCTCAACATGGGCATTATTGTTTAATAAAAGATTTTGAACGGCTTATTAGACACCAAGTAACGAGGCATAAAGGCAAAATATATTTTTGTGATGAGTGTATGTTATTTTTTTCCTCATATGATAGTATGGAGATGCATAATTGTGCTCGAATTAAAACGGTATTGCCCAGACCTGGTACAATCTTACAATTCACTCACTACGAGAGATTGCAACGTATTCCTTTCGTTATCTATGGTGATTTCGAAACTATGTTATTACCTCTTAATAACAACCAGAACTGTGAAACTAAATACACAAAATTAACAAAAAGACACGTACCAATAGCATTTGCTTATTATATATGTTGTGCATATGATTCGAGTTTAAATAAATTCATTTCATATCGAGGAAAAGATTGCGTTCATATATTTGTAAAGTCATTAACGGAACATGTTAACGAAATTCATAGAATTAATACGACTGAAAAGAAAAAAATGATTCCGTTATCATTGCAACAACAAATTGAATACAATAGCGCCACTCACTGTTATATATGTAATAATTTACTATTGGGTGATGTAGTTCGCGATCACTGTCACAGAACAGGCGTATACAGAGGCGCAGTACACTCACATTGTAACTTGCTTTTAAAGACTTGTACGTTCATTCCATTTTTCTTTCATAACTTAGCGGGGTATGATTGTCATTTATTTATAAAAGAGCTTAGTGAATCTGATGGCAGGATAGAGGTGATACCTAAAGGGAAAGAAAAATATATTTCTTTTACTAAATTCATAAAAAATGTTACGATGTTCGTGAGTCATATATTCCTCTCAGATTTGTTGATTCTTGTCATTTTCTCAACACGAGTTTAGATAAATTATCTAAAACATTAGAGTATGATAAATTCTTGAATCTCAGACGCTTTTTCTCTGATAAAAATAAATTTCGATTAGCATGCCGTAAGGGAGTGTATCCGTACGAATATATGGATAGTTTAGATAAATATAATGAAACAGTATTGCCACCGAAACAAAGTTTTTATAATACTTTAACATCAAATCATATTTCAGACGATGATTATAAACATGCTTTTGATGTATGGGAAAAATTTTCCATATGCAATTTAGGACAATATACTGATTTATATTTAATGATCGATGTTCTATTATTATGTGATGTATTTGAAAATTTTCGTACTGTTTGCCAAAAAAATTTATAAACTAGATGCAGCTTTTTATGTAACCGCTCCTAGTCTTAGCTGGGACGCAATGCTTTTAAATACTGGTGTAAAATTAGAATTAATTTCTGACATTGAAATATATCAAATGCTTGAACAAGGCATCCGAGGCGGATTATCACAGTGTTCTTTACGATATGCAAAAGCTAATAATATTTATACTGAAGACTACAGGGAAGATAGACCAAATACTTATCTTTTATATTTAGATTGTAATAATTTATATGGATACGTGATGATGAAAAACTTACCGATTTCAGAATTCAAACTTTTACAAAGTGATGAATTATTATCTTTCGACATAGATTCATGTCATGAAAATTCAGACATTGGATTTATATTAGAGGTTGATTTAATCTATAACGAGGACTTACATGACTCTCACAAAGATTTACCATTTGCACCAGAAAAAATGAAACCTCCTGGAGGAAAGACTTATAAATTGATCGCAAATCTGTACAATAAATATCACTATGTTATTCATTATATGCATTTAAAACAGTGTTTAAATCATGGTTTGATATTGAATAAAATTCATAAAATTCTTTCATTTAAACAAAGTAATTATTTAAAACAATATATAGATTTGAATACAAGTTTGCGTCAATCCTCACAATCTACGTTTGAACAAGATTTTTTTAAATTGTTCAATAATTCAATATTTGGAAAAACTTTAGAAAACAAGCGGAAGCAAATATCTGTAAAATTAGTTGATCGATGGAGTGATGAAAAAAATTACACAAATAAATACATAGGTGCTGAAAAATTGATTGCTCAACCAAATTTTCATAATGTATCAATTTTTTCTGAAAATTTCGCAGCAGTTCAGATGGACAAGTCGGAAATTTTACTTGACCGTCCTATATACATAGGATTTACTGTACTAGAATTAAGTAAATCCCATCTTTATAGCTTTCACTATTCTTTTATTAAACCAAAATATGGGGATAGAGCACAACTGTGCTACACCGACACTGACAGTTTATTATATTACATAATACCTACAAATGATTGTATTTATAAAGATCTAAAAGAAAATCTTGAATTATTTGATACAAGCAATTTTAGTAGGAACAATATTTATGATTTACCACTAGTAAATAAAAAGGTACCAGGTCTGTTTAAAGATGAATTAGGAGGGACAATCGTTGATGAATTTGTAGGTTTAAGATCTAAACTATATTGTATAAAAACCGAAAACGATGAAATCAAAAAGGCAAAGGGAGTTAGCAAAGCAGTGTTAAATCTTTTAACTACAGACGAATACAAATCTACTCTTAAAACTAACAATACATTGCGCTCATGTATGAATGTATTTAAATCAATCAAACACACGATATTCTCGCAAGAAGTAAATAAATCCGTGTTGAATGCTAATGATGATAAAAGATTAATAATTGATAAATATAACACATTGCCTTGGGGACATTACAAATTATTTTAAGTATGCTATGTACAAATATATCTGATATTTTTTATAACCAAAGTGTACATCTATAAAAATATGTATGTATTTTTACCATTAAATTAAGTATATTACTGAGTTCATCTCTGTTTTTATTTCATAACCCTATAATTCTTTAAGAGACTACAACGTTTATGCTGAATAATGATTCACCATAATAATAATAATAATAAATATTATTATCGAAAGAGAAAAAAAGGTTTTGGATTTTTCAATGATATGCTGAATAAATTACCGTTTGAGCTACATGTACCCGGTTATCAGTTTTGCGGTCCTGGAACTAAACTCAAAGATCGATTAGCACGAGGTGATATGGGTATTAATCCACTTGATTCAGCTTGTCGCGAACATGATATAGCGTATTCGAAAAACAGAGATAATGTTCATATGAGAAATCAGGCTGATCGTATGCTAGCATCAAAAGCGATGAAACGAGTATTTAATAGAGATGCATCAATGAGTGAAAGAGCAGTTGCGTTAGGCATTGCGTCCGCGATGGGTGCCAAGTCAAAATTAGGTCTTGGTATCACAAATAAAAATAAAACAAAGAAAAAAATTAAAAGATCAAAGAAACCTTTCAAGCATGTTATTAAAATAGCTAAATCATCTATGTCTAAAGGATCTGATCCTATAAAATCTGCACTGAATGGTGTTCGTAAAGTGATTCGTCAAGTAGGAGGGAAAAAAAATATCAATTGTCCTAGAATTTTACCTCTGCCACAAAAAATTGGTGGAGTACTTCCTTTTTTAATACCACTTTTTGCTGGATTAAGTGCAACAGGTGCTTTGGCTGGTGGAGCTGCTGGAATCGCGAAAGCAGTCAACAATGCTAAAAATGCTGTAGAACAACTTAAAGAACAAAAAAGACATAATGAAAAAATGGAAGCGATATCTTTAGGAAAAGGAATGTTTCTTAAACCTTATAAGAAAGGTTTAGGTATTTATATAAAACCTTCAAAAAACTATTAACACTACCAAACAGAGCTCTTACAAATATTGATTTAACAAAATATGCTAGAATTTTAAATATTCCTAACTTTAGAGGTGTTTTTATGAGAAATGATTTACCTAACTCACCTCCTTGGACACATGAATCTGGTATAATAAACTTAGATAGTAAAGATGGTCCTGGAACTCACTGGGTAGCTTATAAGAAAAAAAACAATTGTGTCTTTTATTTTGATAGTTTTGGAAATTTACCACCTCCATCAAATTTATTATCATATTTAAAAGTGCAAAATGTAAAATACAATTATAAAAAATATCAAAGCTTCAATACATTCAATTGTGGACATTTGTGTCTTAAATTTCTTAGTGATAATTTAACTTAAATATATATCAGAACGTCAACTCATTATAGATTCAGTCATGAGTGAATCATGGACATTAACGTTAAGCGGTGTTGGACCCGTTTTAGAAGCACAATATTTTCCTCCTATTGAATTATCATCAAAAAACTATGTGCTTGGTTTAGTAGAATTCTTGACTTTTAATTCCATTCCCAATATCGATGAAAGAAATAACAAATTCTATATCGATGACAAAGTTATTGTAATTCCACCAGGTAGTTACGAAATCGAAAACATTGAAAAATATTTAACTGATGCATTAGATAAATTTAATATTTTCATATCGATAAAGCCTGATGAAAATCAATTGCGATGTAAAGTGAGATGTAGTAAAAAAGTTGATTTTACCCATAAAGATTCTTTGGGAAATTTGTTAGGATATTCTCCTAGAATTCTAGATCCAAACGTTGATTATTTATCAGATATACCTGTTTCCATAATCAAAGTAAACGCTTTGCGAGTAGAATGTAACATAACAGGAGGGGCGTATATTAATTCTAATCAAGCTCACATTATTCACGAATTTTTCCCCACGGTTCCACCTGGATATAAAATAGTAGAAGTACCATCGCAAGTCATTTATCTTCCTGTTATGGTTAAGGCAATACATAATATTCAGTTGAAAATAGTCGATCAAGACGGAGATCTAGTAAATTTCCGAGGAGAAATTATAACAGTGCGATTACATCTTAAGTCAATAGCATAGAATGGGTGTGGTTTATAACAGTAAAACCTATTCATATAATAACAACAGAAAATGGGTTTATCCACCCACTCGAGTTCGACCATTGAATCGGTTAACACATCGGAACATACAATTTCTAAAAGGGCTTGGCTTAAGACTTGTTTCAAACTCAATAAAAACAAAATAAAACTTAAATTTTTCTGTTTAATCTGCATTTTACCATGGAAGAACAAGAAGAAATTTTAAATATACAAAAAAGTGTATTATTCGATGAATCAATAGAACATTACGAGTTTCATGCTCATCGTCCATATGCATTAACCACTTTCAACAACAATGATGAAATTCGCATTACTGTTCAACATCAAGATGCTTGTATACTACCCAGCAAAAGCTTTCTACATCTTACCGGAAAACTTATGAAGAGCAATGGTGAGGTTAGCGTTAACACGAATCTCGTAAATATGGGATTATGCTTTTTGTTTGAAGAATTACGTTATGAGTTAAATGCTGTTGAAATTGATCGCAATAAAAACGTTGGTTTAACAAGCCTTATAAAAACATTCATTTCCGCTAGCCCAAATCAAACTACATATCTTGATAATGCTGGATGGAACACAAATACAACTAAGGACATTGTTGATACCAAAGGATATTTTGATGTCTCGATTCCACTCAATTTGTTACTCGGGTTTGCAGAAGATTATAATAGAGTAATAGTGAATGCAAAACATGAACTTATTCTTACCAGAGCTAATACAGACGTAAATGCGATCGTACAATCAGAAAAAAATGTTGATAAAGATGTAAAAATATCCATTTCCAAAATAGAATGGTTAATGCCATATGTTAAATTGTCCGACTTTGCAAAAGTAAATTTACTTAATTATATCGTCAAAGATCCTCCTATACAAATAAGTTTTCGGACTTGGGAACTATATGAATATCCATTATTACCTACGACTACAAACCATGTATGGGTTGTAAAAACATCTACACAACTAGAGAAACCTCGATACGTTATCTTAGGATTCCAAACGGAGTCGAAAGAATATACACACAAAAGATGCAAGTTTCTTCGATCATTGTGACATTCGTGACGTTAAATTGTATTTAAATTCTCAAACATACCCTTACGTTAACCTTAATATTGATTTCGAACGAAACCAATATTCACTGTTGTATGATATGTATGCTCAATTTCAAAGCTCTTACTTTGACAAGAACAGGTGTAAACCATTATTGTCAAAAAAGGAATTCAAGGAAATGGCTCCACTTGTTGTATTAGATTGTTCCAAACAAAATGAAACATTAAAAACAGGACCTGTAGACATACGTATAGAATTTGAATCAGAAAAACAATTTCCTCTGCAAACATCTGCTTATTGTTTAATCATACACGATAGAATAATTGAGTACAATCCAATCAGCAGCGCAGTACGCAAATTGTTGTAAAGTAGAGTGGTTGTGTGTTATTTTATATTAAATCAAAATGGAAATATTCAATTTATGTGAGAAAGACATTGAAAAAATACCTATAGATATATTAATCAAACGTTATGGTCACTACATTCATTTATTGTATCATAATGATCGACTACCCAAATCAGTGTTGGATAATGATGATGTGAAGCCTTATTATACTCCTTGCACTATTCATTCTTACGGTGATAATACATCAAACGATCAAGATGAACTCGATAGTCCACTTTTCATGCAAGCGTATTGTAAATTGTGTACGAAGAAAAAAGTATTCAAAACCGATTGATAATTTTTATTTTCTAATTTTGTTAACAATTACCTAATAAATTTTTTACCCATATTTTATGTTTTTTATTTTATATACATAAACTATATACAAATGATTTCTTATTCAGTTTGCTACATCATGAGGTTCATAAAGCAACAAACCGTATTACCTGTAGAGAACCTTGATAATCTTATTGTACCTACCACATCAGAAAAAAACCGTCGACATGGTAAACTATTACCTAATAGCATAAGATCGATTTTTTGCGGTCCCTCCAACTGTGGGAAAACAAATGCTTTGTTAGCGATTATTACACACATGAATGGATTAAGATTTTCGAATATTTACATTTATTCAAAATCCATACATCAATTAAAATACGAACTTCTTAAGAAAGTAATTGCTACTGTT
>OX453256.1:17868125-18146565 GCA_949709985.1 Luffia ferchaultella
CATGAACTTCTCCATTGTAAATGTTTTTGTTTTGTACATTCTCATTTTTTTGTTTACAAAGAGTTAAAATTTTGTTGTTATGCGTTGCAACGTGACGTATTGTCATTAAAAATAAAAATCGTTTATTTATATTGTTTTATTTATTACTTGGCTTGTATTCAACTAAATATTAAAATTTCCATAATGATGTTAACGCTTTCTTTACTTCTGCAAATTTTTTATTATCAACTGTTAACAAAAAAAAAAATATTTATTGGAGTAAAGGAAATGGCATTTGAATTGACTGATTGATGATTTGTCATTTTAAAAAACTAAAAGTTAGGAAAAGTAACTCAAAACAAAAATTATGTAGTATAGCAGATTCAAAATAATAAATAGGATTGCCGATTTCGACTTATGATAACGCGGTAATTTCAAAGACACATTATCATGAAAGTACTACGTGCTATCGATAATATAAAAAACACCTATGCACAACACTAAAACTGGCTCAACCACATGTGAATTTTGCACACATACTCATTTCCGTTTCGGTCATGCGATGTTTAGATGTCAGTTGGTCTCCTACGCTAGTATATATATGTCTATGGTCCAACCCAACCATGGTCCAAACAAATGACTACGACTAGAAAAAAAAATTCAATTTGTTCTACAGTTTTTTTACAATTTCTGTATCGCTAGCAACTGCTAATCCTATCATTTATAAAATAATATCAGATTTTATTGTTTCACTTAGGCATAACATCAAAGTATGAACGTGTTTATATATTTACATTTTATCATAACATTTTAATGTAGTTATATTTTTCCTGGTCTTTTTTATTTCGAATTCTCGTTCATTCTCGTTTACCATTCCACAATATTAATTGAATTACTTTTCCCATTTTTTTGTCTGTGGCAAATACGTCATTCAAATGCGTCATCCACTTCACATACACTTGATGTCAGAAAAAAAAAATAATCTGGATTGATTTCACAAATTGATCTGTATTTAAAACACCATCTATCACAAGGAGAAAATTGTTTACGATTTATTACAAACCAACAATAAAATACAGTAAAATGTCTACATCGGAGGTTTCTTTTAATCGGAAAATTATCTCTGAAGATTTGTCCAACGTTGAATTCGACACTAGCGAAGATGTTGAAGTTATACCAACATTTCCTTTGATGGGACTTCACGAACAATTATTACGAGGAATATATAATTATGGTAATGTAACCTTCTAATAATTATCGATTCTAGCATTAAACAATAAATGTTCTAAATCTCAATCCTTTTACCAATATCTGTTACAGGATTTGACAAACCTTCCGCTATACAACAGAGAAGTATTCAACCTATAGTAAAAGGCAGAGATGTAATCGCACAGGCACAATCGGGCACTGGCAAAACTGCTACATTTTCCATCGCTATATTGCAATCTTTGGATTTCACTCTCCGTGAAACCCAAGTGCTTGTACTGTCTCCTACAAGAGAATTGGCCACACAAATACAAAAAGTTATTTTGGCTTTGGGTGATTTTCTCAATGTGCAGTGTCACGCTTGTATTGGTGGAACTAATTTGGGTGAAGACATCAGAAAACTAGACTATGGCCAACATGTAGTTTCTGGTACCCCTGGTCGAGTATTCGGTAAGTTTAAAGAGTGATATATTCTTCAGTAAGGATAAGTATAATAATAAATTTATAGGAGATTGATATAAATATGAAAATGTGATTTGGCTACAGCCACATTAGCTCACAGTCAGCAGTATTTTAATCAGTTTAGCCAAGCAAGTAACAGTCAATCTATCTGACTGTGTAGTGAGATTTGAGTGGCTGTGGCTTCTAGTAAGCCATTTACTGAGTGAGTAATGTAGCCATAGCGATTTATGTTGTAACGGAGCAACACAGTTAACAGGTTGGAAATAAACAGTGACTACTGTTCAGCCTGATCAAAGACTCCTACCCATGGGGTACAAAACTAATCAAGATTTGAAATAAATGACAAAGCGAAGCTTTGATTTGTGAGGTGGCAAAGTAGTTGAAGTACATCAAATGCTATGGCTGGAGGAATTAGTTACAGAAACATTATGGGGGCAGAGCCACAGGCAAATACTATCTACTTAAAATATAAATTATAATTCTTGCTCTAAGTCATTATCACTGACATCATTTACAAAATGGTATCATATAGGTACTTATTTGCTTACCTTTTATCAAAATGCCTTCATTTTCAGATATGATTAGACGGCGTGTATTAAGAACAAGATCTATAAAAACGCTAGTACTAGATGAGGCTGACGAGATGCTGAATAAAGGTTTCAAGGAGCAAATCTATGATGTTTACCGCTATTTGCCGCCTGCCACACAAGTTGTTTTGATATCGGCCACACTACCCCATGAAATTCTTGAAATGACTTCAAAGTTCATGACAGATCCCATTAGGATTCTTGTGAAACGGTATTGCTATTTTCTATTATCGCTTAAATTCTAACACCGTGGGACTTGGAACTGTCAACTTTTCAGGAGGGTAATAACTGTCTCTGCAATACCTATCTGCATATAGTTTTTTTTTTTTTTTTTTATATAGTGGTTTCATTGACTCAATTTCTTGTTTAATATTATGATTCATGGAATGTTGTCGATTTTCAATTCTTTTCGATTCTCTTTGCAGTGTCAGAACTTAAGCTATGCAATTCTTATTTATTAAATTCATTGATATTAAATAAATGAAACTGGATCATATGGTTTGCTGGGTCCCTGTGACATCGAGTTTGTAAATTATGAATACAGTTGTTAGACGCTACGCACATGCAAACATGTATAAACATAGCCTTCCTAAAAATTTTATAGCCAACCCATTCGTGATGTATTTTCTACGTACTAAATTTGATAACAAAAAAAGTCATTGTTAAAACAGATGTGTTAAGGTTGTTGTTAATTCGGATCCTCTATTATGATGGAAAACGATTAAACCCACTTTGTACTACTCTTATTGACATTAAATTAGATTCATAAACGGCAACATTAAACTTCCGCTTGTGTTTAATTTTTTCATTTATTGTAATGAAGTGTCAAAATGTATCAAATCTCTTCATTAGATTTATTCATTTTCTTGGACAGAAAAACAGTTCAATAATGACAGGAACGGTTTTTAATTTTTTTTTCAAATGTCACTTTTTAATGGCATCATAACTAGCCAGTTACAAATAGTGCAACCAAAGAGATTGGATTACAACTTAGAGAAAGACTTTTTCCCAATCAACCTAATATACAAGCGCACAGGAAACTTCAATACTCTCACTAGTACTTCTTTGTTTGTCTTTATTTTTTGAAAAATCAAAGGCATGCATAGCTTTTTGGCTTTCACGGATGCCACGCGCCTGTGGCTCCCTGCCCCATAACATGTGACAATTTAAGGATTGCTCCTAATACTATTTTTATTATTTTTTTATAGTGACGAGTTGACTCTTGAAGGCATCAAGCAGTTCTTCGTAGCTGTTGAACGTGAAGAATGGAAGTTCGACACACTATGTGACTTATATGACACCCTGACCATCACTCAAGCTGTCATATTCTGCAACACAAAACGTAAGGTGGACTGGCTTACTCAGAAAATGCAGGAGTCAAACTTTACTGTCAGTTCAATGCATGGTGACATGCCACAAAAAGAGAGAGATAATATCATGAAGGAGTTCCGATCAGGGCAAAGGTAATATACATTTTTAAATAAAATATTAAAATGTTTATTTTGAAACTATGAAATGTTTACTTCCACCCGCGGCTTTGCCCGCGTGGACTACGTATTCGCACCGAGACCGCTAAAGCGACGTTCCATGACATCGTGGGACTTTCTAGAAAATTTTGAAACGCTTGAGACAGGAAACTCTAAAAATTTTGTAACCTCTGACATCGAAAGCGAAGGATGTTATAAAATTGAATTGAATATATCTGTATGTGTCTGTCTGTGGCTTTTGAACTCCTAATGAATATACTAATTGTAATGCTATTTTGTCAATTAAAAGCAGGTTTGATTGGGATGCTTCTTAGCTATATTTCTATCTGATTGAGTAGATTTTAATGCAGTTTGTTGGTTTTTTTTTTGGATGGTCTTTAAGTAAAAATATTTTACAAATAATATTTTAGAAAATTACAGTATTATATAAATTAATATTTATTGTTTGAAGTCAAATGTTTATTGTTAAGTTTAAAAAGTTTGAAATAAAAAATAACTTCAAATTTAAAAAATCCTTTTTTTTTATCTTTAAAAAAACAAAAAAATAAACATTTTAGTATTATAAAATAGTACAGGGTTATTAACTTTCAAATAATTTTTGATCCTTATAGGTATCGGCATTCACTATGTAACTTTATACCTGTGTACCTGCATTATGTTGTGGTATGATGTAACATGATAAAAGGTAGAAAGTGAGTTTGTTCCCGACGCCCTTAAGTATCAAAACTAATTTGAAAATTAATAAATCTGTATTATTTCAGACTTTTTAAATGTCACTTTTGGTGTTAGGGGTTTCAAGTTTAAATTTTATGTCATGAGTTTTTTTATGTTTTATTTTTATATATTACATTTTCAAGTTCAGTAGACCTGTACCCATAAATATAGGCTGATAATGATGATGCCGTTTTGAGGAAACATCTAGTGCAGCATCCTCTGATGGCATAAAACTGCAAACTAATCTAAGAACTTGCTGTGAAGTGATATTTACATAATGCAAAAACCTGCACCAAAACCAGCCCAGCCGTTTCAAATAAACACATCTACGGCAACGCTCCCTGTTGGCCTATAACTTGTCTAAAAATTTTCTGAGGTGATACCTATGTAATGCAAGAAACCTCAAAATTGGCCTTTTAAAGGAACAATATGTATAACAGCGCCCGCGGGTAGTTCATGACCGCAAAACTTATAACCTGGTCTTAGGTGGTACTTATGTAACACAAAAAACAGCATCAAAATTATTCCTAATGGTTCATACCTGCAAATCTTATGTAAAAACTGCTCTTAGGTGATATCTACACGACGCAAGAAACAGCATCCAAATCAGCTGAGCTATATAGCAAAATTAGATAATCCCTGCCTGCAATGGATGTCTCAGGGACTCCGGTTTTACATTTTTTTAAATTTTATCCCAAACAGGCTGTTGTCTGTGGATTCACCTTGCGTGGGCTCCATGTTATGTTACATCTTAACCCATAACGCAGAGCCAAGGGTCACGGGTTTGAGTCCCGCCCGGAACAAATATTTGTGTGCATGAATGTGTCTATTTGTTCCATGCCTGGGTTTAAAAAAAAATCTATGGATGTTAATGTTATAAAGATTATTTAAGTATTTATATCAGTTGTCTGGTATCTATAGTATAAGCTTTGCTTAGTTTGGAACTAGATGGCGCTGTGTGGGATGACCGGGGTATTATTATCTAGATTTTAAATCTAATCAAAGGTATTTAGCTGTTGGATTGCCCCCATCTTTATTAGATGTGTATGATAATAATAATAATATCTGGGGCATCCCACACAGCGCCATCTACTCCCAAAATAAGCAAGTATTATCCTTGTATTATGGGGTACTAGACAACTGATATACATACTTAAACATTCTTTTTTTATAATATATACATATATAGATACGTTTACACCCAGACATGGAACAAATTGAGATGCTCATACACACAAATATTTGTCCCGGCCGGGAATCGAACCCGCGACCCTCGGCTCCGCAGTTAGGGTCTCGAACCACTCGGCCACACGGTCAGTATATGTAATGCAACATATTTTTTAATATTTCAGTCGAGTCCTCATCACAACAGACATGTGGGCAAGAGGCATTGACGTACAGCAGGTGTCGTTGGTCATTAATTATGATCTACCCAACAACCGAGAATTGTACATCCATAGGATTGGTCGCTCGGGACGGTTCGGCCGCAAAGGCGTTGCCATAAACTTTGTCAAATCAGATGATATCAGGATCTTGAGGGACATTGAACAGTACTACTCCACACAGATCGATGAGATGCCGATGAATGTTGCTGATTTAATATAAGACACTTATAAGTTACTAAGAAGAATTAACTATTTTCATTGAGTAACGAAATTATAAAAATAACTTGTATGCAATTATTCATATTTGATGTAAGATTGTTACATACGTGTAGTGCTTTTGTCTAAATAAAATACTTATACTAAAGTGATTGAACGTTTTTCATTTTCTGTATGTAACTATATAAAGGTTTGAGCTGCAGTTTTAAAGCGTGAAATGATTCAACAAAATTAAGGCCAATAAAATTGGTTTCCCATAGACTCATTGTGGAGAGAAAACTATCGTCGTTGCAGTTTAAGAGAACTAACATTTAGAAATATGGAACAGTCATTTGTCAGACGTCAAATTCTATGATTCTTTTCTTTCCACACAGAAAATAACATTCTTCAATTTGAATCCAATAGCAAACAACAGATTGATCATTACTTATTTAAATTATACATGACTTAAGTTCATATTCAACTATCGAGTACTAACTAGTGTTTATACAATTTAAGTACATGACATCCAATATAGTAAACTTTTTTTCTATGTACTAGTACAGTAGGAATAACACATGAAGAACCATTCAAATATCACATAATTTGCTCATAGTACGGTCTAAACTGCACATAGAGGTGAGTCGCGCATATTCGGTGCCGCTAAAGCAAACGACAAAGTAATTTCATTTGATACCAGAACTGTTTAATTTTAAATCGAAAGTTCCGTAGTAAACAACATACCTTTTTTTCTTTTCAAATTGTGTTCTTTGTAACGACAATTAAATAACCAAAATAAAAACATAATATATTGCCCAAGAAATACGTCTCGTTAAAAGAGAAATATGTCGCGTCTCGGCAATTTTTTTATCTAATATTCGTTGAAAGTCTGAGCAAGGTTCTCATTGAGAAAATTTTGCCTGATGTCCTTATATAACTGCAGAACGACTTGACCGATACCACAGTTCCGATACTGATGAAAATAAATTGGTATATAATATAATAAAAGGGGAATGGAGGGTGGGACATTGTATGAAAGTCTTGATTATTTGAACTCAGACACGAGAATTTGAAGTACAGCTACTGAGCATAAACAAATAATAAAGTATTTTAGAGTTTTTAGATTTTCACATTTTAAGTGGATAAAAATTTGTATGATTATTAATATTATTATTGTAATATCTATAGGTTTTTTTTGTAAGGAAGAAACTTAAAAATTGGAATTGTACCTACTCATTATTAATAATGACATGCGAAATTTAGAGTAAACCTTTCAATTTGCTCATATATAAGTAACCGAAAATAATTTTAGCTAACATTTTCCTTTTATAGGAACCTAAATGATCAACATGAAATTCATTTAACAAATGCTCTCTTAAACTACTAAGTATCTATGTGCTGCCTACCTATATCATTTGACACCCTCACCATATCCTTGGCCATTCATTCTCTTTAGCTTTATAAGCTGACAAGTTAGGACTCACCGTTCTAAGCCATTATTCTTCTCGCATGTAAGTATAGGTATACAGGGTGTTTGGTAGAGCGACCCCCGATTTTTTTTTCTGGATAGTACAACTTATTTACAATCAGATTATTTTTCATTCAAGTAATGTGTGATAAATCAGGGTATTGATGAAAATACACAAAAATAAGATTAAAAAAAAACCGTAAGAGTTTTCATAGAGGTAAGTTGAGTTAATCTGATTGTAAATAAGTTGTACTATTCAGGAAAAAAAATCGGGGGTCGCTGTACCAAACACACTGTATACTTTACTAAGAACACTATCTTTTAGGGCAGTTTACAGGTGGCATGTCTAATAAAATGCTATTCACAAAGGGTAACTTTCATCTATTGGGTCATCAATAATTTGTATTGAGACTAGAAGGAAAGTCCCGATATTATTATGGTGGGAACTCCAATATTTAATATTATAATTAGATAATATCAATACCCAGCTTAACATACGATCAGCGTAAATTGTACCCATAGCGTTACTTGGACTAAATAATGAAGTTAACGGTTTATGATTAGTTATTAAAGTAGGTGAATGATCACCTTTTTGTAAGCATTATGTTTGTATGTGGAGTAAACCTTGAAACATGGCTTATTTAGTTTCCGATCCTGAGGTCAAACAATTTTCATGCATTCTACTTCAAAAATGACCGACTTCCATAAAAACTGTCTACCCCCATTGTAGCCCTTGGGGTATATTTTCGAAAAAAAACCCTCAGTGAGTCTTCACGTTATAAAAGAAAGCTCCTAATATGTTTTTACCTTCACTAGTTTTGGTTGGGCGATGATGAAGGCCATATGAAAATATTTGGAAACAAAGTGAATAAATTATTAAGGAAATAGGAAAATGAAAACAATACACAATCTTAATTTCGTTATTGAGCTTATTTTATTTAAAACTTAATTATATTCCTTATTTTAATATGAAATGGGGAAATACAGCATCCACAAAAATCCAAAAAATTAAAACTTGAACTCCTTGTATTTTTTCGTCTGTTTTGAATCTGTATTCTGTTGCCTTTTTCTTTTACTCTGAAAAAAAATATATATATGTATAATAACAGTTTAAAAATTTTGGTAATTAACTTTAAAAAAGTAATTTAAAAAATATTTTAGTTAAACAATGTATACATGCTGTCAGAAAAAAAAAATAGATATGCACGACCCCGGAATGAAAGAGAAAACTTCTTCTAACTATAAACATTTAAAGTTAAAAAAAAATTGAATCCTTATTTGCGCATCAATAGTTATAGGCCTATTTCAAACTATTGTAAAACTTCCTGATTTTAAAATTTTGTTCTAAGTAACTACAAAATTAAAATATTATGAGAAAAAAAAATTCTTAAAACAAGAATTTATTGGCGCCAGCACTTCAAAATATCAGTGTTAACTGTAAAAAAGTAAACACCTGCCGCAGGTGATTTTCAAAGATGCTAGCTGCTCACGCGTTTTAAATATGCAACAATAGCATCTATAGTTGAATATAAAAAAAAGGGAATTCAAACCGCATTTTATCTACTTTCTAAAAATGTATTATAAGTACTAAAAGTTGTATTGTTTAGTCCCTTCCAAAAAAAAAAATATTATAATAAAAGGTTAAGAAAAAGGTTCGTGTATCATTTCTGTTTCTTATTTACAAAAAGGGGGTTCGTTTAAGAAAAACTGTTGTATATTATATTTTATATTTAAAATTGATTACTGAGTTAGGGCATATGAACTATCTGGTTGACTCACGCATACAAGTATATGGATTGTTCAATAACCTTTTGTCTTGCGACGTGGTCAGCCAACATGTCGGACAGATCCTCTTTGGCGCGCGGGCGTGACTCGCGCAGTTGTCGTTCATATCTGGCGGCCACAGCTTCTGGCTCCAGCTCGAGCTCCGATGGGTCTAGAGCAACTTCTACGCCAGCGTCGCCCGCCGCGCCACCTGTGCTCGTCGCGCCACCGGCTGCAGCACGTTTGCCTACGCGCAAATGAATAATGAGAGAATAAAAGCTTCTGGATCTTTCCCAAAGATTTTTATCTTTGTCACAGGGTGTCAATTAGATTATAGCGGCCGGCTACTCTTTAAAATGTCACCCTTCACCACTGGTAGGGTGCTTTGCTTCCCTGTCCATTTGTTTACTGCATACTACATTGTATTGACCATAAAGTGCGAACTGACTAGAAGCACTCTTCTGCGCCTGCCGTCTAACCACTCAAATCTTGTTCTAGTTAGCTGGTGTATCTTTGGCAAGTTTCAGTCCGCAAGGTCCTCGCGAGCCAGCCTTCACCCCCGCGAAATTTTGTTTGACAGTTCCGATATTGTGAAGTGACATTTCTGACTCTATTATAACTAAACGCTACTGTCAAATTCATTTACTCTATGATATTGACATACTGCATAATTCAAATCCTTACTATATAAATGCGAAAGTAACTCTGTTTATCTTGCACTTTCACGCCTAAACCACTGAACCGATTTTGGTGAAATTTGGTACATATATAGATTAGACTCTTAAACAGGACATAGGCTACTTTTTGTCTCTCTTTGTGTGTCGGTTTGTCCATCTGGGCTGATCTCCGAAACGGTTGAACCGATTTCAATGAAACTTTGCAGACGTGAAAAGGATGTGTGGAAGGTGTGAAAAGGAAGAAATGATATAAGCTACTTTTTGTCTCTCAATTTGTCTGTCTGTTGATCTGTCCAGGCTGATCTCCGAAACAGAACCGATTTCAATGAATTCAAAATAGTCATTAGCACTAAGGCTCCAATTAGTAAAATGTTACCTGCAAATTGAGCAGATGAAATCTGGTATATTAGATTAGATTTCAGGATTTACAGGCGATATGGTCAACAGAACATTAAACTTGAATTACCTGGGTTGGCGGCTGCGATGTCGTAGACATGTGTGGAAGCCATCATGCCGGACGTCAGCCCCACGCGCCGCTCCGGAACAACTTGGTACAGCGCAGGTGTGTCCCCACTAAAACACGTCAAATTGACACTTTTATGTTAGTATCCAAATTATTTTTTATAATTATGGGAAAAAAAATAACGAAATACGGAAAAATCAATTTTGAATAGCTTTGAAATGTCACGTAGACACATTATCAATGTTGCCATTTTCTTTGGATAGGTTTGCAAATGTTTGCTAATATTTGTCATGGCTGCGGATAACTTTTTATATCATTTCATTTGGTAATCCTACAGCATTAGAGTTAAATATTACACAACTAAGTTTAATCTCAAATAAATCCAAACATGGATTACACTTTTAATTTTAACTATTAAACTAACCAATATGCTTAAGTTAACAGTCATATTTATGTGGCTTTTAGATGTGTGTATGTGTTTGTAGGTTGTATGTAGGAACGTGCGAGTGCGTTTTTGTGATATTGTGTGCGTGTATTTATGTGAATGCGTGTTGGTTTGTTTATTTCAATAATAATAATAATAATAATAACGTTTACATGACAACAACGTCTAGGCCCCAAACTAAGCATTAGCTTGTGTTTTAGGTACCAAGCGAAGACACCACATACATATAACAACCATGACCCGGTACCAGTATCGATATTCAAATATAAATACTGACCCGACCAGGGACTCGAACCCGGGACCTCCAGCTTCGCAGGCAGGGTCGCTACCCACTAGGCTAAGCGGTCTCTAATATCTCCTAGTTTGTGTTTCTATTTTTGTTTTTGTATCTTATTTATTTTGTATCTGTGGCCATGGATATATATTATTAGGGTTCTGTACCACAAAGGGAAAAAGTAACCCTTATAGAATTACTTGATAGTCAATCTGTCTGTCCGTTAAGATCCTTTTTGTTAGGAACGCTTGGAAGCATCAACTCAAATTAATATAAAAAAATACTTAAATCTACGGTCCCTGTGCTGTAAAAAAATCATAGGCTTATTATTAAAAATACGACCATTTGTGCAGCATATTTAGACAATCGCAAACAAATCAAAACCTATAGGGTACTTTGTTCAATTAGGATTATGAAATTTGGCAAAAAGCCAGATCTCACAGCACAAGTAAAAGGGAAAATCGGAAAATTATTAATTTGTAGTTATAATATACAAAAAACAATTTTTAGTATATTTAAATTGATATGCGTTTTAGTGTCATCTGGTGGTGAGTAGCTACAAACACTGTAGGTAACTGGGATTTTAATGAAATAAGTATTTGTTGAATATAACTTTTCTTATAGTCTTTTGAAATAAAATGAGTCAAGGGAGCACTAGTATCCTCCTTTATGATTGATCATAGATTGTTTTATAGTTCTCCTTAAACATCGATTTGATTCTTAGTATTCTTCTTAGTTTATTGGCGGCCAGTGCTAACCGCTACAATACGTTACTTTTATAATCTATAGAACCCCAAGGGCGCAAGTCCGTTTCTCACTTGGCCGGTTTTTTCTTTATTTCTTTCTTTCTATCTTCTAATTTCTTAATCATCAAACTCAAATTATCAATGTCAAACGTAAAATATTTATTGGCTCATACCGATTTGCTCAGTATTACGTCACATATCTACCATCGTAATGAGGATTTTTAGATAACCTCGAAATACTGACCCTTCAACGTCGCTGTCGAGCTTCTTTTTCCTGAGTTCAATGGTGTCAGGTGTCTCGACACCAGGTGGTACTGAACTGATGCCAAGTGGGGTAACCAGACCCTCACCGGGCGTCGCCACTCCTGCCGCCACTTCGCCGGCCTTTTCACCCTCGTCACCGGATTCCTCTGTTATTTGTACAGAGAATAATTAAATAAATAAACCTATCGATTAAAATATAATGCATTATGAAATATCAATACATATTTAATAATATATGTATCAGTTGTTCAGTACCCATAGTACAGGCTTCAACCACAATCTTGTTCGCATGTTCTCTTCATAGGTGAACTACTTCTCGCTACGCGTGATCAATCTTTACGTATCATTATGTGGAAACCATGTACAAAAACTACAACCGAGGGAATTCCAATTACAATTTTAAATGTACAAAATACGAAACAGATGACCTGAAGCACCATACCGGGGGTAGTTGGATGCGAAAGGCGGAGGACCGTGTGTGATGGCGAGCCTTGGGAGAGGCCTATATCCTGCAGTGGAGAGACACGGGCTGATGATGATGATGATGATGATGAAAATACGAAACAAGTTTCTCCTCGACCTTATTATATTAATGATGTGTGGTATATAGACATATATTAAGCTTAGTTCGGGACTAGATGGCGCTGTGTGGGATGTCCCGGATATTATTATTACTATTTGTAAATACCTTCTTCCGATTCCTCTTCAGATTCGGATTCCAGCTCTCCCCACATGGTCCTGTCCACATCTAAGTCCTCAGAATCCTATCAACAACAAAATTAAATATAACTTTAACAAATAATACACATAAAATGTCATGATGCTTTTCAATAAATATATTTGTCGATTATTTACTTTATATGGTATTATTTTCATTAACTAAAATCGGTATTATATTTAGGCTCCAGATGGTCCAGGTTCTGACGGTCGCGCGATAGATACTGTTCTCATGACCTGTAACGTGCCATAGCTGGCCGCACGCATCTTCCGATCATGTGGGCAGTCTATGCGGATCGTATGTATTTATACTACGCGGGTAGACATCGTACGGCATCGCGCGACCATCTGAACCCGGTCTGAGCCTAAAAATGGTTCTATTATCGGTTTTTGATGTCCATGACCATATAATATGTCAAAATAATATTACAACTACCCTCGCTCGGGGTAGTTTCTGATGCAGAGGCTCGCCATAGCGATCCAACGCGGTAAAGCCGCGAGCGTTATGGGTACCTTTGCATCGGGTTCGCCAGGGACTGGTTATTTTTAGCTTTTAAGATTGTATATATAGACTTTATATTTGTAGATTCAACAAATATTACAAAACCTACATATGAAGCAATAGCGTGTGTATTATAGATTTAAACATTCTGAAAGAAATTCCTTAAATAACTACATTGAATAAATCAAATATGCTCACGTCTTGATCCCTGGCTTGGTGTCCAAACACGTCTCCATATAAGGGCTTCCCCGTTTCGTCAACAGGGGGCTTACCCCACCCTCCGGCGTGGTACCCGAACGCGCAGCCGTCCGGAATGGGTGCGTTCAAACCGGGTATCTTCAAGTTAGGGTAAGACGGTGGTGGTCCATAGCGCTGCTGAGCGATCAGCCATGGAGGTGGCACCTATACCAAACAATAACGTTTTCTATATTCTCACGTACACATCGATTATTACTAGAGTTGCACCAAAATTCGGTTCACATTCGGTACTGCCGAAGTTAGGCAGGTTTTACCGAACTTCGTCTCCGGCCGAATTTCGGTTAGATATGCCAAGATATACCAAATGTCGGCCAAACTTCGGTAACTCCAATTATCAGCATAACTACATTTAAATACTCAGTTCTACTTGCTTAGTTACCATTTAACTAATATAGTATTGTATTTTGAAGGTGAAAAGAAAAAAAAAACAATCCATTTCTACGCTATATTTAAAATTTGAGATTAACAAAAAATATTGTCATTTAAACATTTTGATAACAAAATGTCAAATGAGAAGTAGCAGGGTGATCGCAGGTACCGGGTGGGACGCGCGCGGGTGGCATGGCAAGCGACAGAATGAACACGAACCGAGAAGAACCGATAAAAGCGCGCCAATTTACCGAGCAACGGCTTCGGCACATGTTTAAACCGAACATTCGGTCGAAGCCAAACTTCGGCAGAATCCATATTCGGTGCATCTCTAATTGTTACACGTCTCCATCATCATTTTGTTCTAGAATTTTCTCTTTAAGTGAATTATAAAATGAATTCTTTATGAAATAAATTTCTTTGAACCTAAGTACAGTCCGTCAGACAAAGAACCTACGTTTTAATGTTATTTACGCAGATGTCTGTTTTTAGGATTGTTTGCCGCTAAAAAGCGGAACGGAACGAGCCGATGTGGCCGACAAACGTTTATGATTGGCCATCAGACATGCTTGCTTTCAGCGAATGATCAGTTTACATGCGCATTCCTACCACTGTCGCTTAGACCCCAAGTTTCGTGTGTCGGACTGTACGGTTAAAAACAAGCGACAAACAACTTTGGATGGGAATCTTCTGGAAAGCGTTTGATATAAATCGTACTTGCGTGGCGTGGAGACTTATTAACATATTCAAGAGCAAATTTTTGTAGAGAAGAAAAATAAATGAATTCCTAGTGTGGAGATGACATGCTGATTTAAGAAGGAGTTGATATTGATAAATTAGTATATTTTTATTTTGTACAAGTGTTAAGAGCGAAATAAACCTGGATAGATCTCACCATGCGTTTCCTCGATAAAAAATAGGTTCAAAACCTTTTAAGTTAAACGATTTTATTTAATATTAAATATTATTAATATAATTATTATTACATAATTATTTATTATTTTATTTTAAATCATTTACTGTACCAAAACCTAGAAATTAATCAGGAAACCAACCAAAACTTTGTTGAGAATCTAACATTTGGTAAAAAATTGTGAAACACTAGCAGTGCTTTCTTCTTATGTCAGATGCCGAAGTGCACTTTGTGTCGCTGCCTCAGCAGAATAAGTAATAATCTGAGAGACTTTCACAGACTAAAAAAAAAATAGATTGACATATTTTTTTTGATGGGACTGGAAACACATTTTTATAGACGAGTCGTTCCTATTTAATTATACATAGTTTTTATATGCCCCACGTTTTTATTTTAATTTATTAAAAGCCCCTGATTATTACTTAATCTGCTGAGGCAGCGCTATAAAGTGCCTCTTAACGAGGATACTTAAAACATATACAATTACCTTATGTGAACCAGGTCCCACAGGCATCCCGAGTGCAGTTCTCAGCTGTTCAGAGAGATCACCAGGTTTCTTCTCTCGCAGCCTAGTTTCAAACTCTTTGCCTTCGTAATATAAATCACCATGTATAGTCATACGCGGCTTCGTCTGCCACCTGTAAAATTTCTTTTATGTAAATTCGCATATGTTATGTATTTGTAGTTTTATTAAAAGTACACTTTTTAATATAATGCAAAGTTAATATTAAGGTTAAAAAACTTCCATAAAATATTTATTTGACTAGAAGTAACAAACTATACATTATTATATTTATTTTACCATTTTAGTATGTAAAGTAGATCATAAATCATAAACTTGTTGTTAAATTCATAAAAATGTTTTATGAATGATATGTTGTATGTGTAGTTATGTTTTTTATAACACAAAACGATTCTCATTAACGTTTTCAAAGTTTACAATTTTTGATTTAATTTATGTCTATGACCAAGTTTTTTTGAAAGCCAAAATTGTCCATGTGGTGCTATCTTTATACATCACACGGTTGCAGTGGAATGTTTTTATTTCAAACAATACGTATTTTTCCGAAATAATACATGTTACATGTTTGAAAGCTTATAATTTTTGTTAAAAATTGATTAGTTAAGATTTGTTAAAAATTGTTGTAGTGATAGCGCCAACTGTCGTTAAGAATCATAAATTATTATATCAATTCAATACAACGCCATCTGTAGTAAAGTATAGCAAACAAATCGATTTCAGATTAAGGCGCTGGCCGCTTCAATTGGATGTATGATCTATTTTAATTTACTCCATCGCAATTTCACTATATTTTTTCAGTGTTATTCAAATCTCGTTTAATTAATAAAATTAGGAAATTAAAGGTATTTTGGCGTATTTTTATTTTTGATATTAATTTTCTTAAAGGACAGTCTTTTTATTATTTAACAAATAATGTAATCAATAGTGTGAGTCAATACTGAGCTTCGTTATTTAGTATGAAATGACATAGAGGAGAACAAACTACTAAATTACAAAAAAATATTCATGAAAATGACTTTTTACGACATTGTGAATGGAATCGGTACTAACCTATATTTTTTTAAGAATATGAAAATAGCCCTAATATGATAAGAAAATCATAATTAAAAAAAAAAAATAACATTATTCTAAATGGCTGTACCGCAGCGTGATGTCACGTATCGATATTGCCATTTGTGTCTAATTAAACAATTCAACATAACTTGGTTATTCGTTATTTATTACAAAAAATCGTTTCGGCATCAATACAATACAAGACGGGACTAGATGACGATGTGTGGGATGTTCCAGATATAAAAAATAATAAAAGTAATATGCGCCACCGATGTAAAAAGCCACGGGCTGTACATACTCGCCGATCGGAGGCGAGTTCAAAATTCGAAATTACCAGAGGCAGCGCTATGAATGTAAAAGAGAAGTGTACAGCCGGCGGCCTTTTACATCGGTGGCGCGTATTGTACTCATTAACTAAATTGTTTAAATTGAAATAATTTGAAAAATGATAATCACCTGCACTATTATGTTGCTTCAACGGGCACAAAAAAATCACATAAAATTGAATACGTAACCATGATAAAAAAAACTCATCAATCATAAAACATTATAATCTGCATTTTGCATCCCGTAGAAGTCTTCAACTTTGGCTTAGGTTTGCGAGAAAAAATGTAAGGTATATTTCCATAGAAACGACATATCTTGAATTCTTCTCTTCAACTTTTTTTATTTAGAGATTTTAATTGAGTTTTTCACCATAGTTGGGTATATAAATCATTATTTATATTAACACTTTTTAGTTATATTATTTTTTTTTATTACATTTTCAGTTATTTTGTAAGAAATACTTCGCGTTTCACGTTTATTACATATATATGACATATCTATTTGGATTAACAGACAATAGCTCAGTATATTATGGCGTCTGGCGTCCGCCATATTAAATTTTTGTTAATATTATGTAACCCCGGTAAATACGAATCTATCGGCACCTTATTTAATAAAATCGGTAAATGGGTGAGGATATAGGACATAACAAATACATCACCCTATACTTGTACATACCTATACTTATGTACCAACCAATATACATACATACTGTGTCGTGATGAGTCGAACACAGCGAACCTGTTTCAAATTTATAAAGTCGTGAGGCCCTGGTTCGAATTCGGGCGTGTACCAAAGGGGTTTCCTGACTTAAGTACATACTCACCGACTCCGTGCTTCGAAGAGCACGTCGGTAAGACCGACTGCTTAATTCGGTCCCGGTTGCTATCAATAGATGGCGGTCGTTACAATCCACCAACCCGCACTGGAGCAGAACTCATGCTGGATTTAAGCTCCAAGTCCCCTCACCCTGGGGGAGATCTAAGCCCCTGCAGTGGGGTATAATGGGCTGATGGAATGGAATGGAATACATACTCGCGAAATACATTACCCTACTTTTGGCCTTGTGGTAGTCGGGTGATAAAAAAGGATCAAGTTATTACATTGGGATTCCCAATTCACCTTGTTCCTTTTCAGTTATTGCCTAAAAGTTTGGGAAATAACACATAGGTATATGACTCAGTTGTTATACTAAGTCAAAGAGATCAAGAATACCCTGAGACGATTACTCATTTCATGATCACACAATGTAAAATCGTAAAACAACTTAAAAAGACTACTAAATTAAAAATTACCTAAAATAGTAATGGATATTTATCACCACGAGAGACATAGGTAGATCATTATGTATAGATTGGTCGCCCCCATAGTTAAGTGTGGGTCAAATTTCATTCAAACAAAAACAAAGAAATGCTATGAACTACACTGCTAGAATCGAAAGCGTCATTTAACTCCAATAATTACTGAACCATATGCAACTGTGGTGATGTCGCATCCATGTATTAATACAATATATCAATTTTCATCACTACCAAACAATGAGCGTGTCCACTTCAACAAAATTATGTATCAAACGCTATTTCACACGTTGAAGTATAACAAACTGAATGGTACGAGTACACTTTTTGAATTTCGGAAAAATACCGATTATTACCGGAGATATAACAAATTAAAGTTTGTGTTCTTACGACTCGTTTCTGACGTCACTCGGTGCCGCTACGTAGAAATGCTCCACATTAGCCCATTGTAATGTGACCGAACGACGTCATTGCACGATTTATTTTTAAAATTTGTATCTTCGGCATTTTTGTACATATCAATAAAATTCTTTCACTTACTAGTTTTTCTTAATAAATATAACACATTTCTATAAAAAACAAAATCACAAGACGCGCTCATTGTTACCGAACAGTCGTATTCTATTCGTATTTGATAACATTATTTGAATTACATACAAGACACAACACAGAGGTCGCATCGGGTCTCTTGAATTTAACCACAATGGCCGAAATTAAACGACACCAATTACGGTTTAATATCGACTTTACGTCGCTCACAATAAGGTCAAGAACAGGATCATTTGTAATGCGTAAATGATAATTGTTCGGCGACGTTCGGCCAGTACAGTTAATTACCGAAGAGACCCGAAGCGACCTCTGCGTTACATCTAACTTTTTTTTTTATCGTATTGTAATAAATCTGCATGGACATATAAGTTCCGATTACTCTTCCAAAAACGACACGTGCAACAAGAACTGCAGTAGCAGAATGGCCAAGCAGCTCGCCTTTGATAAAACGGATTCGATTCCCACTATAGACATATTGTATAACTAATGACGGACGGAATGGACGACCGCTTAGCCTAGTGGGTAGCGACCCTGCCTGCGAAGCTGGAGGTCTCGGGTTTGAATCCCAAGTCGGGTCAGTATTTATATGATGAATAGTAATACTGGTACCGGGTCTTGGTTGTTACATGTATGTGGTGTCTTCGCTTTATACCCAAAATACAAGCTAATGCTTAGTTTGGGGCCTAGGCGTTGTTGTGATGTCATTATTTATTTATTTATTATTTATTAATGAATTTTTAATTTATATTAACAAGTCAAATAAATATCACAAGCTACATTCACATAGTCACTTCTGTGACGGTGGTGGTTAACACCCCAGCCTATACCGGACCAGCATAGTGGGTTTATGGTCCAAAACCGTTAACTCAACATCGAGGACTGCACTCCAGGAATGGACGCACGAAAACCTGATAACTACGTAACGAACACCCCCAAGATATATCCCAAATCGAAACCTACGACTAGTTCCTGTTTAGAATTGGTCAGGAGTTAAGTCTACGTCTCTTCATACCAAAAAAAAAGTGGAAATAGATTTACATAAAATTTTGTTTTCCCATCTTTGTTTATACTCACATCAAACATTTTTACTTACAATGGACAAATGGTCCATCATATCATTACAGTACTTACAACTTCAACTCCTAAAAGATAATCTTTTCACTTACTTGAAGAAAGCGTCGTGTAATTTTTGATAATCAATATCGATTTTCCCCAACTTGGGACGAGCGCGTTCACGCATTTTCGCTTTGAGGGTCTTCGTCTCTTCTTTGTCTTGAAGCGAGGCCCGCATTTCCATGATTCCAGTTTTCTTAATGAAGTCTGGCAAATCGAATGGCGGTTTCTCTATACCACGCTTGCCTTGCAGATACTGTTGGTAAAGTATAAATATTCCAAAGTAACTTCACTAGTAGAAATTTTGTTATTCAAATATAGATTATTCAATGGATTTCATGAGATAGCATACATAGCAGGGAACATATACAGTATGACTTTTACATTACCTTCCTTTTTAAATTATAGTCTTTGGTGAAAATAATAAAATGGGTTTTTTTTCTTTTAATATATTTAAGTACTAAAATATTAAGATATGGCGCCACAAAGTTATCGTCTTAGCGTAAACATTTATGGGCGATTGGTGATTATGTAGGGCGGCGGCCGCCGGGGGGAACCCCTCCCTATTACATTCACGGTTGCCCCTTTTTCGGGCCTAGTGTTTACGTTTGACTTAGTAGTGGTACTGATACAGCATTGACAATTTTGGGAAAAATGTTTTGTTGTGAAAATCGTTTTAAATAAAATAACACATAATGCCTAAAAAATTGAAAGGCCTTGAAAGAATCTTTCTGTATATACACGGATACACTTTAAAATATTATATTTTTTTTATTAAATTAGTACTCCATACAAACAAAAAATGCAATATGTTCATCGGACTACACTCTGCGCGCACGCAGCGGCAAGTTCAAAGTTACACAAAGACAGAATCTGCGCGTGGCAAGAATTCGCCTTGCATTTCAATGACCAATGACGCAGAATGTGATGAATATGAGACGGTCATCGCAGCCTAAATCGAGTTGTATCGACGTGAAAGGAATGGATCATTAATATCAGTTACCTTTCGTTTGTAACACCAATGCCTTGGAACCTGCACAGTGTTCCTATGAGCCTTCAACTGCACCAAGAGTTTAGGATCGCGAGCTGTTACATCGTACATTTCCACCACATCAGGCCTACCAACAAGTTGCTTCAGTTCGGCAACCGATAAACGTGATAATTTCTTCAGTTTGCGTTTGGATAGTCGTTCTTTCTCGTCCGCTGCATTTTTCTATTTATTAAAAATGGAACAAATTAGTTGTGCAATATAAGTAAGCTCATAAATATTATTAATAGGTGAAATTGAAATTTCGACGAACTGGCCACTTCGATGTCAAATATCTAGTATTTGGTCAGGAATTCAAATTTAGGCTTGTGTATGGTGACAAAAAATCACTTGGTATATACTTGGTGTTCGACTGAACGTATACGGAAAAAACTATTTGTTGAACCAAGAAAATATTATTTCATATATATCAAAGAGGTGTGTCGGAGTCGGAGGAGTGTCGTGAAAACCCGAGTGCAGCAAACTTGTTTCAAAATAAGGCCATGTGACTGTGGTTCGAATCTGGGGGTGTAAAAATGAGTTTTTTCTGACTTAAGTACATTAACTATCACTGACTCCGTCCTCGGAGAGCACCAACCTGCATTGGAGCAGCGTGGTGGATTTTAGCTCCAAGCCCCCTCATCTTGAGGGGACGCCTAAGCCCCTGCAGTGAGATATAAAAAGGGTTGATGGAATGGAACGGAATGTGTAATGAAGTGGCCGTGACGGCCACAAATGCTTTGGAAAGATAAAGTGAAGAAAGTCATCAAACTCGATGCGAAGAGCGCAACACAGAGAGGAATGGAAAAAGTTGAAGGAGGCGGTGTAGGAACTAGGTAGGTTGCTGGAAATAAGTCTCTGTTTCAATTATTTTAATATCTTAGTCTTGTTTCTAAAATTGATAAAAAGATTGAGGGTCAATTTAATATTATAAAAATGTAAGTGTATTTGGCATAAAAGTATACAAATTAAATTAAGAAACTACTTAATTTTGTAAGGTTTTCATAACCATAACAATTTGTCCTAGTTAAAGTTTTTTATGGAATACAAAAGTAGTCAAGATTCAAAATGAATGAGAAGCTGTAATTCAAATTTTGATATTGAAAAGTAGAGTGTAGAACTCGAAATGTGAAGCCGAGAAAGCGGTGCGGCTTAGGGAATAGGCAACCATAGTTTTAAAGAAATGTTGTGTTAGTTCATGAGGACAGAGCCATAAAGAAGTTTGGAGAAACATAATACAAACCTCAGCAGCCTCATCATCAACAGCGAACTGATCTTGCACCTTCTCTAGTGGTTTGCTAGTAAGTTGTGGTGCATCTTTCCCAGGTTCGTCCTTTATATCATCTTCCTTCTTCTCTGTGATTTTAAAAGATTCAAGGATTCTATGGAACTGTCGATACATAGGCTCCAGTTCGTGGAACTGTATGTTTTCTTGTATATATCTGTAGTCAAAATAGAATGATGAAAAACAAAAGTAGAATTGATTTATACTAATGTAAATGAGTTTTATAAAACTTTTGATGAAAAATATTTTTATAGTTTAACTAGCTTTCTATATGCTGCACCCATCAAAGATGCAGTTTCTTTCAGCACTAGCAATTTCAACCGTATTATCTTAGATGCAATTGTAAATACCTATAAAACACGCAAGAAAGGTATCACTTTGTTAAACAACAGTTAAAAAATTAGTGCTATCGAGTGTCTTTAAACATTTATGTTTGATGTATAGAGCTTGATGTTTTTGTGTGGCAGACTGTACATCTTCCCTAATTTATACATTGATGCATTGCTTGCACAATAATACTGCTATGAACATATTAGGTGAATTAGGGAATTTGTTGTTTAAGCTCGCACCATGTTAAATCTAGGTATTATGTATATTTTGAGAACTAACAGGATAAACGCTTTTGTAGTAACTAACCTTTACAAAGGCAAAGCATAGAAGTACGGTAAACAATCAAAATCCATATAAAAAAGCAAGTCGCTTTGTTACCTAGGTACATTAAGTCGGTGTTTGTTGCACTACTATGACTCGCACAGATGACAATTTGTATATTGCATGGAAACCATAAAAGTATGAATTGACTAGAAGCCCTCTTTTGCGTTTACCGTCTAACCACTCATACTTTAGCTAGCTGGTGCAAGATGGCGAATTTTAGTCCGAGTTTTAGTGCGCAAGGTCTCCGTGCGCCGTTCTTCACCTCCGAGAAATCCCCGCACGCCAGTCTTTAACCCCGCGAAATTGCGTAATGTCACTTCAATACTGTGAACTGACATTTATGACTATTAAAACCAAACGATGCTGACAAATTAAGTTACTTTATGATGGAAACCTTCAATCATGATAAACAGTTGTCTATGTTAATTTCTGTCCATTCAACTACTGTTGTGCAAAAAGTGACATTGTTCTATTGCTCCATAACGACACAAAGAAAGGACAAATTTCGGGAACGGGAACCTTCGCCCGGGATGAACAGTAGCCTATATTACTACCCACCATTTCACCTCCTCCATTAAAAAAAACCTCTTGCTTTTTTACAAATATTATAATATTATATTTAATATTTATAATATTTTACCATTTATAATATTAGTATGAATATGGATTCATATTATATTGACAACTATAGCATATACGTAGCATGGTGGATTTAAGCTCCAAACCCCCTCCTCACCCTGGGGGAAACCTAAGCCCCTGCAGTGGGGTAAAATAGGCTGATGATGTTGATGATGATGATGATGATAGCATACACCAAACAGTATATGTATAATTTAAGTCACACTTTATTAAATCATAAAACATGCCAGTGAAGTCAAAATAGTTGCGGTAGAGTTATTAAAACTACATGAAAAAACATTATTGTTTACAATATCAATTAACCCTTAGCATTGTGCTCTCCTGCACTAGCCATACTATAGCAGCGCAATGACACTGGAGTGCCAACATCGCTTAACTCAAAAATGGTTGTTCCAATAGGTGCACTTAGCTCACTAGGTAAGTCATTCAATAAAGAATTGAAAGATGCAAACGTTTGACCAATCATAATATTAAACAAGAATTTGAGCCACGGACAATGCATTATTTCTTAAAAACTATGTTGCAGTCAGGTAGGTTAAACAAAGTTTTTTCCGTTCGAAAGTTGACTGTTTCAAGTTAACATAGTTTTAAACCTACAACTTTCAGCTTAATTTATTGTAGCAACTAAAATTCAATAAGGGCCCTTATGGACTAGCGGTTACCCGCGGGGGCGGCTGCTTTTACATTTTAATATGCAACCGCCTATGATTGTACGCACTTAAGCACCACAAAAATTTAATCGCGGCGGTTGAATGGGGAGCTGCGGCCCGCTTCGCGGCTAGCCGCCATCTTATTTACACGCACTAGGCGGCAGGGTAACCGTTTTTAGCATTTTTTATACTAATTTAGCATTTTTTTGCCTCCTTAGAATACTTTTAGCATACTAATTAATTTTAGCATATTTTGGCACAATTGCAATAAACAAAATGGTAATTCCTCATTATTATGTATTAAGTATGGCAAAACCTTTGTGATTTATATGACAACACACTGGATATCGTTTTATATATGTTCCCTAATATAAAATAAACTCGGAATCTCTGAAACAACTAATCGACCAATATTGAGGAATATCGTCAATTTTAGCACTAAAGTTCAAGAACTGATGACAGGCAAAAATCTGGTGCTACAGTAATTAACACTGAAGAATTTTGGAGTTTAGTAGGTGATATAGTCAGTAAACAAAATAATGTAATTATTCCAAATGTTTAATGCGCCTTCCCATATCAAACACACAACACGAAAGAGTATTTTCACAGACACATTAAATGAAAACCAAACAAAGGAACAGATTTGTACTGAACATGTGTCATTTACATTATATGTTAAATAAGGTCTCACACACAGAAATTCTTGTAGGTATAAATTTGTGGCTAAGTGGCCTTGATTCCAGGTCGAGTATTGGAACCACAGGCCGCTATTGAGGGGAACCCTCCAACATTTGATGTGATTAAGCTGGATATTCACCTCCATCAGGCAACCTAATTTACTTTACTTTCTCATAAATTATTAATAATAATATTAATGTAAAGGCACGTTCAAGATCAGCTGTCTACCAGTTTGATCTAACTACTTACATCTGAAGCCTAATCTACTTCTGACCAGGAACATTTACTTTCATCTCTTTTTTAAATAATAATATAATAAGGTATTTTAACGACCAGCTGTCCACTAGTCCCTTCTACTACTACCTATATCTGATATAATAACAGTGATATTCTAAGCTAATAGTATAGTAGTACCTAGTATAGTATTTAAGTAGGCTAAGTTGGTGTTGCTACTACATACTGTTTTAGCATATTTTGTTTTGAATAAAATCAACTTGTTTGCGTTTTATGTTATTTTGTATAAAGAGAAAAAGTACTATTACATTATGCGATTCGACATTCCTAAAATACCACAATTTCAAATAGTGTTAAACTTCTATTAAATGACCTAAAATTTATTTAATGAAGATTATTTTATTACTTTCAATGAATGAATAGATTGCATTATTGCTGTTGTTATTATCATAATGTCTTTAACTGAAAACACAGAAATAAATAAATAATATTACTTACTCCACTTCAACATCTTTTTTGTTTTCTTTCTCATTGACTTTCTTTCCATCTACTTTGGGTTGATCTGTGTTCTTCTTTTCAGTATCCTCACGACGCTTCTGTTTTGCTGCCTTCTTGCGTTTCTTTTTACGTTTGTTCTTACTGGCTTTGTTCAAATATGTCTGTAAAAGTGGGAAATTTAATGAATGAATAGTGCTCAGGTTTCTTTTTGTCACGCTTTCAGACGTCTATTGCTCGAGTACAGCTTTTATTCAATATGAGTTAAAGAATTAAAAACATAACACCACAAGCTCCGCTGAGATCGTCACTTTTTTGATTATGGAAGTTAGGTTTAGGCACCCCCAATTGGCATTGGACCCGAATATGCTTATGACCCAAACTCCGTTTAATTGTGTCTAAATTGATGTTATTGGCAATTAATTCAAATTTTCATACCCTCATAGCCATATAACTCAAGAAGCAATAAAAAATTTTGATAAAAATATCACATTGATAACATTGTTTACCATCATCATCATGTATCATCTCATAGCTATAGAACAAAACTAATGTAGAGACATTCCGGTTCCTGTGTCCGCCGCGATCTGTCATGTTCCGTCCTCCGAACGCCTTTCCGCCCCGCGTAGCCCATGTGTAGCGGCCCGTTCCCGAGATCCCAGTGACGAATACGTAGTAGCTGCGTGTGTGTATAGTGTTTGTCGTAGAGGTCGTCGCGCAGCGGGAGTTAGTCTTCGTGGCGTCGTTCCGGCATTCCAGCTCCAGCCTTTGCGCATTTCGCGCTACGTGGTCCTTTCTGTGTTTTATGCACCCTGGTGTGCTCTATGGCAGCTCACGCCTTTACAAGCCGATCGCGCTCCCCATTTCGTGAGTTTAAACTCTCATATCCACACTAAGATTCCTATGCAGCGGGAGCCACGCAGTCGACAGTTAGCCACGTGCGGCGGCACGTGGGGTCTCTCAGAGTTCCGTGCTTTATATTTTTGGCGTGAATTCACTCAGTAACTCCTATTCATTCATTTACAGCTACTTAATTGTGAATTACAATTTGTTATTATACTAATTACATGTAATCACTTCAGGGGTTACCTCCCTTCTGAACCGGAATCGTCTTTACTCCTTCATCACCTATCCAGGTGTTAAGTCTGTTCCAATTAAAGCCATTCCACGTTATAATAAAAACGAGAATCATAACCGGGGGCCCGCGCCTCCGGCATTATTTCGCCTCAAGTAACCCCTAGGGGCTACCCGACACCTTCGCGCCGGCGACACTCTAGTGTGCCGCCTCGCCGCTCCGATGAAGTCGTAGGAGCTTTCGGGCTAACAACACGCGTCCTTATTTTGCTTCAGGCGGTTGTTTAGCGGGTGCAACTCCCACATACCCCGCGCGCTCGGGCGCACGGAAGCTTGTAGAGTTTAATCCGCCTTCCCATCACAAGGGTAAAACAAAAAAGAAATTTAGAGAGGGGTTTCACAAATCACCTTAATTATAGAAGTGGAAAAAATTAAAATGTAAAAAACAATAAATATATATTAATAATTGATCATGCCCAAATTTTTTAACTAAAAATTCGTTATATATTATTTCAAAGAATAAGCAATTTTAAGAAACAAATTTGATTTTTTTTGGATTGGTATTTACAAAGATACATTGTATTGAAAATTTTCATAGCATGACGTCACTGGGTGGAATTATAAGTTTCGCCATTGCCGATGCATTTTTATAAAAACAATGACGCTATTACTATAGACAGCTCTGAGACTAACATTGTATATCTACGGAATATATATGCGTAAATACCGGTTCAAAAAGAAAGAAAATTCAAATTAGTTTCTTATAATGGCCTATTCTTTGGAAGTAAAATATAACGGACTTAAGTTAAAAAATTTAAAAATGGTCAATTCTATGGATAACTTAAAAACTATACTTTTACAGAGAATGATTGTATCACCTCTTGACGCGAGATTACTGGCGGTTGTGGTGCATGAGGGACATTTTCATCATCTGAATCGCCTTCATCTTCTTCAGCATCATATTCAGTACTGATTACAGGAGCCGGTGGTGCTTCCAAAAGTTCTTCTGGTTCTAATAATAAAAAGAAAACACATTTACCTCGACTAGTTAACTTTGATTTAGAAGAGATTTGACTAGAATAGAAGGATGAGAGCAAAGCTGTTATTAAAATTGAATACTATCATATTGTGAACTGAACCCAGGCAAAGTTGTGACACGGCACAAATTTCATGGTGTGCATCCCCCCCTATCATTAAATATATATATACAGAAGATGCGACGGATCTTTGCAGCTCTGAAGTCACAAAAACACTACAGTAACATAATTTCATAGAAGCTTTGCGACAAGTAGTGAGGCAGGAATGTGAATTTAGAATTTACCTATTTGTTCCTGTTCTTCCTCCCCGAGTGCAGCTTGCCTTTGGTCTTTATATGCAAGAGCTTCTTCCAAAGCCTTAGGCAGAACCATACCCGTAGGTGGCAGTGGTTTGTTTAGAAACTCTTCAGGAGTATCAATTTTCATCGTAAGAAGAGATGGTAACATTGACTGATTATCTCCCACCTCTGGTCCTTCTTCAATTTCATTATCATCTTGGTCCTCAGGGTGCTCTTCCCAACCAGGAGGGCCTTGACCTTCCATTGCTTGTCCTTGATATCCCCATCCTTGATTATCCCATTTTGGTGGACCCATCATAGGCCCCATGCCTGGAAGAAGACCCATATTTGACGGTAGGGCCGGAATTTACAATATGATACCTGGATTCCGGGTTAATAGATATCTTTTATAGATCGTTGGTACTGCATTGATGAAAACTGTATATTTTTTTTTGCCAGAGCTCACTTTTTTATGGTAATTATCTAATTACTTTTTGTGACTTTCCACCATAGTTGTTTTACACATGACGTAATATTGACGTTAATGTTGCTATATGATCAGATTTTACTCATTAATAGGTATTGGCATTCAAATTGTCATTTTAATAGAGGAAAATTATTTATGGATTGATATTCAAATTAAAGCTAAGTATTTTTCATATAATTATAGATTATTACTGAAAATGCTGTTCTCAAAAATTACATAAGGAAATTGCAAAATATAGACTCAGAAATCTATTGATCAATTTCAAAATTTGGTTTAAATAGGTTAACAGTCCATTTTTTTTTTTAATTTTATTTTGTGGTTAGTTTAGTACAGGCTATCTTAATGCGAGGAGCATAGCAGAGCAGAGCGACGAGCCACTCAGATGTATGCTAATCAATTTCGAATTTGCTTCATATATGTTAATGGTCCACTGATTAGGTTAGGTTAGGTTATATCATTGTGAGGATCAAAGCAGAGCGGAGCGACGAGCCATTCAGAAGTTTATTTATTTAGAATTTGTTCACCATTTTGCGTTTTTTGTTGAATTGATGCTAAACTAAATTAATTAATTACTAAAATATATAAGCTCCGGCAAAAAAGTATTTGGTTTTTATCAGTGCACTACCGATTAGAAATATTATGATAATTAGTGTTAATAATAATCTTTAAGTGATTCAAGTTCAACATTTAATCATAACTCATCTTACTAAGTAAGATTTTAGTAATAAATTTTTTATCAATGTTACAAAACATTATCACTCATTTTGTTATTTACATATAATTGTTTGCTAATAATTTTTAAACAAGAGGAGACCATCCCTTCTCCCTCTATTTCTTTTTTTTGGTTTCATTTCGGAACATATTTCTGTTGGTATAGATGAGGGGAGGGGGTTCTGACGAGGGGTGGTATGCAGTCACTACCTCCCCTCACCCCCTTTTTGCTATTTATCCAGGTATCATATTTGAAATTCCGACCGGTGCACAGTGTGGTGATATTTTACAGATCAAGCAGGATAAAATTATTTGGTAGGTAGGTAGGTAGGTATTTTTTTTTTATAATAACACACACAATCACAACAACGCCTAAGTCCCAAACTAAGCATTAGCTTGTATTTTGGGTACCAAGCGAAGATACCACATACATGTTATGGTTATGTAAAAATAGCTGAATGCAATCAAATATGTAGGTAAGTTATAATTATAAAAACTGCATTGACTGTTTCAAAATTTATATTCAATCACATTACAAGGAACATAGTACAATAGAACACAAACTGAGAAAAATGAGAGAACAACATGGTCCATCATTCAGAATCGTCATCTGACTCTCCATTGGTTAAGTCAGATGTAAGAATATCTGCAGTGTCCGATAGAGAGTCAGGAACGTGTATACTTCATGAGTAATTTCACCACATTTTGTTTTTGGAGGAGCTCATAAACTAGCAATTATTGGATCTGACAACATGAGCAATCTATTAAGTAGATCTCTATTCGTATCTATTCTAAAAGTCTTTCTTGTAAACAGTTCTATTATAAATGTTCTATTAATCTTATTTCTAGCCTCTAGGGCTTCTTCTGAAAATTGTCAAATTTAAAGAACATATGAATATATTTTCCATGAAAAAAATTATTGTTTTCGCTTGGGTACCATAGATATTCCTTATTATACATTTTCCTTCTTTCCGTAATATACTCGTGAAATTTATCAAGATTGATACCTGTTATCTTGGCTGAACTGTCAGTATTTCTAAAACTTACAGGCCATAGTTACGTCCGTTGAATTTCCAGCCTGGGGTTTTTAGGCATATCTACTAAGAAGTCTAACTCACACCTTCTCTTGGATCACACCTTTCTTTTTTTGTCACTTTGTTTTTATTATCAACTTCCTGAACCTGCCATATTTTGTATCAATACAATAATTATTATGTAATATACATTAAAGAATCTTATCCAAGTATGTAGAGGTAACCCAAAAAAAGTCGACAACCGTATTGTTTTCATGAAGGACTTTCTTGGACAAACTCAGGAAAGTGTGCACCCCTGCACAGAATTAGTCACAATTATAATAATAAATTTGCACACATCGACTTACACCATCACTCTTTTAATTCCTTCAAAAAAGTTATCAAAGATTCTATATAAATTTTATTAATATTTTTCGTTTGTTATTTTTGTTACTTTTAGTTGTATTCATTGATTTTTTATTTATTTTTTGTTTAATTTTCTTTTTTCTCTGTTTTCCTGTGTGACTGTAGCGATTATAGGTTTTAAATATTTGGAAGCATTTTGTTGGACGTTACAATATTCTAAACTTTATTTTATTTTCTGTATGTGTAATCCACGTAAGCGTCTGTTTTTGTTTCCTGAATAAATTAAAAAAACTCTTTTCGAAAGACATTTTGATGCCTTCCTTTCCTGACTTTGACAATTTCAAGTAAATTTTTCTCTAATTATTTTGAATAATTGCTTTCATACTATTTAAATTTTCATCAAAAAATTGCGAATCATCAAGCTCGTGTTCAATATGATGTAACAAAGCAACTATTCACATTTTTTTTTAAGTTCGCAAATCAAACATCAAAAACAAACGTCGCGATATTTGCAGTCATTCTGAACAAAAAGAAAAAATGTATGAATGTCGCCACTTTTCACAAACAAATTGACATTTTTCATTAAGCTTAGAAGTTGGCTCTAAAATAAAAATATAACTTGTGATTGGAATAATGAACTAAAACTCAAGTACAATCTGTCATAGACATATTTTAAAACTAAAAACAAAATTATTATTTGTATTTTCATCAATTTCACGACTAAATTATAACAATGAAAAATAAAAAATGCAATGTAAACTTACCTCGAGATTCACTTAAAAACAATCGCGAAACATAATCACCACTAACATACAGAAATACAGTGTGTTCACCAAGCAAACTCAGACAAATGGCACGACAGTGGCCAGATCTGCATCGCAACATAAGTAGGTGGATGTTCTGGCTCTTTTTATTTTAATCTTTTGTTTAAGATTATTTCTTAAAAAAGAGGTTGAGCCAATGTAATATAACTTACTTACTGCTAATGCAAATAACTATTAAATGTATTTAAACAATTATTAAACATTATTATTGTCTTGCTGAAACTTTAAAATATCACAGCGTACGATGGTGGACCAATGTCAAGAGGGGTCGGCTTTCCATTGTTGCCTGATGAAAATTATATTTATAAAAATGATCAATTTGAAATCTGGCTAAGATAGGTTGATGGTCCATCATTTCAAAAAAATAGGTTAGGTTATGGTTTGCTTGTGATAATGCGAGAAGCGAAGTGAAGCGACGAGCCACTGATAAGCCTTATATTTTTTTTTTCATTTCCTTAACAAAATAATTACTGCACAAGGTTTCTACACCCCTCCCCCATAAGCCTGAATAAATATTTTATAACTTTTCAGCAGGCTACAATGGAAAACGCTACTGCCAAGAGGCCCCATATTCATAAAATCCATACCTTGGTTACTGTAATTTGGTGGCCCTACTCTTGATGGACCCATTCCTGGTGGCCCCATGCCAGGCGGCGGCGGACCCATTCCAGGTGGAGGTGGACCCATACCTGGCGGAGGTGGACCCATACCTGGCGGAGGTGGACCCATACCTGGCGGAGGCGGACCCATACCTGGAGGACCCATACCAGGAGGTCCCATGCCTGGGGGTGGAGGACCCATGCCTGGCGGTGGAGGACCCATACCTGGTGGCGGGCCCATACCAGGCGCTCCCATTCCCGGTGGAGGTCCCATTCCAGGCGGTGGCCCCATACCCGGAGGCCCTAAACCTTGTGGTCCACTAGATGAACTTCCTGGAGGACCCATTGATCCAGGTGGGCCCATTGATGGCATCCCACCGGGTGGTGGAGGCATCGGTGGATAGTTAGAAACACTGGGCGGACCCATTCCAGGTGGTGTAACTGAGCCATCGGTGTTAGAACCGGTGCCCGGTGGACCATCCATCGTCACAGAAGAATTTATAGCCTTTGTGTTTTGCGATAATTATTTGATAATATATCTTATTTTACAATCGAGAGTATCAAGACTGAGAAATTGAATGCACAACTATATTTCAGCAAATAAAACACTAGTAAATTTTAAACACTAGCTTTTGTGAAATTTCGTGCATTTAGCCACAGAACAGTAGAATACATTTAATTTTACTGACAGTAATGTTAAATGTGGTAGATGTCAATCGGTGTCAACAAGTATCAATGTCGATTAATCAAAAAGTATTTTTTCTTAATGTGACCATGGAAAACATTTTCTTATTTTTGTGTCTTTGCAATTTTGAATTTTTCTGATACTGGACCGATTGCTTTGAAAATCAATATCTGAGGGTTCACGTAGACTCCGATCACATCTATATTTTAAGGGTCCACGTGAACTGAAGTCACGAATCTGTGATCAAATTAGAAAAAAAGTAGTTGCCATTTTGAATTTTTCTGTTAGATACTGGACCGACTGCTTTCAAACTTGTTAACTACGGATCCGCGTGGACGACAATCACGAATCTATAGTCAAATTTGGAAAAAATGGGCCCATTTTGAACTGTTAAATTACTGGATCGATTGCTTCTGTGGTGAAAATTGCCGATTAAATTCATTCTTTCGTGTTTCGTTCGTCATTTATTCATTAAATATTCTGTGAATCTGTGATTCACATGGAACCTTATGGAACTAATTCATTACGCTGCTGTCAAATTAATTTACTCTATGGTTCATTACCTATTCTAGTTCCATGCCTATTCCATCCTTTAATCCGTGTCTGTGTGTGTGGTTGTTTATTGTTCTGTCCATAGACATAGTTCTGTCAGTTCTATGCTGTGTCGATTATGGTAATCTGAAAATTAGACGAATAGATACTGATATTTGCTATTCATTGCTATTTAACAAATCAAAAACCCAAAGATTAATTGCAAAATTAGCCATTTTAATCTTGAAAATAAATTCTTTATGTAAATAAGTGTTTTAAAATAATCTAGAATCGTTTTTCACGATGGCCGAAATGAGTGATCGCTATAATACAAAGTGTCCCGGTGTGAAACGTTTAATGAGAGAAGCTTTGGAATTGTCCGAGGCTACAGAGGAGTATTGTGCCAGACCTTTAGATGACAATTTATTCGAATGGCATTTCACAGTACAAGGCCCCAAAGGAACGGATTTCGAAGGTGGTGTTTATCACGGCAGAATATTGCTGCCTAAAGAATATCCCATGCATCCTCCCCATATAATTCTCCTAACGCCGAACGGAAGATTCGAAGTGAATAAAAAAATTTGTTTATCAATATCTGGACACCACCCGGAGACATGGCAACCTTCATGGTCTATACGGACTGCTCTTCTTGCTTTGATAGCATTCATGCCAACACCTGCTGAAGGTACCATAGGATCTTTGGATTATTCACCTACAGAACGTAAAATACTAGCAAAAAAATCGAGAAGTTGGATTTGCCCTCATTGTGGAGAAATTTCATCACTATTGTCATCTACAGCAGCTAAACCACCCACTGAAGAAGAGCAGAGTGTTTTAAACCAGATAGCTTTCAAAGGTGAAGAAGAACAAGCACCTAAACCACCTCCAGCTGAGCCGGTACAAGAAATTCAACCTCCAGTCCTTGAATCATCGGAAGCAAATGCTAGTTTTCTAGATCAACTTACAGAGATTCTTGTAGCTTTGCTTATTGGGGCGATTGGCATATTTTTTTACAGACGTTGGAATGCCTACTATCAGACAAACGAAACAGAAATTTAACAAACCTGAGATTAATCTATCAATTTTCTAATTTGATTTTTCAGTTAGTTAATTACGCGGGCAGCACACCGCCGCCGTCGTCCGCGATAGTAAATCGAAAAGATAATGCCACAAATCTGCTTTCATACCAATCCAGCAAATTTACCCGGTGTCCAGCTGGAAGGTTTGTGGTACGGGTTTCTAAAATTACTACCCTAAAAGTATTAATAATTAAGAGCGGGCAGGGCGAGAATATGATTTTTTTTTGTTTTTGTATACATATCAAAATTTAACAGTGAATCACTTCGCCATGTAATCGTTTTGCTGCTGACGTCAGTGGCAATTCACTTTCGTGCTTGGTGGGGGCGGTGTGCTGACTGCATTAGCCTACACAGTAAATGATTTTGTGTTTAATAAATTATTAGAAAATGTATTTACTTTATGTATACACTTTTGCACTTCAAAATGACTGTAAAGATGTTTACAAATATGTAACAGAAGCAAATTAAAGCAGCTACGTACATACAGCTCATTGATTTGTTCCAGTGAGTAAAGATCTAGGTTTGCCTCGTGCATCATATGAAATCGAAATCCTGCCCTGGATCAATATGTTCTGAGTGAAACAAAAACGCGGTTGGAATTTTAAAAAACCCATCACAGATTAAAAATTTCTTACAAGCATTCAAACTTTCATACATATTCCCTACAATCCAAAGGACTCATTACAAAATAAATTGTTTGCAGAAGCTCATAACAACCAAAAAATTATTTAGTGATATCAAAATTAGTCTGATTATCTAAAGAAGAAAACTGAATAGAATATTTCAGAGCACATCAACTACTATTTCAATTGACTTGTGTATATAAGAATCGCACGATTCGAATGACCGAAGTAACTGTGCCACGGGAGAGGTTGCCGAGCACCATGCAAACCAAATTTCCAATACATGCAGTTAAGATGTCGGTATTTGATTTAATACGTGCATTATTTTAGTTGAAAGTACTTTTTTGTATTTTTTTGGGGTTGAGTTGCTGTCTATTACTATTTAACCTTTACTATTATTCCTTTTCTTCACCTATTTTCTTCCATGACTTGTCCGTGGTACTACCTGTTGGTCCACAGGTAAAAAATCATGTACAAATTTACAACTGTTTGTACAATGAGATATTTTTTACTTGCCTGTGGTACTACCAAGTTTTGAGTTAGCTGAAAATTGTAACATGAAACTGATCCTATGACTGTGGCACATACTGTATATGTAATTTTATATTATGGTAATGAACCTAACATAATAGATGACGATGGTTAGAATTTTCAACTAATTTAAGACTTGGTAATACTACAGGCAAGTAAAAAATCTCCCATCGTACAACCAGTTGTACATAGTAGGGCTACGGGCAAAAATTTCCCCCATGGTCTAACTGGTAGTACCATGGGCAAGTCATGCATTCAGAAAGATTCGTTTTTCTAAATCTCTGCCAACATTGCTTCAGCCTGTTTCTGTTCCAAATTTGTTAACATCTTTAGGAATGTTTCTTATAAGAATGTAATTGGCATCATTTACTTTAATAAATATAACTTGGATAGTCTATATTAAAAATCACTTGTGCAATAAAATTTTCTATGAAGTCACAATATTATCACTTTATTGTAATAACATTTACCCGAGGGTCGCATTCCATACTTGAATAACATGCTGGTTTGTTCAAAAAGTCATCGCCGAATCAAAATTAATGAATATTGAACAGATACCAATATTCTATAAATTTTCGGAATGATAAAAACAACCGTGCCTCGGAGAGCACGTTCAGCAGTCGGTCCTGGACGCTGTCAATAGATGGCGGTCGTTACAATTCGCCAACCCGCATTGGAGCAGCGTGGTGGATTTAAGCTCTAAGCCCCCTCATCTTAAGGGGAGGCCTAAACCCTAGCAGTGGCATATAAAAAGGGCTGATGGAATGGAATAAAAACAGAATAAAAATTATTATAACAAAATTTTAATTCTAATATTAATTAAATTAACATTCTGTGTTTTATGATCGTTTGATTATGTTTATTATGACTTAAATATTTATAGATATAAGTGTTAAATACAAATTTTTGTTTATTATTTATTGTTTATCCTTTAGTTGAAACCTGCTTACGATGAGAGAAACAGTTTTGTGTATATCTATAGGATAGATCTTTATAGGGTCTCTTCAAGGGTGTAAATGAAACAAAATTATGACGAGACAACCTATATTTTCGACGCCTTTATGTGAGTCCCAAGAATCCAATTTTCGACCTTTGAGAGCTGTTGGAGGTCCCGCCGTATTAAAAAACCGTAAAGTGCGAGTCGGAATCCAATAATGGAGGGTTTTGAATTATAAATAAAACTACCTACTATTTTTTTTTTTTTTTCAATCTGGAACGAATTTAAGTTTGAAGTTGTTATCTACTCCTTCGTATAAGAACGATAGTAATCACTAGACCATATTGAATTTATTAGTTCTCGGTCAAATTAAGCAACATGTTTCATATTCATTTTTTCTTCACGAATATTTTCCATTTGCAGTGAGAATTTAAAGTTTAGAATTTTCATTTAGGTTTGCCTATTTCCTAGACCGTTGTACATACGTTTGTAAGATAATTTTCGAAATTCAATTACAAACAAAAATATAATATAAAAATGTATTTGAGAGATAACATCTCAAATTTTAATTATTATAGGTTTTCTTATTATTTTCATTAAATTATAACGCGTAGATAACGATTTTGCACACTACTTTTTTGCGTTTATTCAGCATGGAATAATTTTTTTTACAGTAATAATTAAATAAATTTTAATACAATTTTTCACATACTAATATACTATACGCCCCGTAGGTATGATTTTTCTGTGATTGGTATTCGCTACCAGTGCGCTGAAAAAAACATTTTTTTTTCTGAATAACTACAGTCCACAGACATTCGTCCGTGCCCTTGATATATCTATTTGTTTAATTTTGTTATCCATTTGCCTCCACTCCGTTTTATTTGTGGTGAGTTTGCCGACTAAAAAAACTTATTCTACATAATCTAATTTTTTTTATTTTTTTTTTTTTAAAAAAACATTGAAAAGTCTGATGTTTCTGCCTTACCCATAAACGTACGTTTGAATTTATTTTTTACTTATTTATATTATGCTGCTATCGAAATGAAATTTCATAGACTTACTAAACAAATAGGTGATGTATTAATGTGCATTAAAAAAATATCGAATATCTTAATGGTTATTGAGAAATTTGACCTGAAAAATTATGCTTTTCGGTTTTCAGATCGCGAAATCAGTAGAGCGCCTTAGATGCGCCATAACTCTTATACTTAAGATTTTTTTATCGCCTGAGTTTTCCTGTAAAATATAAGTGGCTAGTATGTTGTATATTTTTTTTAATTTTAGGCTCTATAGTTTCGGATATAAGGAAGGGAAAACAATAATAACAGGTTGGGGAGTGAGGCGATTCACATTTTGTAGGTCTGAAGTTTTTTTGAGCGAAAATATAAATAAAAAAAAACTAGTTCCCGTCATTTTTACATTGTTTTTCAGTCTGCGGAAATGAATGAAAGTGCCCACGAAATTCACAATGTCAGGAATCTTTATTACGAAAAAAAAAGGAAAATGCGAGACAAACCGCATAGAAAATTATTGTAATTAATACAACTATAATGCATTAGGTATCAATAAGAGTAGCACAAAATTGGTTTAAGTGTTTGAATCGGGAAATTTTAATGTTAAAGATACTGTTCGTTCTGCTATAGATAAAATTGATGAAGTCGACTTTTCGTAGGTATAATTTACTCATGCGCGACTACAACCGCTTTAGTAACTAACATAACTTCTTTTTAGTAGGTAACTAACTAGATTGCCACCGACTTCGGTGAGCAGTCACCACAGTCAGCCACCAATGTCAAAGGAGAAGGCGATTTTTAAAATCGTATGCTCCCAGAGCATCCAGTGTGTAAGGTCCAGGAGCGTTAGACTCATTACTGAAAAAAAGTGTTCTATAAATATTCCAATGATTCACTATCAGTAGAGCATGTATGATAGAGACGTGATAAAATGGGAGGAACAAGAGGAGAAAAAAATACGCGTCAGCATAATTACGTTATGAGGATAGAACAGGAACCATAAATTACACTAGATTATTCCTCTCATTTTATTGATGTCTCAAAAGAGGATAATCCTTTGTTTGGCCATTCATGTAAAGTGTGTAGAATGCCATTGGAAAGAGCTTTTTGAGCTACTCTATTCCTAAAACACCTAAAGCTATACATGAGCTATACGTACCTATTCATTGGGTAGGAAAAAAATCATTATTTGCTACTCATGTCAATAAATATGAAACGCCGCCACAAGATTAGATACCACTTTAGCCTTTGACCCCTTTTGCATCATATGTCGAAACGGTGAGTTTCTTAAAAAATTATAAACAATTACGAAATAAAGCATTTGATAAGAGTCTTGTACATGAGGATGATGAGCTTGCTCTATTGCCTTTTCAGTTGTGTTCGAGGAGAGTGTCACAACTCTTGCCATCGTTGTCGTCTTGTCATCGTCATGCGATCCCTTTCTAAGTATTAGCGTCTATTTTAGTTCGAACAATACTAATAATTCGAAGGAAAGCCGCAACATACCACAAATAACACGGAAAATAGCGAAATATAATAATAACGCCTGGAACATCCCACAATGCGCCATCTAGTCCCAAATTAAACAAGTATTATATTATCTATATATATAATATTTATCCTCTTAATAATAATATCCTGTTACTATGTTTTCAATTAAATGATGATTGATTGATTATGCTTGCATTATGGGTACTAGAAAACTGATATACATGCTTAAATATTTCTTATGATATAGTAGGTATACATACCTACTCGTATAGATATTTTACACCCAGACACAGCAAGTATACATGTTCATGCCCACAAAAATTTGTCGTGGACGAGAATCGAACTCGTCCTTTGGGTCTGCAATAATTCCTTCAAATCCTCGTAACTGTCTTTAGGCTTCTGTACCCAAAGGGTACCAACGGGAACAACAGGAACACTATCACTAAGACTCCGCTGTCCGCCCAACCGTCCGTCTGTTACAGGGTTGTATCGTCTGAACCGTATTAGGTATAGACACTTAAACTTTTCACAGTGTGTATTGCTATGCCCGCTATAATAACAAATTATAAAAATAAAATAAAGTTAAAAATTAAAGAGGGTCCCCGTATAGGAAACGTGTTTTTTTTAAAATGTTTTTGGTGATTGGTGGTTGTGAGATCAGTGTTTACACTCATGAGATTTTCATAGAGTCTGTACTACTATGTCCGCTATAAAATAAAATAAAGTTGAAAATGAAAAGGAATCCCCACGAATGAAACGTATTTTTTATAATGTATGGTGGTACGGAACCCTTCGTGTGCAAGTCCGACTCGCAATTGACCGGTTTTGTTTTCCTCCTCGCCGTTTGTATGTTTGTGACAATCGAAATCACCCATACCTGATTTGTTACGCGTTTGTTAAGTAATCTTAATCTAGCTAAATCACAGTTACAATCAATAATCAATCAAACATCCCCATTACCAGGTTCAGTCTAAAAAGTTCGGGGAAAAACAAAAAGGTCTAGATAGTTCGGTGAAAAACAAGGTTAGATTTAGAGAACGAACAAATAAGTTATTAAGTGTCGAAATATCGACGTGTAAATTTTAAATAGAAATTAGCTATATAAAAGGTGAGTAAAGACCGGATCTGGGGGATGATCGGTTATGTTTAATTTACGGAACCTAGGCGACCTGTATTGCCAATTTTAGGTCGCGACGCCATTTTGCAATAATATTGTAAAATTGGCAATACAAGTCGCCTAGGTCCCGCAAATTAAACGTAACCGATCTTCCCCCAGATCCGGTCTTTACCCAACTCAGCTATATTTACCATATCAGCGTATTACGGAACCGACGCCACGACAGCTTATCGTGTTCTCCGAGGCACGGAGTTAGTGATAATTCCGTTTCTAGGCTATGGATTTATTTAGATATATCTATTACTGAAAACTGTTGTTTAGCGGAAGTGCGAGTTTATCTAAACGGAGAGTACACTCAGCCATGACCCAACCACTGTTACGTTATACAAATCTATTTAATTTTTTCGAAATTAAACAAATAATTTGCTTTTTAAGACAGCGCTGATAATGTATTTTATTATCGTTTGCTTTTCAGTGATAGCCCAATAAGTAGCTGCGCAGCAATGACATATTGTTATCTATATAAATATCATAACATTTTCCAAAGCAATCGTTTCGGAATTTTTTTTAAATACTTGTAAATATCTTCGGAATTCGTCACATGCGGTGAGGTAATTATTAGGGTTCCGTACCTCGAATTTCAAATTTATAAGGCCATGTGGCCGATGTTCGAATCCGGGCGTGTATCAATGAGTTTCTTCTGACTTAAATTCATTATTAACTAACACTGACTCCGTGCCTCGGAGAGCACGTTAAGCGGTCGGTCCCGGTTGCTGTCAATAGATGGCGGTCGTTACAATCCGCCAACTCCCATTGGAGCAGCGTGGTGGATTTACGCTGCAAGCCCCCTCGTCTCGAGGGGAGGCCTAAGCCCCTGCATAAACAACTTGGCTTATACTTTCAAAGAACAAAATAAAATTTTGACAGTGGAAACTTGGTACACATGTTAAAGCAATAAACTTCAATGTACTTCCCAAAATATTCGCTTAAGAAATTACGAAGTCCGATCATTCCGATCATGCTGTGGACCGTCCATACATCGGCCGACGGGACGCTGCTGCTGTAGGTACTTATACGTCGATTTTTTTGTGATTAGTGAAAAAAATGTGCTTACAGACACTTTTGCACTAGTTATGTGACGAATCTAGCAGTCTCGTCTTTTCTAGCCTTTCTTTATGTTTGTTTGTATAAAATTCGCTCTATTGGTACATGGCTATAGTGTCAACCCATCTATAAATAGACACAGTTCCAAACTTTATGGTGGATCCGAACATAGGCACAAGTCGCGTCGCAGTAACCAGTTTTAGGTGTAGCGGGACGCAGTGGAGCGAGGGGATACTACTGTACCTGCGCAAGCACGCTTTTAAAGCGTTGTATTCCGATCCGCCATAAAGTTTGAGGCGAACTATACATACCTACGTAGTAATCATGGATGTTCATAGAGACACCGCGTTGACCCTTGTATGTAGGTTGTGACAGTAGAAATATGAGCACAAAAATATACTACGTAGATCAAACATACACCATGTGAATAAACATACACCGTCCATGATTTGAAATATTGTCTGTGACTGAGAATTTTATGTGAACCTGATGTAAAATTCGGTTACAGACTGTTGGTCCCACCGCTTAGTTCAACCAGTGGGACCAGCAGGATTTTAAAATCCTCGTGGTTCCAACATGAGTGGAATTATTAGGATTTGTAAATCCTGTTGATCTCACTCCTGTTGTAATAAAGATACTGGCCGTACAAGTGCACTGACACTTGAAATATAGGTCGTTATCATAAATTATCAAACACATTGATAGCTAATGCAAATATCGGACCTTCTGAAAATAAGCGGCATGAATTGCAATTAAAATCCGTCAAAGAACTAAAGTTGTCGACATAGCCGAAGCGATCAGCAAGCTGAAGTGGCAATGGGCCGTTCGCATTTGCCGTAGAACTGATAACCGATGGGGTAGACGAGTTCTCGAATGGAGGCCACGTACCGGAAAGCGAAGCGTTGGACGCCCCCCGGCCAGGTGGACATATGACCTGAAGCACCATGCCGGGGGTAGTTGGATGCGAAAGGCGGAGGACCGTGTGTGGTGGCGAGCCTTGGGAGAGGCCTATATCCTGCAGTGGTGAGACACGGGCTGATGACCATGATGATGATGAATTGCAAATAATAAGAGATGCATTTATATTGTTTATAACAGTTTCGATAAACTCGTTATGGACCTGGTCTTTAATTTGTTTATTCTAATTTAGGTATTATTGTGCCTCAGTTTCGGCAAGGAATATAGATAGAACTATTGGATTTTAGTTTTACGTAATAATTTTTTGATAACATGCATATAAGTACGAATCGACTAGAAGCTCTCTTCTGCGTTTACCGTCTAACCACTCATACTCTAGCTAACTGGTGCAAGATTGCGAGTTTCAGTGCGCGAGGTCTCCGCACACCGGTCTTTACCCACGCGAAATTGCGTTTGGCATTTTCGATACTGTGAAGTGACGTTTATGACTCAATTAAAACCACACGCTGCCGTTTTATTTATTTTCGCTATGATAACGTGTTAATAATGAAATATAATAAATAGATAACTATTATTCAGTTAAATATTAATTTAATGCTTCAATTATTTATTACTTAACTTTTCCTACCACAAACATAGACAGGGTTAGACAGTAACGTAACCTAAACCCATCCCCCGATATTGATTCATAGAATAGCTTTGGTTTCATCAAAATTAATTCAGCCCGTTCTGACGTCATGCCAACATTCTAGATCACACCGTAAACGTATACCCACTACAACGTAAGTCGATAGGTAATTGTAAAAAACAAGTTTTGAGCAAAAATCATAAAAGGTGTAGTAGGTATATGCACAGAGGTATATGGAAGCTTCGAAGCATACATGACATTACACATTTTCTATTTAAACATATTTTTTTATTGTGTGTAATAATAGAGGTTTTCGTTGAAACTCGTCAGTGGGACCACAAGCCCAAAAAAAAATTTAATAAAATATTTGTTTGAAACAATGATAATGACGTATGGTTAATCTGGAAGTATGAAAAAATTCCATCCTGATTATAACACTACCTAAGGTAGTAATGTATATCTATGCATTCATGGCATTAATATGATTTGCCTCAAAGGCAAAATAATATTAAGGTGTAGTCCACGCAAAGACCTTAGCTTACGCGGGCGAAGTGTTTATTTCATGAGTTTCATCTTTTCATTAGGTACATCTTTAATTTCGTCGAGGGTCGAGGTTGACGCACTTTATCTCTGGTGCTTAAATTTGTATTCACAGATAGTAGTTAAATTTGTTTGCTCGACATGTCAGGTCACTTGCATATCAGTTGCGTAGAGAAATGCTCGCTCTTAGTTTGATTTTGGTCGCGATATCCCTTATTTATTTGTGGTATCGATTTTATAAATATGATTATTGGAAAAAGCGAGGGGTGGCGTTCGCACCAAACGCACACTGGCTTTTCGGACATTACAAACCGGTTCTTTACGGCGAGGAAAATGTTTCAGTGGTCTTCAAACATATATACGAGTGAGTAGTTCACTTTATATGATCTTTCTTAATTTTAATTCCATTTAAATGGTAAAAAATACAAGTACTTGTTGGTGTATTAAGTGTACTAAAGTACTACGAGTAGGGAACTAGAGGATCTAAATCAAACCGTAATTATCTTCACCAAAATCATTTTTGTTTTATAACGTATACATCACAACAACGTCTAGGCCCCAAACTAAGCATTAGCTTGTGTTTTGGGTACTAAGCGAAGACACTACACACATATAACAACCAAGACCCGGTACCATTATCGATATTCCTCATATATTATGACAACAACGTCTGCATTGCAGACAAAGTTTTAAAACCTATATATTTTGTTTCGTTTTAGTGCAATGGGCGTAATGTATTAGGTACTGAAATGAGAAAAACTGATTCATAAGGGGGTTCTATCTTTTTTCTGCTTGGTACCTACCCCAAAAATTTGGAACGATTTCCATGTGGCCATTTCCTTTTTTTTTTGCTATATCGTTGCTCAATGGTTGTTTAAGATTGAAAGTAGGTTTCTATGTCTGGCGGTTGCGAGAAAGAAAAAAAAAGTACAAAAGTATAATTAGTATTTACAAATAATCCTTAAACATATACTACGTATCAATTTGGTCCCACAGTGATCTTTTCTGTGCGACGCAGCACCATACGAGCAGAGAACTATTAAATATACCAGTAATAAAACAAACCTATTTCTAAGTAAAAATAAAGTTCCTAATACCGTGACTTAAATAGATATTTTTAATATAAAATATAGACATAATGATAATAATAATATCTGGGACATCCCACACAGCGGCACCTAATCCCAAAGTAAGCAAGTATTATGCTTGTATTATATATTATGTTGTACTAGGCAACTGATATATATACTTAAATATTCATTTTTTTTATAATGTATACATATATAGATACTTTTACACCCAGACACGGAACAAGTAGACATTATCACAGTTAAAGATATTATATATATATATAAAGAAAAGATACTTACTTTAAATGAAGAAAAAAAACGATTATTGTGTTATACTTTCTTAGTTGACAAGTTTTAAAAATAAAGGTAAACTTTTTTTTTGTTTATTTTAATCTTTATGTCGTAGTTATGTAACATAATCTTGAAATACGTCGCAAAAGTGAATTTATTACTTTGTGGGAGAACGTCCCTATAAAGGCGCATTCAAAGATGTGCTGGTTCCTCTTAAAAGAATACGCAAGAAACTGAGAGACCAAAAAAAAAAACAAATAAACAATTTCAACAAACTTTTAACAATTAGTGCTTAAATATTAATATAATCGAAACTGATAGACGAATCTACACCCATAGTTTTTTATCACCTAAATCAGCGATCTTCAACCTTTCACTTATATGTGCCAAATAGTAAGTATTAAATTTTTCAAAGGGCCGCAAATACGGAGAACTGAGTAAAAAAATTTACATAGTACAAAAAAAATGCATTCAATCAAAGTCAAGCAAAGATATTAGTTTTGGTAACTGATAACAATTAGTGTGATTTTTGATGTTGCCGGGTTTTCACCAATTCACTAATGTCCGCCTCTTTTCTTGAACAAACGATTTTTTACATATTTTCCAAGTGGACGGTTGCGATATTTATTTCTGCGTATTATTTTTGAATATGAAGTTTCGCAGTTATATGTTGAACCAAAAAGGCTCAAAATGAAAAAGCACAGTTTTTTATAGTTTTCCAATTATCTGGCACCATTTTCCAGAATTCTATATATTCTTTGCTGGCTTTTTTCCCATGAACAAAACATTTAAATTACTGCTGTTTTTTAATTCGATATAGATACTCATTAATAACAATTTAACATAATTTTTACAGCGTAAACTGCAGAACCGAGCCTTCACGCTAAATTAATAATATGAGGATCCCATTGCCATCAGAACAAACACATAGTAAATTATTTGTTTATATTATAGTGTTTTGTTTTCTGAGCCTATCAATTAAGCACAGTATAACATAATGAACTTTTTTTTTCATTAAAAGCTACTATTTGATTTGTAACAAAATTTCGGGGAGCATAGTGGAATAAAAAAATATTAGTTCATTATGCTCCCCATTGTGGGGATCAGAGTGCTACATAGTAAGTATCCGTTGCTCCCCTTGTGGATCGACGCTGGGGATTCAAGTGGAAACATCCACTGCATTACAATAGTTACACATGGTCCCGACAAATTTATGGTTATGAGGCGAATCGTCACATAATTTCGTATCATCATCACCAGCCCATTTTACCCCACTGCAGGGGCTTAGGCCTCTCCCAGGGTGAGGGGGGTTTGGAGTTTAAATCCACCACGCTACTCCACTGCGGGTTGGGGATTGTAACGACCGCCATCTATTGACAGCGTCCGAGACCGTCTGGTTAATGTGCTCTCCGAGGCACGGAGTCAGTGATAGCTAACGTACTTAAGTCAGAAAAACTCATTGGTACACGCCCGGATTCGAACCATAGCCCTATGGCCTTATAAATTTGAGACAGGTTCGTTGCGCTCTGGGCTATCACGACACTTTCGTACATAGTTCTTGAAATTTAGCACGAAGAAAAGTGTCATGATACAAGCAAGGAAGAATTCCTAAAATTATTAATTTATAACTCTATATGGAATTATTAAATACCGACTTTAGCTATTGATACAGTTTTTCAACTTTCAAGGTGCGAATACACATTGCATTTTTTTTATTCTCACTATTTATGTAGAAGTAAATTTATCTTATCTTATTTTTCTAGCGCTTTTCCTGACGAGCCTTATGTCGGTTACTTGAAGTTGATCACTCCCGGTCTCATGATTCGGGATCCGGAGATCATCAAGTCGATCTTGACCACGGATTTTAATAGCTTCTCTAAAAACGAGATGACAGTGAGTATTTAATATATTACGTTGATACTGCCAGTATACCGGCTTGTTATTACCGAGCATGACTTGCATACATTACTAACTATAAAAAAGTAGGTATTATGAAAAGAAATAAATTCCGACTGAAAAAAAAAATGGAAAATATAATCGACATTAAAAATTTTATTTGAGCAATGGAGAATGTCCCTTTTTATTCTATACGTACTAAAGCAAATAATAAAATTACTACAAATAAGTCTAATTTGAATATTATAAGACACATATCAGCTAAGACCGATTCAGTCCTTATACGTTAAAGGTATAGGTATCTACTTTTTAGTGTTCCGTACCCAAAGGGTGCCAATGGATAACCCTATTATTGATGCTCCGCTGTCCGTCCTTCTGTCACAGAGCTGTATTTTTTGAACCGTAATAGGTCGACACTCGAAATGTTCACAGAGTATGTATTATGGGTGCTATAACAACAACTACCTAATCAAAATAAAATGAAGTTAAAAATTGAAGGGGTCCTTATACAAGGAAAATGTTTTTTCTGCATTTTTTACTCGATCTTAATAAAGGCAATACTTACCATACCATCAGTTCATTAATGCCCCGCTGCAGGGGCTTAGGCCTCCCCTCGGGGCGAGGGAGGCTTGAAGATTAATCTACTAAACTGCTCCAGTGCGTGTTGGTCGATTGTAACGACCACCATCTATTGGTGGCAACCAGGACCGATGGCTTAGCGTGCTCTGTCAGTGATAGAAATCTAGTTTAACTGTAACGCATAGAAGTAAAATAACAAATAATAAAAACTGGCTAAGTGTGAGTTGCGCTTGCGCCAATTTGATTTTGCGATTTGAAGATTAATTACACAATTGCTTTACAGATCTTTACGAATAAGCACGTATTAATATGGCATTTCTCTTGTTTTTATTTACTCAACAATTTAAAAAAATACGTAGTGTTAGATAGATACATGTACGGTGGGAACCCTACGTGTGCGATTCCTATTTGTACTTTACCGTTTTTTGTAGTTTGTGCCAAAATGGTAGCATAAAAGTGTTATTATACTATATATACATATTTGGAATTGGTTATTTATCAGCTTTTATTTGATACCCATATTGTTTTAATGACAACAAAAAAATACTTCTTACCTTTAGACGCTATATTTAAATACTTATTGCATTCCCAATCCCAGTGTCCTTTCAAGATGGGAAATATAATACGGCGAATCTAACGACACCTTAGCGCTGTCAATAGATGGCGGTCGTTACAATCCCCAACCCGCAGTAGATAGTGTGGTGGATTTAAGCTCCAAGCCCCCCTCGCCCTGGGGAGGCCTAAGCCCCTGCAGTGGGATAAAAATGGGCTGATGAAGATGAAGAACGACACCTTATGTAAAAACCCATGAAGTTACAATCAAACTTTACGGCGGATCCGAAAGTAGGCACAAAGTCGCGTCGCAATCAGTTTTAGGTGTAGCGGGATGCAGTGGAGCAAGGGATATATAACTGTACCTGCGCAAGCTTGAATAAAGCGTTGTATTCAGATACGCCATAAAGTTTGACGCGATCTGTGAATGCTGACCAATGAAAAAGACATCCAGATATACATACACTCAAAAAACATTACCCTCCGTAGTCGGGTCAAAATAGAGGGTGCGTAGGGTGTATGTTGCAAGAAATCCAGATGGTGACCTAGGTTTTTAAGTTTTGCAGTAATCAATCACTTTGTACTGCAGCATTACGTAATGGGAGTATAATGTCATTAGTTGTGTTTTAGGTAAATAAGAAACACGACTTTTTATTCGGCAACAATCCGTTTGTGCAAAACGGCGAAGAATGGAAGACGTCGAGAGTTCATTTGACTCCTTTGAACACTTACGTGAAGCTAAAGGGCTATTGGCCGACAATGAAGGGCGTAAGCAAGCGCATGGTGGGATACGTGAGCGATGCTTGTGCTGCTAGTTCTAATAGGATAGCAGAAATCGAGACTAGAGAGGTGAGTTCGTTTCATCAATTTATACCGGGTGTTCGGCTAAAAATAGTCCAAACGTATACAGCGTGTAGAGCTTACCGACTAAACAAGTTTCAAGAGAGCCGATGGCGCAAGCTAACGGTTACCGAGAATGACATGTTTGTAGTATTTTTTTTTTAAATTAACTTTTTGTTCAATTCGTTAAGCTCTATACATACTATAGTTTGGACTACGTTCAGCTGAACACCAAGTGTACTTTTATGTCCAGTAGCTGTATCGATGATGCTATACGTATTTAGTATGATAGCTTGTCCGTCCCTTCGTCAGGTCGCGTTCTAACGCCGTTGTTTTCCAATAGATTAATTTCGAAACTAAGCACATAGGTTCGCTTTGACTCCTAGTTGTGCAAGTGCCATTTTTGAAGCTGATTGGATAAAGGAAGAATTGAGGATTTTCTTATTTTTTTATTTGTTGTTTAGGTCCAATGTATTATTATTGTCAAATAAAATAATATATCTAATAGCCATTTAATAGTCCCAATTTAGGCATAGCCTGTATTAATGGGTACTGACTGATATAAGTACTTAGGTATTTTTTTAAATAATATATAACATAAATTAATAGCTATTATTTTATATTTATTAATTATTTAAATTTTCCAGTTAATAGGCATGTATACTACAGACGTGGTGTCCAATGCCGTGATGGGGGTGCATAATGATACGTTCTCAAATCCAAATTCGATGTTTGCCCAGTTAACTAAGAACCTTTTCACGGGCTCTTTGATTGACCATTTCAAAATAATGTCGTCCTTCTTGGTGCCTGGTATGATTGGATTCAGGTGAGATGTTTATTTAGTTCTACTCATATACGTACAATGAAGAACGAAATGGTTTTATTTTATCGCTACAGAGGTTGTGTAGACGACTGTACTTAAAGAAACTGTCAGATGTTATACTCTGACAGAGCAGATCTGCCTCCCTCCGCGCGGCGCCCATGCCTAAGGCGCGGTACAGCGGTTTCGGTTAAACTATAGTTTTGAAGTGTAACTTCTTTTGGCAGGTTATACACTCTGACGTCATACATACATATCAGTACATATGCTTTGTCCTTATAAATATATCCTATCATAGCTAAATATTTGAATACAAAAGTGTACTAACAATAAAGTCGGGGAGCCAGTCGCTGATTATATTTACGATATAGTCGGGGTGCACGTCGCTGATTATGTGTACGATGTAGTCGTAGAGCCCGTCATTGTTTACTGCATTTACGACATAGTCGGGGAATGTAATTTAATTAACATTTTTCTATTTACGTGATTTTCGTAGACTTTCTTCAAAGAAAAGCGAGGAAATACTTTTAAAAGTAACACGCAACATGATGGCTCGGCCAGATGAAGCCGAAAGAAATGATATTTTTCAGTACATGAAGGATTATAGGGAACGCGATAAGACAGGAGGTACTATTTGACGATATATATTTATTAGTATTTACTTGAATCATTATTTAATAGAATTGATATTGGTATTTTGCATTGAATTATTCTAATTCAAGAACTTTATCTTTCAGTGTTCACGGATGAATATATAGCAAGTCACTGTTATGGATTTTTATTCGACGGCTGCGAGACGTCAAGCAATTTACTAAGTTACATTCTATTCGAGGTTTGTTTCTTGTATGTACGACGACCGCTTAGCCTAGTGGGCAGCGACCCTGCCTGCGAAGCTGGAGGTCCCGGGTTCGAATCCCAGGTCGGGTCAGTATTTATATGATGAATATTAATACTGGCACCGGGTCTTGGTTGTTATATGTATGTGGTGTCTTCGCTTGGTACCCAAAATACAAGCTAATGCTTAGTTTGGGACCTAGACGTTGTTGTGATTGTGTGTGTTATTATTATTATATTATTATTATCTATATGTTCGTGTTACGTTTAAAAGGTGTAATCAGTTATTGCAGGCCAAAATTATATAAATATTTGTTAGTATTATCTGGGTTATCTGAGTAGACGTCTTTTTTTGGGACTCATTGGCGGTATGAAGTGGAGAGGGACGTACCGACAAACACGCTTGTGTTCATCCAAGTTAATTGCGAGTCGCCAGTTTATATTGGCCGGAAAAGCGTGCATATACGTTCATGCCTATCCTGTTACTCAGACTTCAATCTCCGTGTCCGTACTGGACAAGTCAATTTAAATTCAATAAGCTAGGGGCAGTGAGGTGTATGTACGACAAAAACTACAAGAGTTATGATTTTCGGATGGTTCTCAGCTACATGTCGATCTGTATGTTTGTGTGTCTGTCTGCGGCATCGTAGCTCGCTAACGGATGAGTAAATAATTAGATGAATGTCTTTCTTTGCGGTTTTCTTTTGTTTGAAGGCTGGTTTCTGATGATGATTCTTAGGTAAACTTTTTTTAAAGATGATAAGGTTTTTACAATTTTTTAAAACTATAATTATCAAACGTTAAAAGTATAAAAAGCTTGAAACAAATATAGTAACAAATATTAGGTATAATTTCAGCTCGCGTGGCATCCTGAAATTCAAGATACCTTGAGGCACAAAATCATGGAAATGATATCTAACACTGGAGGCGATTATCTTATTGATGAAGTTGAAAATCTCAAATACATGGATATGGTCGTATCAGGTATTTTTAATAAGAGTTAATGGCTATTAAATCGACAAATTCAATAAAATACAGGAATTCGTCGGTAAATTTTTAAAGTCAAAACGAAGTTATTTCCCCTTTTCGTGAATATACATCGGTAGCGAATGTGAAACGCAATTTCATCTGTAGTATAATTCTTTATTAGGTATAGTGACGTTTATGCGTGGAAGCACGTCGGTGTACTAGAAAGTACCTACACGAAAGATCACGCGGTTTCACAAAGATATCGGCCGAATACGGAAAAATTGTGGATGGTAATCCGTGAACATATTAATCCGTGCTGTATAGTAATATTAATTTTGTTATATTTTCAGAAACTATGCGACTTCATCCACCCATCGGCTTTTTAGGTAAAATAGCTTCTGCGGATTACTTGATGAAACCAAACAACGGTCAAAAGCCGCTATTGATAGAAAAGGACACTCCCATAATGTTACCAGTCTACGGTTTGCACATGGATCCCAATTACTATCCCAAACCTGAGAAATTCGATCCCGAGAGATTTTCAGATGAAGCCACCTCTCAGAGACATAAATACGTGTACTTACCTTTCGGAGACGGCCCTAGACGTTGCTTGGGTGAGTGCTATACTTACTTCAAAAGGTAAAAATGTATCCATACAGGATCACTTCGTTGTCCGTCTATTTGTCAAGACTCAGGAAAGCGTGGTGGATAAAGTTAAAATAAATATTAAATACTTAAGTTTCATATTAATTTTTTTAAGTGGACTTACAATACGCGCCACCGATGTGAAAGGCTATTGTGTACAGCCGGGAGCCTTTTACGTCGGTTTTACGTTACTAAGTTAACATAAGAATCGCAATTTGAATATTTATTATGACTACGGTTTAGAGCATCCTTTATTATTTATGTGTAAGCACGGAAATGAGTGCGCTTGCCAGTTAACTAATTTATATTCTACCTACTTTTACCTTATAAGATGTAATATAAATATTTACTAAGTTTTATAAACATATCCATATTAATGAGTTTGTCTCATTACAAACTATATGTAATGGGTTTAAGGCCACAAAATAAATTACTGTGTTTTTTATAACTATATGAAAAAATAAATAAATATACTCTCTATAGTAAATAAATAGTCTCTGAGCCGTAAAAAAAATGAAGCTTCGAAGTCAACGCAATCAAAAGATACGACCACTTATGCCGTATATTTAGACAGGCAAATAAATCATAACATAGGGTACTCCCGTTGACCTACACTGTGAAAAGTGTTCTTCAAAAAATATGATGGTCCGCCTTCAGTAGAGCATGATTGATATCATCATAAATAAGAGAAAACCAAGGAAGAAAAACTACTCGTCATAATTCCTTATTACGTTACAGGAATCATAATTTACTGACGCTGACGCATATTTATTTTTTTTCTTCTCTGTATTATTCGTTTTTTATTATGGTGGCTATCCATTGCTCGATTGATGATGAACACTTTTCTCAAGGTAGAGCCATGAAAGGCAAAAAAAAGCTGACGCAGAAAAGAAAAATATGATGCAGTGTACCATTTTGGTCAGGCCAATTTGATCGTCAGTCATGCTTTTATACTTGCTCGTTCTCTGTAGAATATTGATACTTATAAGCATCTTAAATCTCGTTCAATCATTCCACAGGACAACGTTACGGCATTCTTCAGTCCAAGTTGGCGATCGTCGACTTACTGTCGAATTTCCGGCTGAAGCCCTGCGCGAAATCCAACTATCCCCTTGAAATGGACACTAAAGTATGGGTCATCAAACCGCGCGATGGCGCTTGGGTTTATTTCGAGAAATTAAACTAATAAAAACATATATTAAAATTGTGTAACTAATATTTTCTTTAGATTAAATTATGCAATTGTTTATCATTTTAAAGAAACTTTAAGAAATAAACTTATCAAATAAAAATCTTTCATTCAATCTATCCATATTATACTTTCTTTGTTATATTTTAAGAACTAGAAAAGGAAAAAACGCAGAAAAAAGATTTCTCAAATTAAGAAAATATTATTTCATATATATATACTGGAGACGATATTTACTAAAAGTAAATATTTTCTCTTCTCAATTTCCTCATATCTCAGACTGACAAAAAAAAAATTATAACAACAAAATATTTACTTATTTTGAGAAATTTATACTCTTCATTATACTTACATGAAAAAATATTTTCTTAGTTTGAGAAATTTACCGTGTAGTTACCGTGAAAAAAAAACTAATTTTTAAACGCAATTATAATCTTTTCTTAAAACAAAAAATAGTGTACAATATTTACATATCAAATTATAAAATATTAATGACTACATTTAATTTACTAGTACATTATTTACAAAATATGACCAAGAATATTTTTCTAAATTAACATTATTCTAGAAAAGGATGAAAAACCTTTGGCGCTGTTTCCACGGAAGTCATTACTAATACTCAGAATTAAAAAAAAAAAACTAAACATTTATAATTTAGGCTGTAAATCAGTACAAGGGAAGCTGCTGTAAGTCTGTCAAGTCGAAAAGTGTAACAATTTTAGTACATAAACAATAACTGGCATAAATATACAAAATACCTAAGTGTAGCTGTGTGGCCGCGAACCAGCTTCTTGTTTGGAAGGTCGTGGTTCGAATTCCAGGGCATGCACCAATAAGTTTTTTCTGACTTAAGTACATAACTATTACTGACTCCGTGCCTCGAGAGCACGTTAAGTCGTCAGTCTCAGTTGAAATCCACCAACCCGCACTGGAGCAGCGTGGTGGATTAAGTTCCTAGCACCCTCACTCCGAGGGGATGCTAAAGCCCTTGTAGTGGGGCATAATCATAGAGCATTAGAGTAGGTTAGAGTTGGCATGTAGGCGGTTACGCTGTCCCCTTCAAGTATGCAATATGTTGCATACTTAAGACAGATACAGATCTCTTATCCTATACTTCAAAATGCGACATCATATTGTGCCAAAGATGTAAGTGAAAGGGATGAACGACTTTAGTCCTTCTAAAATGATATAAATCTGTGACAAAACTAGCGTAACATTTTTACTTATATTTGTTTTGTGAGTTTATGGGACACGTGTCTCTGAACAAATACCGTCACATGGCTTCTCTAACCTACTAGGTTATCTGTGGGCATAATGGGCTAGTATATGGTATACATAAGTACATATGATTACATCAATTTTGTTTGTTCCAGTTAGGTATTTTTGTACTACTTATATGCAACTGACTTACAAGTATTATTTCAAATTAAGAAATACAGGACAAACAAAAAATGTACAAATCATCACAGAATAAATTGTTCAGCATTCATACTGATTATCAACGAGGGAAATTTATAGTTAGAATAATTAATATGGATACGAAACTGTAATACCAAAATAATAGAGGTATAAACATGAAATTGTCGTTTTAACGTACTGGCCACTTTGAATTAAAATTAAACCTGCATGGTGTCAGAGTGAAACTTTTTTCACACGTAAACTATAACATGCTAAATTTAAAAAAAATGGCATTTGATTGTTCCACTTTCAATTGTTTTTAGATTCAGCTTTTAAAATGAAGATAGATACGGCAAAAATCAAAGTAATTATCGAATACGACTTCCGACGTGGGACTAACTCAGCAGAAACTGCACGTATTGACAATGCCGTGTTTGGAGAGGATACGGGTAACTAACGCACCGTGCGTTTTTTGTTTGACCGCTTTCGTAGTACAAACTTCGACTTGAAGAATGCACCACGAGGAACACTGTCCACAAAGGTAAATAACGATGAATTGAAGGTGATGGTCGAAGTCAATCCGTACCAAACTACCAAGGAATCAGCGGCATGGTTTGACCGTTATAATACCCACAATATTGACCCATTTGCAGCAAATCAATAAAATTAAAAAACTTGAAAAATTAGTACCTCATAATTTGACTGGTCTTCAGAGTGCGGCGCGCGTTGAAGCTGGATTAATACAATTTTACGGTTGAAACGTTCATACCAATTACAATCGACTAAACGGAAATTGCAATGTGAAGGTAGACCAGGATTCCTCAACCTTTTTTTTCAAGGGCCATTTTTATCGCCTGAAATTCTATTGCGGGCCACATTATAAAAAAGTATAAGGCTGAGCTTAAATAAAAGTCTAATAACTTTATTTTTTTGACATACTTATACTTGAAACCGCACCTCTTGTATAGTTTGTCTATTATATTAACCCACACCCTTTGACACGTGGACAACGCATACCGACAAAAGCTCACAAAGAAAGCCGCCGGCACTTGGCTGCTGTCTCAAAGGATACCGACGCCGGTGTCTGAGGTCAAATATAACGGATAGACTTTACTACTACAAGTGACGCAGAGAGCGAAAAGTAATATTAGCTATCTCTCTCACATGTGCTGATTGCGCGCCGACTAGCGATGTTTTGTTATACTATCCATACTATCGCGGTAGCTAGGTACATAGCATTTATTCAAAGGATTTTAAGAAATAGTAGCTAAAAATGAGAGATGCCCCGCGGGCCACCAAAAATGCTCCGCGGGTCACAGGTGGCCCGCGGGCCGCAAGATGAGTACCGTTGAGGTAGACCGTTAACATTTCTATCAGTTTAAATTTATGGATTATCAGTACGAATACTAAACAATACATAATCATAAATAAAAAAATTTTAAAAACTATTATTGTATAATACTTATTATGCTTTTTGACATACTTATAAAGTCCTTATTTACAATTGAATAAGTATAAGCACAAGTCGAGATTAGTTTTGGTAACTCGTTAAAAAACCTTCGATAGGTTTTCAAACACAATATTTTTACATAGGCTAGCATTTCATTACATATAAAGGAAGTCACTGAAGAAGAACAACATGACTATAAACAAGTAAAAGAACTTTTATACTTAATTTTATAATTAATTTATTCAAACATGACGTCTGGAATAGCTTTCAGTTAAAGTACGTTATTTAACTAGCTTTCGCCCATAAATAATATTGACCGTTGCGCCATATGCAATTCACCCAAGTTATTAGTACGTGACTATAAGTTGCATCGAATTAAGACACATGTCCTTGAAAATATCGTCTTTTTGAGAATTGTTAGTATAACATATTTTCAAAAAGGGTGTTATGTGAACTCTGGTCACCGGAAAGGCCAGAAGACAAACCATTTGTTGAAAATGTGGCTAAACTACAAAATCATCTGGATCGAGTGCCTTAGAAATGTTCTAGGGCCGCCACTGCCCTATCACGAAACACTGCACTGTCACGAAAACATGCCAAAACTGACCTTGTTGCCATTAATGTGGATTGGAAAGAAAAATGGTTGACAAACAAGCATATGTATTTGGGGGTTTGCATCAACGATTTAAAAAAAAAAGCGGTTTATAGAACAAATCCGAGTTGATTTTTATTCCCGTTGCCGTGTCTTTTTCATTACAAGCGCTAAAAAAATTTAAAAACGCTGCAACTTAAATGACCCTATATTAAGTAAATAACATTTGTGGATTCCGAAATTGCAACATCATCTACATTCAGAAATGCCACTTATCGAGCTGCACCCACGACCGTCTCACCGGTAATATAAACCGCATACAAAAGATAGTTGAGTGGAGAAAACTCCCAACTATATTTAATGTACTTGAAATTACTATGCCATTTGACGACCGCTTAGCCTAGTGGGCAGCGACCCTGCCTGCGAAGCTGGAGGTCCCGGGTTCGAATCCCAGGTCGGGTCAGTATTTTATATGATGAATATTAATACTGGCACCGGGTCTTGGTTGTTATATGTATGTGTTGTCTTCGCTTGGTACCCAAAATACAAGCTAATGCTTAGTTTGGGACCTAGGCGTTGTTGTGATTGTGTGTGTTATTATTATTATTATTATTAGATGGGTGTGTTTTGGGGAAAATTACTTGAAAAAGACAAATCCAAAAACCTTGCCTGCTTCTGTATAAATATCCTAGCCATTCCCCATTCCAAAGCCCAATGTGAAATAATATTCAGCAAAATAAATCTAATGAAGACAAAAATTAGGAACAAGTTGTCACGAATGAATAATGTCAATAGATGTTGTTAGCAGAGCAACATGTCAAAGAACAAGGATCTTGCATAGATTTTAGCTCTTCAGGTGATATGGTGTCGCGTCATAATGTAAATATGTACTATTCAACAAAAAATGAAAACCTAGAAAGCAACTGTGACAATGAGAAATGAATTTATTTTTGTTTAATTTGTTATTATTAGTCATTTAAAACTCGTTTTTTTTTTTAAATTAAAATTTTTACCTATGTAAATAATCATCTTAATGGCCTTTTGGGGTTATCATTAAAAACTGTTCTATTCGCCAATATTTTCATTTAGTTTAAGTGAAACGTTTGGTTTTCGAAAAATAACGATCTGTAATACATAATAACACAAACCTCATACAAATTAGTGATTTATATTAGAAAAAAACATATAATATACATACTTAAATATTCCTAATAACATATATATATATAAATATTTTACACGCAGACACGGAACGAAATAAACATGTTCATGCACACAAATATAGGTTCCGTTATTAACACTGTTCATTTAAAAAATGTGTTAAATTACCGTAAAACGTAATTTCAGAACATTTGTTTTTTCCGTACCTACGACATGTGTGCCACACTAAATTCTACTTTGGGCTGTGGCGTATACTTTTTGCTACACCGTTTTGTGGTCACAATGTGGCACCTCTATGTACAACCATGGCGACTAATTAACATGGATGTAAAAGGTAAGAAACATAAAAGCCAGGTATATCGTGCCACTGACTTTTTAGTATACCACAGCCGAATGGCAAAAACGGAGCCTTTGAATTTTTTCCTATCCGTCTGTTCGTTCGTCAATACGTCAGTTATTTTTAATGAAGACTATATAAGTGTTAGTAGTGTAATAAAATTTTACGACCTCATATTGTGTACCTATCTTATATTTGGGAAACTACATTCAAATAAAATTGAGTAGGGCCACTTTTTCTAACATACTATTTTTTATCGAAACTAGGGTTCAAAATAAAAAAATGTATTTCTTTTAATTAAAAATAAATGTTTTTAGTTACTAATTTTTGAAAATGGCTATTGACAAGACCAGATCTGAGGATATATTAACAGATTCCATAGAGTATAGAAATGAAATGATTATTTCCCACTGATTGAAAACTGCTTGGTTAGGATATTTTTCAAATTGGAGCATGTGAAGTGACTCAGTTTTTATGTTAAATGGAAGAAAAGTCCATATAATAACATTATATATAATCATATGAGTGTAAATGAAGTATATGTCAGTGTTTCTTGACATTTTGACATGATAAAAAAGGAAACGTTGTACAGTTAATACAAAGTTTTTCTTGAAATGCCCCAAAAATACGTCATTACAATGCCATTTCGAAAAGAACTCCTAGCCAAGCAGTTATCAATCAGTAGTATAGAATTATTTCAACTCTATACTCCCTATGGGATTGTTATTAAGTCGTTATATCCAATCTTGTCAATCATTATTTTGAACCCTATGTTTGATAGAAAACATCGAAAATTGTACATTAGAAAAAATGGTCTTACCGAATTATGTTATGAACACAAAATTATGGGCATGAAATATTTTTAAGTTAGAAAGTTTAATGTAAGAAAGACTTAATATTTAGTTTAGAACATACATATTTTAAGCTACAAGTGTCTATTTTTGATAGGATGTGAGGAAGATATGAAAATTGATAAAAAACATAAATTTTTAAATTATTGTTTTGTGGATTTAATGAATACATAATTCTTTAATCAAATTGGAGTATTAATTCATAAACGTATTGAAGTACCATATAACTAGTTTTAACAACAGTTTCGGATTTTAATAATAAAATTTGTACAACTACCTATTTTAATAAAAGTCCTTGCATGTTTTATTATCTCTCTACATTATTCACGAAACTACTGTTTGAGGCAACATTGAATAAAATGGCAACATTCGCTAACTCATACATCTTTTAAAAAGTGGACACAGCTATTTCTTGACTGACCGATTGGTCGAGTGGTTAGGAACTCAAACTGCGGAGCTGAGGTTCGCGGGATCTATTCCCGCCCGGGACAAATATTTGTGTGCAAGAACATGTATATTTGTTCTGTGTCTGGGTGTAAAAAAAATCTATACATATATGTATATATTATGAAGAATAATATTTAAGTATGTATATCAGTTGTCTAGTACCCCATAATATAAGGATAACACTTGCCTACTTTGGGACAAGATTGCACTGTGTGGGATATCCCAGGTATTGTTACTATATCAGTGTAAAAATGTAACAAACACAGGCACATTTCTGCAGTTAAAAAAGTAACCTATGTGTTTTCTTAGGTCCAAGCAATTTCTATATCATATGTCATTAAAATCAGTTAAGCACTTTTGCTGTTAAAACTTAAAAGACGGAGACACTTTCGTAGTTATGAGTATGGATTAGTGCTTGTATATTATAAGGTCCAGGAAAAACTTATGGTACATTAATGCCACGTTGGGTTTAGCTATAGGGAAAACGAACAAAGCTAACAAGTAAGCTAGCGAAGCCTTCGGTTGCACTCACGAGCAATGGAGTCCACGTGAGTGTAACCGTGGGCTGGGACTAATATAAAGCTAATAAATGGAGCATATTTTAATATTTTAGCTATCTTATACTATACTATAGTATAGATATTAGCTAGAAAGACATTAGAAAATCAGTGAGGTTTATTTTTTTACAAAATATAAATTTAATGTAAATATACGGCGTGTTCAGCTGAACGTAATACAAGCTTATAGAGCGTGTAGAGCTTACCAACTGAACAAAACGTTAAAAAAAAATTATAAGTAATAAAATTAAACTTTAAACGTACTTTTCTCTGCCATCGTTAGTTTGCCCCATCTGCTCACTTGAAACTTTTTGTTTAGTTCGGTAAGCTCTATACGCTCTATAAGTTTGGACTACGTTCAGCCGAACATGCCGTATATGTAGTACAGGTACCGCATATTCGGCTAAATACAGTCAAATCTTAAAAAAAAAATAACAACATTCCGTTGTTCGTTTCAAAATGAAATGCTAGCCTATGATATATCATTCCATCATGTTTATAAGAACTTTACTTATGCTGAATATTTTAATACATAATTTACACTTAAGTGGTTATCCTTTGGTTTACCTGCTGTCCACGGCCTGGAACAAAAGAGAATGTAAGAAATTACTTTAAAGAAAAAACATCATGTCGGACCACATGCGATAAGGTCCTTTAGGTCCATATCGTCCCGAGTATTAAAATGTCAAGGGTATCAAAATGTCCATTTATACAAAATGACCAGTATCATAGAGTATCAAAATGTCCAGTGCTCCAGTCCATTGTACTGCAGTCCACGAAAAGACTGCAGTACAATAAAACTATGTTTCTTAACTAAAGGCTTTTAATAGAATGAAACAATAAAGTACGCTCTCTCCATACCATAACCGATAGATAAAAAATTTGTGCACAAAAGAAATTTCCTTAATGTAATTATTAATTTATTTTTATTTTATTTTCAATACAAAATTTTGTCTTCCATACTCCATGAAATCCGGTAAAGCGCTCGCATTAAACCAAGATATTGTGTTGCAGTAGCAGCCCAATACTTACACTTCACGACATTTATAAAGGTAGTCTTAAAATATAAAATTTCAAGTTTAAAACATTACTATAAAATAATAACTCTACCGAGACCGGTAACCGTAGAGGGTGCGACTCTTGAAGTTGTGCAAGACTATGTCTATTTAGGACAGTTACACTGTCTAAACACTGTCCAGTTAGGCAAACACAACTTCAACAAAGAGGCCGACCGAAGAATTCAGCTGGGCTGGGCTGCTTTCGGAAAGCTCCGTCGTCTGTTCTCGTCGCCACTGCCACAATGTCTGAAGACCAGGGTCTTTAACCAATGCGTCCTGCCTACAATGACATACGGTGCCGAAACATGGACTCTCACGGCAGGACTGGTCCACAAATTTAAAGTCGCTCAGCGCGCTATGGAACGGGCTATGCTCGGCATTTCCTTGATGGACAAAATCAGGAATACTGAAATCCGTCGAAGAACTAAAGTTGTCGACATAGCCGAAGTGATTAGCAAGCTGAAGTGGCAATGGGCCGGTCACATTTGCCGTAGAACCGACAACCGATGGGGTAGACGGGTTCTCGAGTGGAGGCCACGTATGGGGAAGCGAAGCGTTGGACGCCCTCCGGCAAGGTGGACTGATGACCTGAAGCACCATACCGGGGGTAATTGGAAGCGGAAGGCGGAAGACCGTGTGTCGTGGCGAGCCTTGGGAGAGGCCTATATCCTGCAGTGGAGAGACACGGGCTAATGATGATGATGAAAATAGTAAGACTAAGGAACGACGACCGCTTAGCCTAGTGAGTAGCGACCCCGCCTACGAAACTGGAGGTCCCGGGTTCGAATCCCAGGTCAGGTCAGTATTTATAGGATGAATATTGATACTGGCACCTTGTCTTGGTTGTTATATGTATGTGGTGTCTTCGCTTGGTACCCAAAATACAAGCTAATGCTTAGTTTGGGGCCTAGACTTTGTTGTGATGTATATGTTATTATTATTATTATTAAATGTCTGACATTAGAACTGAAACATATTCATGAGTACAGGGAGAGTATAGTGAAGTGGCCAGTATGATTTATTTATTCAAAGAAGTTTATTAGACCCAACATATTGCAACGGACACGTCAACCCAGTATTTCCATTCATGGTCTCAATATCAAATTTTTGAGTTGACAGGCATTTTCGGCAACCGGACATTTTAATACTCTCGGCATTTTGTAAAACTGGACATTTATTACTCTGGACATTTTGATACTCTGGACGATATGGACCTAATCTGGTTCCTGAGACAACCTTAATAAAAAAACAATCAAGTGTCAAATTTTCGTGACGTTATCAAATCGGCCCTAAATGTTTAGTAACTAATAGTTGGCTATAGGTACGGCGTAACACGGATTCTTTGATTTGAAGAGGTCTCTCTCGATTATTTTATTGTAGTTACTGGAACCAATTATGCTATATAAATATTGGGCAACTGGTAGACTTCTGCAAGACAACAAGAAGATTTGAGGCGATGCGATGTCGCATTCGGCGGTAAATTTGATTAGGTAAATGTCGCGTGCAAAACCCCTTCATAGATTAGATACTGACAATTGCCAGTAACTCATGAAGGGATTCACTGGATGGAGAATTTGGCAAAAAATTTCACAATGAGAGGACTTTGCCCGCCTGCGTCGGCGGCCGTTCCCGAAGTTAAATAAATCTCATATATAAACATGGGGATTAGAACAGGACTGGTCCTGTTTTTGTTCTAATTCCTGTTCTAACTCCAGCTTGGACTGGAAGTGGAAACGTCTCCGTGAGTGCGGAGTTTGCTTAAATAAAAACGGTTCCAAGAAGTGGAGGGAATCGGTAGTTTATTAGATGTAAACATCTTTCACATCAAAAACTTCCTTGTGCATTGTCGAGGCGAATCTTGAAAAAGAAGCTAAAGCTTACCGTTACATTTCATTGATGCTGATTCTCAACTATCAACATGATGGACTGATGTTGAGAAGTTTCCGCATGTAATGGGACAGTCCGTAGACACTCGAGCTGATGAGCCGCCCAATCTTTCTTTTGGCAGTAGGTTGAGCAATATGGCGTGCGACGACACAGTGAGCACTCGGCGGAGGCCTCGCGGTTGCAGTTCGCACACTGAAATACGTGTTTATAGAAAACAATTTGAACAATATTCAGCCATCTTGAAGTTAAATTCGGCACTGTTCTCAGATTTCAATTTCAGGATTTAATAGTTGTAATAATACAAAATAATAAGCTTTAACAAATACACTGTTGCTCTTGATCTGAGTACATTTTCTGATACCAGATCAATAATTTTTCTAAATCTCAACCAAATTTTCAAGAGTATCCAAGAAGAGTAATAAAAATATGTCTAGCAAATTAAAATTGCAGAAAATTATTAAGTAAAAATAGTTCATGTACCTACAGTTAACATAGTTAACATAGTAAATAAAATTAGTACCAAGCTCATATTATAACTAAACAGAAATAGCACGAAACAATAAACACACTGTGACCGGTACCGGAGTTACCACATTTGAGTGGTAGGGAATAACTGAAGCGAATGACGCGTCGCTTTTGTGTAGTGCTGGAGTACAAAACATTAATAGAGATCGATTCTTGTGACACTTGAAAGCACAGCTCACCATGATTCGCCTGGAGTAATAAACTATACAAACACAACAATAGGCATCAGGATAAGAGTTACCACACTGTCCTGGTTGTTGGCTTCCATAAATATAAACATAAGGTATAAATCCCGCAGCCCCACAACAGACTACAAGCCCTTGGAAAAGATTTACCTGTGAAATGAACCAACGTGAATAACGCTTAGAAGACTGTTACTATATCAGAAAATAACTCTGAGCACTATGCCGTCATTTCTGAGCGGTACAGATGAGTACGTGAGTGAATGGAATTTCTCAGGTACGAATGAGGAATCACGAATAATTATTAATGTACGGCTTTGTTATAGTGTATAGATGATTAAAAATAAATGTCGAAAAACCTGGTGCCGTACTAAAGTGGTGGTGCCGGAGGTCAGTGATGAGGATAATCTGCTCAGAGATAAGGGTTGCGACCCTTGGCTTTCGACCCCTGCTCTGGAAATATGTACGGCGTTTACGGATAAAGTATCTGTATATGTGTACAAAAGAAATTAAGCAAATGCCATACAATAATAAATGATCTATATTGCTTCTGCAATTATCGGCGAATTAAAAATTTGCACTTACTTTCGGCACCACCACTTTAGTACGGCACTAGATTTTTCGACATTTATTTTTAATCATCTATACACTATAACAAAGCCGTACATTAATAATTTGTCGTAATTTGTACCACGGGCTTGCAGTCTAAGCAAAGCAAAAGGCTCTGTGCATATACAGAAATAATGTCTCATTCCACAGTCCTGTTCCTCAAATGTGTCGTCTATATAATGAGTTGGTTGCCACTTGTGATGTGGATATATTTAATATTAATACTAGTAGATTTAAGCAGTGCATTCGCAAAACCCTGCTGTTTGATTGTAAAGAGAAAATATTAATGCAATTGTTTATATAATATAGTTGCTGTTTTGGTTCTATTTTACTCATACTCATGCAACACTGAAAATGTTATGTTCGCATATCTGATTGCAAATCTAGATTAAAGTAAATTGTTTTAAGCTGTGTTGGTGCTGTATTGATTGCAATCTATTTTGTGAATTTATTAAATAAAAAAAATAAACAAAAAAGAGTCTGAGAATGTACCTTTTTAGTACCCGTTTCATCTATGTTACGTAGAGGTGCTTGTTCAGCGTCCACCTCGGCGTGTACGCTAGCTGCTAAAAGTGCTGATGTTCGTTCTTGCTGCAGCCGTTCCATTTGTCTTATATTATATACTCTCACATCCTCTGAACATTGCTTGAGATCTGCAGCTAACTTAACAAGAGTCGAACTTATGTCTTCTAATCGTTTCATTATGCCAGCCAAATCTGAAAGTTAATTAAACTGCAGTAAATATTTAAAATTATGTCAACATATATGAGTACAGATTATTAATCAATAAATTCAATTGAAATTTTGTTATATTTGAAAAAAGATATTTAAGATTAACAACATAAGAAAATAGATTTTTCTTCTGTCATCCAATTATAACAATCAAAACATTTTTCTGAAACACTTGAGCATTCCTGGAGTGTTTAAATTGTTTTTTAGGGTTTCCGTAGCCAAATGGCAAAAAGAGAACTCTTATAATTTCGACATATCTGTCCGTCTGTCTGTGGTTTTTCTCGAAAACTATGGACAATACATAGATGAAAGGGAGGTAGGTGTAATCTATGAACCGCTACACAACAATGTAATGCAATTATGAAAAAAATTTTTAAGCTATTGCATAGCTTCTATCGCGGGCCTTTGAGCGCGGGGTGCGAATCGAGAAATTCCGTAACGAAAAAAACCTCACGCTTTCCACGCCGCACGGAGAAAAATTTTGATAGCGCGATGTACGTTTTTTAAAACAGCGCCATCTATTATAATCTGTTGCACCTATTATTAATGAAGAAAGTCACGAAAAAATAGTGAAAGAAAATGAGTGAGTAATTTATATACATACATTTTATTATTATCACAAATGCAGTATTAATTTTGAATTGAAAATATAATACTGCTATAAAGATAACCTAAATTTTTGATATTAAAATGAGCGATATTAAAAGTAGCCCTCTTTTATACACACAAACACACACACGCGTATAGTTTAAATTCTCAATTTAGATTCTTAATATGTATATATATATATATAAATAAATAAATAAATAAATTCATTCTTCATTATGTATATAACAGAAATCATCAAACCAAGCACGTGTAGGTACTATTCAGTACCTACCTTTGTTTTTGGTGTATAGATAATGCACATGAATGCCGCGCAGAGAAAGTATATATGATATTATATCTATATAAAGGTACATCGCGCGAAATTCGATAATCACTTCTTAATATCGTTATTTTTTTTAAATGAATAATTTTGTTTTGGTGTGTCATTACACTATTTATACCTAATTATTTATACCTATTATTTATACCTAGATATTTTCGTTTTATAGAGAAGAAAAGCGTAAAGAGCTAAAAAGAAAAAAAAAACTAATGCACGTCAAAGGGCATATTATCAGCGTCAGAAAGATTTGAAGAAAAATGAAGAAAAAATAATAACAAAAAAAAACTGCATAGATAAAATAAAAAAAGACGTGTGGCAGTATTAAATCTGAGTTACTCCTAGTCGCGCCTAAAGAAGTTTTACTTTAAAAACAAAGAAAAAAAAATACTGCATAAATAAAATAAATAAATAATTATAATTGCATAAGTTGATACAAAATGTATGCAATAGCTTTACCGCGGCAGTCCTCGAGTGCCACACGTCTTTTTTTTTTTTTGGTATAGGTCGCCATATATGTAACTGAAGTACGAAAAAAACATCATTGCGAGAGGTACCAAACAATAGGTCTTAAAAATGATATCAAGGTTTTAAATATTTTTTTTTAAGTCAACAGTTGTTGAGATATGCACTCCTAAAGTCCTAATTTTTGTTAGAGTTATGTGTCCTCCCCTTCTACTAGCTAAACCGTTGTTTTTGGATATGTGGGAAAACTTTATGACAGGAGTATATATAACGTAGTCAAAAGGCAAACTATCACAGCTAACTAGACTATTTAACAGCTATTATTTAACGAGTAATAAAACGTACTTTTATAAGTAAAAATTTTGTAAAAATTGCATAGAAAATGACAGATAGGGTTTAGCCAATAAGCAAAACTAAATGCATTTTATCTTTGTGATGTTATTGTAAAAGATAATTAAAAAAAAACATTTTATGATGAAAAATACATTGTATTACTAGGTACTATAAATTAACGCTTTCCTTCGCAGAGCTTATTCTCTTCACAATCAATACTAAAAGTCAAAGGTTCACTGTAATAAAATAAGTAATAAAAATTGTCTCTAGCTATCAGTGCACTCATTTTATTACTTTTCATATTAGCCAGAGAGAATCGAGCGCCTTCTAAATAACTAACCAAATAAAAATGAAATATATTTATACAATAATTCTTAAATTACATAATAATAACGATTAATGGTTAAGTTCGATTACCGTCACGCGCGTTTTTTTATATTGTATGGTGGTACGGAACCGTTCGTGTGCGAGTCCGATTCGCACTTGGCCGGTTTTTTTTATAACATCTCACCTCAAATTTTCCTATGATCTTTATTCCTCTCATACTTTTACTAAGACTTGCAGTCTACAATACTTGAGAAAATATTTCACAAAGCCTTTTACTATGCATTTATTTAAGGGTCAACTTCTCCCATATTATTCACAATTTTTTTTTGCACAAATACTGTTTCATTAAGCGAAAGATAATAAATGCATAAAAAATATTAATAAAAATATACTTTTAGGGGTGTGAGTATAAGCTGAGCTACAAAATATTGCAGCTTTAGACATATTTGCGCGCCATATAAAATTTCACATTATTTTATCTAAGTAAATTGCGTGATTGTGCTGTATTTGTGCAACAATTATAGTGTAAAATGATGTATAGCGTGGTACCATGATAAGTACGCATGGACATCATTGTAATAGTTGTCAGCATATTTAAAAAAAAAAACTAAGAAAAACATATATCTAAAGAAAATAAACAGGGAGGAGTTTCTTGCCGGTTCTTCTCCTTCTAGTTTTGGAACCGGTATCTAATCACCTAATCGATTCATTTTGACTTTTAATAAGTGTGTGTAAACATCTTATATTGAATAAAAACTTATTGATTTTTATTCTTGTCCACTTTTTAGAAAAACACTAGACATATGTGGTATCACAAATTTCTTTTTTTCATTTACAAACTCATCAGTGTACCTTAAATTGACTATGAAATATTTTTTATGTATTGGCATTACACACAATGCACACATATGCTATGAAACCCTACCATACTCTGTAGTCTGATTTGTATATCACATTTTCTTCATAATTGTAATTTTTTCAATAAATATATTATTAGCTGTTAATATATTTTTGAAAAATAAATAAAATATGATTGCATAAAAATAATAGCAAAATTAAAGGGTAGAAAAACAAACCTGTAGAAGGATCTGCAGATGCATCTGTATTATCGAATAAATGATAATCAGTACTGGAATCAAGGCCTTCAGCTATTGTATGCCATGTTTCTTTGGATTGGCTGTTGCTATTTTGGTTTACATTGTCATTATCGCTATCTCCAGGGCTGGTCGTTCTTTTTGTCTTGAGCTTCTTATTGGCGAGTTCTGGATGAGACCGTCGTTTCCTTTTATATGGCGTAAACAGACGTATAGGACCAACAGCTGCACAAAATAATCATTTTCATAATTCTTCTTGGCTAAACTGTTGTAACAACATATAAGAGTTATACTGACACTTTTAGGGAAATTTTTAATACTTAAATTTTTGAGTACCTACTTTGGGTTTTGACATAGTTTCTCATTCAATATTTAGTAACTAAAACAGTATTTTGAAATTTCACCCTTAACTTGAAAAACCTCCTTCGTGGTAATACTGAGGAGATGATGAATTTTTGGCATTTTCTAACAATGAATGTGTTTTGCATACCTATCTATATTATATAAAAATTTTGAGTGAGTGGGTGTTAGTGTGACACCTTTTTTTAAATATATACCTTGGAGGCCTGACACGCTCATAAGTAGCCAGAACAATTTGAACACATTCTTTGGTCATTAGTTTTAACTAATGGTCGCCTAGTGGTATAAATTCCACTATATAATTTTTTTTTGAATCCACCAATAACAAATAGGCCAGAGTAAGTCAATTCAAACTACATCGAACGACAGACTATTAACTTTTATGGTCGACAGTATTTGTAATACATATTAGGTATACATAGATTTTAGTTTTTGGCGCTCATTTTCCATATGATCTCAGTTTTAAAAGTCTCTTTCTTCAAATTCCTAATACAGTAATGATTTTACAATGAGCTCCTTTTGCAGTAGAAAAGCATATATTTTTAAACAACTGTCCTAAAAAGGAGTGCGATGTTTTCAGGGTTCATGTATATGTTAGTGAGTTCCTTTATTCCATCATAACATCTAAATGAAAGAATGGATTCAAATGAATGTGGTGTTGTCAGAATCCTTACATTTTTTTGGGTAACATAGGCTAGATTTCTTAAAAAAAATGGTCACCAACAGTTGCTATTTTTGTTGCTTGATTAAATAATTTTAAACAGATCAAACTGGGTCGATGAAACAAGTTTAAATATACAAGGTGAAATTTTAACAACTATCCAAATTTTAATATGATAATCTTTGGTAAAAAACTGATGGTCATCTTGTTTCCTTTAAGTAACGTTCAACAGAAAGATGTTGAGATATGACTACACACGACTTTCCCGAAAAAAAACAATAACTCTAATCACCATTTACGGCCAAGGCATGCTTCGCACCGTCTCGGTCTCCAGCTCTCGGGCGCGTCATCACAAAGAAGGCAACCAAATGTTATAAAATAATACTTTAGATAAAATAATTTATTATGGAAAGGTAACCTGTATTTTTATTTACGTAATGACTAGTAATGAAGTCTATTGGTGATACATAACATTTAGAATTTTTTTGGATGGTTGTTAAAATAATAATAATAATAATAACACATACAATCACAACAACGTCTAGGTCCCAAACTAAGCATTAGCTTGTATTTTGGGTACCAAGCGAAGACACCACATACATATAACAACCAAGACCCGGTGCCAGTATTAATATTCATCATATAAATACTGACCCGACCTGGGATTCGAACCCGGGACCTCCAGCTTCGTAGGCAGGGTCGCTGCCGACTAGGCTAAGCGGTCGTCTCTTCCTGTATATAAATCAAAGGTTTGGAGTACCCAATGTGGAACAAGAAGAGACCAACTTTAGCTGGTCAGCATTTCCTTTACTCTAATATTGTACTAATAAAGATATTGGAATGCCGCCTTAACAAAATGTATTCGGTGTGATAGCCTTCTGTTTTTCTACACATATATAGAGGTAATTATCATGCGTGAATTTCGCTGACAAAAGTGTGGTCATGTAGTAAAATTTTAAAGGCAATGTTTGGCAAAATAATTTTACCTGACTGATCATCACAGCATGCACCACATGTACAACTAATAGCATGTGGTGTTAGGACACCTTCTTCGATTAAAGTTTGAATACTGCGACCTCCAAATCTAATAGACCTTTTCCAGTCTTTACTAGAAGCTCTACCACAATGAGCTTCAAATTCACTTGGTGTGAACCATTGCATGCCATACTTGATGCAACGACCACGACCACCAGAGCCAAAACGGTGTTTGTGTAATTCGGCTGCGATATTTTTACACCTAAAAGAATTATGTTTGTAAATGCTGAAGGTTACCATAAAATTAAAGAAAACACACACCACCCTCTGTAGTTGGGGTAACTGCACTACTATTATTCATTTAAAAATTCCAGTAATTATAATGAGCGCACAATCAACTTTAGAATTAAATTTTTGCTTATTTTTATGACATGGGGTTTAGGGGTTGGGGGGGTTCGAACACTAATTATGTCATCAAAAAATACAGTAGTGAACAGATACACAACATTGAACAGCGAACATTCAATGTCATCAATGACTTAGAATTAACCTATTTACAGATTCAAGGGAAATTATTATGTAACTTAGGATTCATGGGTCATGGAGTGATGATAATTAGATTATCAATTAAAATATTTTAAAATAAAACAAATAAATTTCTCTTGAAGAAAATTGTTTGTGCCCGAGAAATAACAAATTTTGTAAATATTATACAAAATGCTTACGTAAGCATATAAGGGTATTGTAAATATGACTACTTACTTTTCCTGACAAGGGAGAAGGTCAAAATTGGTTAAAACTCTGCTTATGTAATACTTGAACTTCCCCTTATACCGAAAGGTCACCATAAAATAATGTATGTAGGTCCGTTATTAATTATACTGTTTTTTGACCAAATAGCTAGTTAAATTTCAATGGGTTTGAAGGACACATGACTGAAAAATTTGTTTTGAACTAAAAATGCACCAGCGAGACCAAAGTCAGTGAATGGCTACAGAGATTAAAAATTGGCCTAACACTAGAAATGGCAATATTTTTTAAGTGTATCATGTAAAATTTTTTATTTTTATGAATCCCAACAAGTGCAGGGCCAAAGCTAGTATGGACCAGTCCATGTATTTCAAAACAAATAAATGAGAAAAATGTTGACCTGGTTGAAATGTTGATACTTATGGAGTAGAAGTGTATGCAGGAATGGGATCAGTATTTACACCAAGAGAAAGAGATGAGAGATACACTAGGGTCAATAAGTTGGGACTACAGGTCATAGATATATACATCATGATGTACAGATTTGTTGTCATCATAGTTAGGTATGGGCCAAATTGTATATAAATAACAATGGAATTATGTGACGATTTGTCATAAATATTTGCAGACCATGTGCCACTATTGTAATGCTGCATCCATGTAATAATATATCAATGTTATAGGTGTATTTGAAAGCAGGGTTAAGGGAATGAGAAAACATAATATTGGGGTAGAGACCATTATAACAACTCATGACTGGAAGCACGACTAGTGATCAGGGTTAAGATTGCCTAGAACAACTCTGATCAAGAAGAATATCAAGTTAAGAACTGGAGCCAGAAGCACTGAATGTGAAGCATAGGCAGTGAAAGTGTGATTGAATTTTAAATTGTTAAAAAGTGAAATATTACAATCGTGAAAAACCGCCCATGGGCAAGGGGGCCACACAACTACTATACCTTATTGGCAAAACAGGCATGTTTACTGTATCCAGCCAAGAGTGAGAACTGGTTGAGTGCGTCGGGGTATTCGAGGAGTCACTGTGTACAACGTTCCTTGAAGGTGATTCGGGGTTCTGTATCACGATATGGGTCGGTTTAATCTCTTCACCGACCCTGTTACCAGCTATCAGTCCATTGTCCACGCAGATCATAGGTTTGAAGGCCGGTAGCTGGTCCGAAGTTAAGACATTAAAAGCCAATGTGGCCACTGGCAAAGATACTGGCACAGTAATCACGCTGCTGTTGTTAGAATCCGTAGAAAGACGCGTAGTCTTAATACCGTTTGCCAATCCTTCATTGCCGTTCCCGCCATCGCTGTGCTCGTGCTCTCCCTCGGGGTCGCTCGTCGTTAGCGGTTCGGCTTCGGAAATGTCCGGTATAATGACGACGTTGTCCGAACCTCTGTTTTCAGCCATCTCGTGCCGACGGTCGCCTCCTCGTTAAACTCATGCAAATATCAAACAAATTTTATGAACTGTACTTGTAATAAGAATGACCAGATTTTAATACGCGAAAACCTATATTCCGCTATCATCAGCCATTATTATTTTTGTATGTCAACTCAATTTCTTGTGACCAGTTGTGACTGCGCGCTTACGTCGCAGCGCGAAATTCAAAATAGGAATTTGAGGTTTTAAAATACCTAAATTCGCTAAATACTTGTTACAACCTGAGGTTACAACATTCATACCAGAATTATCAGAGAACTATTTTCTTATTCTGTTACACATATGTCCATTTATGTATTTAGTTTATTGGTATTTACTTGACCTTTTGACGATAGAACAACTTGGTCGCCACACCGCGCCCAATGAAATGAATTTATTTATTCCACAATTTCATTACCTCATGCAGTGCAGTGCCTCATGATATGAAATTAATGATGCTATGAATTTAGAATTTAACAATTACCTTCTATGTCCTTAGGTCTTAGATAGCAGAATCATCAAGATAGTGTCTCATATTACGAAATGACCAAAAACGTGAGCCAACTGATGACAGATTGGATTAGACTGACAATAATATTTTGTGGACCGACAATACGTCATTATTATTATTTGTTTTAAATACTTTGTTAAATTACACATGACGAATTTCACATGTATACTACGCCAATTCTACTACATAGTGAATATGTCAAAACTTCAACTGGCGTATGTTTGTTTGTTCTACACCGTATATTTTTTGTGGTCACGGCGTGGTATCTCTATATAGATATTCGACTTAATCATTATGTGCCGTACATTAGACCATACATATACCATTAATAGTTCTCTGCATATACGCTATACCTAATAAGTATCAGATTTTTATTTTTATAAAAGATGAAAGCACAAAAGTGGCAGTTTTGATACCTACATATTTCATTTAAATGTAATATTTTTTTCTAATCTTGTAGGTAGGTATACCTATTAAATCTTGTCTAACCCTGTGATATATATACGATATACGACGCATTGTATTAAACGTTCGGGTTCTCGAATCCATTCGAGTTCCAGTATTACGCCATAAACTAAGAAGAAGAAGAAGAGTTCCAGTCAGGTTCCAGTACAAGCCTAGTGTTGGTCGATACCATGGGTCGATACTCATTATTTACTACTATGTACTACTTCCATTCAGTGATTAACTTGATAACACTGATAACACATGATACTTGACATAACAACATTGACAGTTTTGACCACAGTTTTGACTTTTAACTTAACCCTGTTTGATCCCACAGAACATTTGGCCCTGTTTGACCGTTTGACAACAACTAAAAGTGAACTAAGGCGCTCCGTCACTCTAAAAACGATCACATCAGTAAATCTTGCCGTGTACGTTGAAACTGTTCGAATTTTGGGTGACGTCGTGCCATGCGTGATATCCAACAGTTTGAAAATCCACGCGAATCCACGAGTCGTTCGCGCCGTGTCTATCGCGCCAAATGATCGTGAATGTGGGAGTTGTGGTCCAAATTTTGGATAAGTCTGCATCAATATGTCGTTTGGCTTGGTGTGGCCTGGCACTCGTGTGGACAAAATTTTGATCGCGCTGTTTGGATGTGGACCGAACGGCGCGATCGTGAATGTCTAGCCTAATGAAAAAAAAGTACTGGGTGGGGTGCGCAAGCAGCACTGGGGGGATAAAGTGGGATAGAGTAGAATTGTTCTGTGACAGATTGACTGCATTGACTGGCCCTGTGGCTCTTGTTTCATCTGTGCTCTTGTTGTAAGACTTGTAAGTGTTGTATGTAACTTGGTTGTTGGACTTTGATACGTTTCTTAGGTCTTAGTTTTATAATTTTCATTTACAGTAGATAGCCAATAATATATAAAAATGTCTCGAGTTTTGGTTGGAGTCAAGCGAGTGATCGACTATGCTGTGAAGGTATTTTAGTTTATTTTGATCATAGTGCAAAGGTCTTTGAATCGCTTAATAATATTTCGAAAGATAATAATATAAACTTTCAGGTTCGTGTGAAGCCAGACAAGACTGGTGTAGTCACTGATGGGGTGAAACACTCTATGAATCCTTTTGATGAGATTGCAGTTGAAGAAGCTGTAAGACTTAAGGAGAAAAAGTTAGCTAGTGAAGTGATAGCAGTGTCATGTGGTCCAGCTCAATCCCAGGTATAAAATTAAGATGTATCAATATAATCTAAGGCTCAGCTTTAGAGGGAATAACATTTATGTTAGCATTTTTTTATTTGTACGTAGTTTCGAATTTTTGTATTCATTGAATATTGTTAGGAATATTCATTAAAAAATTAATTTGAAATACACCTGATTACAACTCGACTACTATCTCAATCCAAAAGCACATATCTAATAGTAGGATCAATATTCGAAAATACTATCTAAGTTGGTTCAGCTGTTAAATAGAAAAGCATGATTTTGAAGTTCCAACTAAGATATACAAATTTCTAGATTCTATATATTATGTTTAAATATACGTTTTTAGCTTTTCACTAAAAACTAAAAAATTCAGGAAGTAAAAAATCATAAAATAATTATTGTTTTTAGAAGCTATTGTTTCCAGGCTGATTTCTCCGATGTCTATCCATTTTGATTAATTTATTCAAACTTCAAGCTCTTAATTAGCAGCATGTTTTGGGGCTGGCCACTAAATTCATTTGTTCAGATTTTTTTTAGTTTCCCTTTACTTAAGAAGTTTTGTGAAATTTAAAAAAATACATTAAAATAATTCTATTTCAGGAAACACTAAGAACAGCTTTAGCAATGGGTGCAGATAGAGCAATACATGTTGAGGTTCCTGCCAAAGAATATGAGACTCTGCAACCTATTCATGTATCAAAAATTCTTGCTAAGCTTGCTCAAGATGAAAAGGCCGATATTGTTATTGTTGGGAAGCAGGTTGGTTTATGAGTATCTACAACACTTTGTATTTCATTTCAACAGATAATTATATTATAATAATACCTGGGACATCTCACAAAGGGCCATCTACTTTCAAACTAGACAGAAACTGTATTATGTATTAAACAAGACTAAGTGATACATACTTAGATATTTTTAGTTTATTACATAAATTTTTTTTTTTACTTTTTTTCTAAATGTTCTCAGTATCAAGATTTTATGATATACAGGATGAACTTTTAACAACCAAACAAAAAAATTCTAGACATTAGGTATCACCAATAGATCTCATTACGTAAATGACAAATGTAGGTTACATGTGTATAATAAATTATTTTATCTACAGTGTTGTTTTATAACGTTTGGTTTATAGCCTTCTTTGTGACGACGCGTCTAAGACCTTGAAAGCGAAACGATACCGAGTGTGCACCGTCTGTGAATGGTGAGTAGAGTTATTGGTTTTTCGGGAAAGGTTTGTGTAGTCATATCTCAATATTTTTCTATGGAACGATACTAAAAAGAAACAAGACGGCCATTGGTTTTTTCACCAAAGATATTGAAATTTGGATGGTTGTTAAAATTTCACCTTGTATAATAGTTCATTTTATTTTCTGGTGTAGAAATTATTAACTATTTCTGATATTTACAGGGAAGGATTTTAAAAATAAAATTCAACAACTATGAATATCAAATTGTCAAAGAAGTTTACTGTTATACCTACTATTCAAGATTATTTTCATTTTGAACATTTCATTAATGAATATCACTTCTGTTTAGATGTTAACTTTACCATAAATTGTTTCAGGCTATTGATGATGACGCCAACCAAACTGCGCAAATGACGGCTGCTTTTCTGGATTGGCCTCAAGGAACGTTTGCTTCAAAGGTATAAGAAAGAAAAATTGTAATTGCAAAGAACTTCTTCCTATCCATATTATGTTTAATCTATATTAATAAAATTGTAGTGTCTGTCTGTCTGTTCCGGCTAATCTCCGAAACGGCTGAACCGATTTCAATGAAACTTTGTAGATGTGCAAAGGGTGTTATCGGGGATAACATAGGCTATTTCTTGTCTGTCTGTTCAAGCTGATCTCCGAAACGGTTGAACCGATTTCAATGAAACTTGGCAGGCGTGCAGAGGGTATTATTGAGGGTGACATAGGCTACTTTTTCTCTGTCTGTCTGTCTGTTCAAGTTGATCTTCGAAACTGCTGAACCGATTTCAATGAAACTTCACAGATATGATAAATAGATTATCAGGAGTGACATTCGATATTTTCTATCTGTCTGTCCGTCTGTTCGAGCTAATCTCCGAAACGGCTGAACCGATTTCAATGAAACTTCACAGATATGATAAAAAAATTGACAGGAGTGACATACAACACTTTTTGTTTGTCTGTCTGTCTGTTTGTTCAAATTGATCTCCGAAAGGGATGAACTGATTTCAATGAAACTTTACAGATGTGATTAGAAATTGTCAGGAGTGACATACAATACTTTTGGTTTGTCTATCTGTCCGTTTATCTGTATGTTCGAGCTAAACTTTGAAAGATTTTAATGAAACTATGCAGACATTAAAAATAGGTTGTCAGGATTTATATAGGTTACTTTTTGTCCGTGTGGCTGTCTGTCTTTTTGTTCCGGCTAATCTCCAAAACGACTAAACCGTTTCAATGAATCTTCGCAGACATAAAAAGGAGGTTATCAGGAGTGACATAAATTGGTTTTTGCCTGTGTGTTTGTCTGTCTGTTTGTTTAGGGCTAATCTTCGAAACGGCTGATTCGATTTTACTGAAATTTTGCAAACGTAAAGAAAAGCAATTTTTTTATGTACATATAAAAAATCGTAGTATCTGTTAGTCTTTCTGTCTGTTCCGGTTAATCTTCAAACGGCTGACTGATTTTAGGACCGACTTGTGGGATAGCTATTCTTCATGCTCAAATGGCTAAATGGATTTTTATGAAATTAGGTATAGAGATTTCTTAGGTAGTTAAGTTTCAGAATGTTCTAGAAAGTGTTACAAGGTTCTGGAGCATCACATTCCTTTAACTATCCCGGTACAACTGTGTAGTTCACGCGAGCGAAGCTGCGGGCGGAAAGCTAATTACAATTATTAGTCTTCTTTACTTTACATCTCTATTTCAGTACAAAACAGTATTCTTATGATGACCATTCCTTTTGCCTTGTTGGCTTGAACTTTAGGTATATTATTTACAATAATAAAAGTTAAGTTTTAAGCCAACAAAGTTGTCTACATTATGGTCAATGATATTATGTACTAAAGGAAGTAGATATCACACTAACGCCCCAAAACTGGGGTACTATTGTTAAGACAAATTGTCGTAATTTAGTCCCATAACGGCCATTCCTTCTAATATATGTTGAACAAGCGTAATTACAGAAAGCTGTAATTTACGTATTGTATCATCTTTCACAGTATTTTTATAGTGTATGGATATACTTACATATTTTATATGAGGAGTGTTCAATAAAAAGTGTATACAAGATGGATACTCCTTGATAAAAGAAAAAAAAAAGGAAATGCTGGTAGGTATTATAGCCTAGTTATAGTAATAATTGAATAATTTTTTTTCTTTCATTGGAAAAAAATTTAATATTTAATTTTTTGTGTGTCGGAGCGTGTTCTCGAAAATGGAGGAAATTAAATTAACTTAAATGAAATTAAATTAAAAAAAGGTTACCTCTTTGATATTATTTTTTCTAATTTATAAAGTAAATTCCAAGTTATGCTGAGAGATAGTCTTCAATTAAGACAATTTGTAAAATAAATTTCAAATGAAACAAAATGAATTTTAATAGTAAATTAGTAATATTAGTAAACTTCAAAACAATAGTAAACAATAAACTTCAGTATATTGACATTATTATTTTGTATTTTATATTCTGTAGGGGTTCAAGAGTTAATTTTCATTTGTTACAATATCCATCGGCTTAATTAAAAATAGGTTTATTATTCTTTCGAAACCTGTATTGGAAACTATGCTGCAAATTCAACTTTCCTTTAATAAATATATATTTATTGTTTCATTTAATATTTAAATTTATTTTACATTTATAGATTGAAAAAACCGACGGGGGGTTAACTGTGACTCGTGAAATTGATGGAGGTCTTGAGACCATCAAAATCAAACTCCCTGCAGTCGTTAGTGCTGATCTCCGACTGAATGAACCCAGATATGCGACCCTGCCCAATATTATGGTAAGACGCTGCAATATACATGTGGTACCATTTGTATGGGTTTCATTTTCAGATATTGGCAGTGGACCAGCATAAGCTTATTAGGTCCTAAGTGCTTAACAAGACTATAATTGAAACCCGGAACTAAAAATGTGACAATCATTAATATGCATTTATTAATATGCAAGCATTTGGTCATATTTTAATATCTACTTAAAAATGTTGTGCAATCACCAGAACACTTTATTTAATCTCCAGTGCATCAAATATGCTTCATCCCAAAAAAAGATGTGGTCAATTGTAATGTAATATGTGGGACAATTTAATACTTTTGTGCAAGATACCATGTTGGATAGAAGCTTGGGTAGTAAAAATTTGATCCATTAAATTTTATAATTTAAAACCAGTCTTAAGCAGGTGCAGTTACAATCAAACTTTATGGCGGATCCGAACGTAGGCACAAGTCGCGTCGCAGTAACCAGTTTTAGGTGTAGCGGGACGCAGTGGAGTGAGGGGTATATGACTGTACCTGCGCAAGCACGCCTAAAGCATTGTATTCCGATCCGCCATAAAGTTTGACGAGATTTGTACAGAATAAGCCTTCTAAGGAAATCAGGCAAACTAGTTTCATTCATAATAATGTTGTAATAATTTTATAGAAAGCAAAAAAGAAGCCTTTGAAGAAAGTGACTGCCAAAGATTTAGGTGTTGATCTAACACCCAGAATAAAGGTGCTGTCAGTTGAAGACCCACCAGTCAGACAGGCCGGCACCACTGTTCCCGATGTAGACACACTAATCGCCAAACTTAAAGAAGGTGGCCACATCTGAGAATCCACTTGTATATATAGTAATAAAATGGATATACCTAAGTAGAATTGAAATGATCAAAATGTTGTAAAATCCCCAAAACTGGTAAATTAAGTGAAAATGTTTTTATACAAATATTTGAAATCTCTGACAGTTTTTTTTGTTATAAATATATGATCATTGTTTCTCAATTGTTTTATTGTTCATTCAATCAAATCAATTGATGATGGATTAGTTCGAATTTCAGGCAGATGTAATGTTTGATAGGGACAAGTCCCGATACACCAAAGGGAATGTAGATATAGGATACAGTGTAGGTGTAGTCTGCATTGGAAATGACAAGAGCGAGAGCTAGCCAGTCATCGTGGGCATGGTCGTTTTAAAACCAAACGTGTTTGATTATATCACAGTAAATAAATAGTTTGTTACTGCACAATGAATTTATTATAATATTTTATATTGGAGAGCACACAATATCGACTTAACCTCGTTGAGGTACGTTGAGAAGAGAAAGGGCAGTGTTGCCACTACATAGTGAATACATTGGTTCGAATTTATTGCGAACAAAACGCTATCAAATTTATTTACTCTATGGTTGTTTTTAATTTATTTTTCATTTGATGGAGGGCTTTCTGCACCTTTTTCAGGGAGTTTGTACAGTTTGTCAGCAGCCTTTTTAATTTCTGTTTTGCTTTGTGCTAGTGTGGCCCATTTCTAATGGTCTCCGTTGTAGTAGCCCATATCTTGCCTAAGCATACTAAACCCCCAATGAGCCATTAGTGAATCGTTTTCTACCTGTATGTTTCGATTTGTTTCTAGTTTTTTGTTGTAGTTGGCGCTGCTTTCATCCATTGTATTGTTTAGGAGGGCTAACTTGATCCTGTCACAGTTTAGTATTTTTAAACTTTAGTTAGATCTTTTCCTGCCAATCCATTTGGTTAAACGTTAGTGCTAACAGTTTGTTCCTTTATCTAAATTTAAAACAAAGTTCGTGTATTTAGCGGATTATAGGCTACAAGCCATTTATATTTGCATTGGTTGTTAAGTTAGATTAATAGTTTGTAATTTATTTTAACGCTAGTAGACACTCCGTTTAAACATACCACTGGTTTGTTCAAATCGGGTACGCCTTTTACTAAACACACATGCTCCATTGTTTCACGACCCTTTTTTATTTATACCACGTCAGTTACCGCCGCGTCTATCTGAACGCGATAAACTCAAAAATTACCGAACAGATTAGCATGTGGTTGACGCCAATGGACAGAGTGATTCAAGACGAAGGTTTACGTGTATAATTTATCAATGTTTTGTGCAAATTGGTTAAATATGACGATATACTTGAAGACGTCGGAAAAAATCAAGATGGCTGGGAGCTTTCATCAAAAACGCTGCTTAATCCTTTTGAGATATAACAAAATAATGTATGAATTGTTTTTTTTTATAGGATTAAAGGAAAGTCCGCGATTGGCATATGTCTATCTTTTATGGATAGCTTACTATACCTATTTTTATGTTTAAAAAAATGGTGTCATATGATGAGGAAATTGGAAAGCAATATATATAAATACAGTATTAATCCTTATCAAATTAAATATGTTATTTACCTTCAGCATTTCAAGCAGATTGTGATTGCCTTTTAAACCATACAATTTAAATTAATATATTAGGAATTATCGCGAAATAAAAACTATCCCGCGACAAGATGGCGGGCGCGTCGCATAGAAATTGCGCCGCTCCAGGCGTTGTCGTCGTCCACATACCAATGCGACACGTGTGGTTAGGCAGAAGTTATCAATGTTGTATATAAAGAAGTATTTTAGTTTTTATGTATATATGCTTTACTGTTTCAAATATTTACAGAATTGGAATTAAATTCCTTAAAAATACTCCAAGTAGGATGAAATTACGTTACATATAAATATAATCTACATGTTCGACGCACCAAGCTGATATGACACCACGACAGGAAAAAACACTATGGCTTATATGTTCTGCTACCCGTGCGAAGCCGGAGCGGGTCGCTATTACCGTGGAAGCGTATTACTTGATACAGTATGTTAACATGAGACATAATCAACCGTTTGTAAAAATATTTTTCCTAAAATTTGCAATGGCACCACTGTAGTAGTTTGTGTCCCATGTGTTTGTGGTTAGAGCCATAAAGGTATATTAGTATATATATGTCTATGGTTAGAGCTGTGTTCTAGATTTTAACTGGAGAAATTTGATAAACGTAAGCATTTTCTTATAATTATGACTAAATGTTATGGTACCAAATAGATAACAATAAAAGGTGGTTGAAACTTAGATCGGGACTTCAAAATTTACGAACATTTTTTTCCCTATCTGCAATTAACGTATCTTCAAGTTAATCAAGATTAGTTTAAAGTGTTTTTCATAAATATTAGTACTTTCGTGATGTTATTATTTTTGTTTTTTGTAAATAATTGTATTTTGTTGGTAACTAGAGACATGTGTCTCAAGTTACAATCAGTGTCTCAAGTTTTATGATGTCTCATCTTACAATCGCTGTCTCATTTTTGATTCATATTATGAAAGATAATAATAAGAAATAATATTAAAAGCAAAAACGTATATGTTTTTCCTGATGTAGATGACATTATGGTCATTAAGAGACATAACGTAATAAAATGTGTTCGACCCATACAGGAAAAAAGGGGCCGTTACATGTTCTAACTCTTTTTTTATACTTAAAGATGGATGGCAAGTTCGTACCTTGGATTGTGAAACCTTTACCAATAGTTAGACGTTTGATTGATTTTGAAAATTCCTAGATGTGGCATTGAAAAATAGTAAATCATGTTTAAGTTTTTTACTGCATTAACACAACAACAGTAGAATCTAGTTTGGTATTTGACAGATAATATGAAGTTTACAGTGTTGCGGATAAAGAACTTCTCCTCGAACATTTTAGTAATTATCTAATCAGGGTCAAGTTGTACAGGTAAATTAGTAAGCTGTATGTTCTTTAACTAGTGTCTGTAACACAAAGAAATTTTTGTTATAATTTCACAACTTAAAATAAATTCAGGTACACCACATGTATGGGGACTCGCCGTTGTTATTTAATTTGTAATAACTAAATTAACCCAATTTGATATAAGTGTTTGAACAAACGCTTTAAATTCTAACGGACACTTTGATGTGCTGTTTTTAATTACAATAAAACTTGAAATTTATATGAATATATTAGTTACGTTTTTACGACAATTTCAGATATTTTTTTTTTGTTAACGAAAAATTATTCGTTTTTATCTTTATAATTCACTATCAGATTACAAATGCTTGTGTTCCCTACTGTGACAACCTTTGATTACGCCAATAAAAGATACTTATTCGTCCTACAGACTTTTATTTGAGGGTTTCTTATTATTTAATTTTATTACGAAAATTACCTTGAATATGAATTTTTTTTTAAATTTAATTAAAAGTATATTTAATTTGATTTTGTCTCAAGTAGAACCAGTAATGGCTAACTTGGTATATTACGCGTTTTGAACCATTTCTCAAGTATACCACTGTATATTGGTAACTTGAGACAAAAATATTTTGAAAAAAATTTCATGACAAACTTTTATTAACAATAGTTACGTTCAAATATATCCATAAAGAATATCAAGACCTGTTTATTGTCAAAGTTTTACGTAAATTACATGTGTTTATGTGGAGATTTTTATCCTTAAACTTTAAAAATGTCTCAAGTAATACGCTTCCACGGTATAAAATAAAAATTATACTATTCTATTAATTAAAATTTTACAGTAAGCAATAAAATTATTTGAATAATCAGTCAGGTAGAATTTCCCCACCAAATAAAGTGTTTTCTTGTGTGAAGCGACTTGGATTACAGTTTTTCACCACTTTTCGGGAGTGGTGACGTCGAAAAAGTTTCCACAGAAACTATTCTAATTGAATGCAAACTGATTATGTCTACATTTATGCACTTTAATTGGCTTAAACATTATATCCCCTCAAAATTTAACAACCAACTCACATTTAAGAATTTTGACACGAAAACACTTGAGTGGTACTTAGAACGTATCCGTATGCGCCCGCTGCTCGAACGGAACTCAATTGTTATTTTACTGTGCAAAACAAATACATTTTATATTTAAAATGTAACTTTGGTAGTATACTTAGAATAAAAGACATTAAAACAAATAAAAAGTCTATAATTTTAGAATTAAATTATAATCTTTAGTTCAAAGTGATTTCCTCACATTGGCTTATTAATAAATTAGTACAATGATTCACCGCTGAATGGTAAGTACCACACTATTTTTCCTGCAAGGCACCCAGTGACGAGCAGGTGTTGCCTTGGGCTAAATTTTGAACTGACAACTAAATCTTCATGGATGCCTAGGCTTTGACCCATTTCAACCATTTCTGCTGGTTTGAAATCATTTCTCACGCATTCTGAGAGTTCGCTGCAATTGTCATTCAATGCCAGTAACCGCATACCACGCCCAAATGGTGAACAGACTATTCTTCCATCAGCCGAATAACACAATTCCTGTAATAAATAAGAAGATAATCAACACCTTAGAAGTATATTTGAGATTTTTTTTTGTAGTTTCTAGTTTTATATTAGATATACAAAGTTTGGGCGACGGAGCTTCGATCGGTTTTTTTTAAATATATATTTAGATATGAATCACATACTGATTACATACAAATATTTTTTGATCTTACCTACATATGAACTATTTATTGAAATAAAAAAATCATAAGTCCAATTAGTTTAACATCTTATTAGAAACAGCGCCATCCTCCAAAATTTTGAGGTAACAGTTGATATTATCCGTCGGCAACAGGACAAGTACTGGAAAATTTACTAGATGGCGCTATATTAAATAAACATATTTTTTATCTCACTAAAATTGTGTTGTTCAAAAAATAAACTATAAAGGTAAACTTAAAAAGAAAAAACTTATTTAAATACAAAGTCTCATCCAAATCATTAGAATAGTTTCCGAGATAGATAGGTATGCGAAATAAATTGAATTATATATACAGAAGAATTGCTCGTTTAATAGTAAAAGATTCTTGCCATATATGCAGCTCTGAATTTAGTCATATTGACATAATTTTATAGCAGCGTTGTGGCAGAAAGTATGGCGGACCTGCGCAATAGAGCACGCGCATCGCACTTCTAGAGCTGTACATATATATGACAAGTACCTTCTGTACATTTACATTAATAAGGAACAGATGCATAGTCTGCAACTAAATTAGGACATGGTATCCATTTTCTAAGGCTGACACCTCTGGTCACATCAGAAAGACATTGTTATATGTCTAACTAGGCATAAATATGTGTGGTACTGGCAGCAGAATAGTAGACTAGTGGAAAAATATATTGGTATAACTAGCTGAAGAGTTGAATTCTTATTCACTTAAGAACTCTATAGCCATAATAGCCATCATTCATGGCACTGTCTGCACAGGTAGGCTACGGCAATTTCTTGTGGGGGCAAAACAGGATCTGGCTACCTTGTATGGAATGTTTTCTGTGACTATAATATTTGTTAGTAATATACCTTAATGAACCCTTTGCCTTCATTTGTTTCCTTCACATAGTACAGCAGTCTGTCCTTGTTCTGGCGTATCTGAAACTGAAGCTCGTGTGGATCTGGCGTGGGCAGTTCATCTCTAGTCTGCCATTTACAATACTGGTCGAAACTGTAATAGCACAAATTGTATATGTACGATGGGGAGGTAATTAAATTATTCGCGGAACGAAGAGGAAAAGATGTTAATTTTTTTATTCCTTTTCGGTATACCTATTTAGAACATTTAATTACTAGTGAAAAAAAATTAAAGAATTTGTACAGTAAAAATATGCCGAAATTTCCCTCTTGACTTCTTCATTGCTGGAAAACCTTCCTACAAAACTCTTTATCAGTTTTGACAACGTTTGAAAGTGTTTATTTATGTAGTTTGATAATTAACAGGAGCTTTCTAATATAGTATAAAAGGTGGCTACGGATTGACTAAGCAATCGTTAGGATTGCCGATTTAGTATCAACAGCGTGTAGAACACTTATGTGAACAGAATGAAGTCGATCTGCCGGCATGACCTTGACGCGTTTGCTAGGTACAGCCGTTGAAACGTGTTATTGTTTAGTAAACTATCATTAAGATGGCTGACTTAAGAATAAAATGATACTATGCACAGTATCTATATGCACAGTGCAAAAACTTACATGATTCGTTGATGCGTTTAGTAGATACAGCAAGGCCTATTTTCCTTAAATTAAATAATTAAGTTTCGAAAAAATCGGTTGGAAAACAACTATGGTAGAATGCGAACAGACGGAGGGACGGACAAACTATTATACCAATATAATATAATTTAACAATTTATCCACTAATGAGATTAAAATAACGTACAATCGGCAATTTACGTTGCCTGAACAGTGCACGAGGCCTTGAATCTGACTCGCTTTTACACGCCTATTGAGTGACAAATATGTGCAAAAAAATCTAATATTATGTAATCGTTGTCAGTGTGCTCTTGATACCCGAAAATATGTTTTAAAGAAATCTCCGAGTTAAAAACAACGCTGTATATAAATATATAAACTTGGTGTAACATATATACTAACGCTGACAATCTGCGCGCGCTGCTGTGCCTCGACGTATAGGATCCGGTCGATTTGGTCACCGCGGCATTCGCTAGTGACATGATACCAGTGTTTGTACCCGTCATTTGTTGCATGTTGAAGTTACGACCCGTCTGGTCCCTAGAACAATATAACAATTTAAATAGAAAACATGATTCAAAATAATTTGCCAGGAACAAACTTATATAGAAATATAATTTGAAAGTTTCCTTTGTTGTAATAGGATATAATTTGCAAGTCAGTATTTTGAATAGGCGTTCTGATATTTTGGCGTAGAAATACGTTAGAGTCCAATGTACCCCTGTTAGCCATCTCTTGTAAGAACCTTTGTTGTTTGAGTGGATTTCACAAAATGAAGCATGGCAAATTCAGTGACACTAAAATGGGTAAATAAAAGAAAAACAAAATCTAGGGAAGACCACAGATACTTTATTTCTCGAGATCTTATACCTTGCGGCCCAAAAGTAATCATTGTATACATATAATGTATGTATGTATATTAAAAGTCCATAATCCATATAACAAGAAAGAGAGAGAGTTATATTCCTGTTGTTTCAAAGTACTTTTGAACAGACTGCTAAGTAATAAAATCATTTTTTTATTAAATACGTACTAAACTTTTTTATTTCACGTACAACAAACCATCGATAACAAGGTATTAGTGGTGAAGCCATTGTACATGCTAATTTCTTACGGCTTGCCTTTTAAAACTGTACCTATTTATGCAATTCAAAATATAAAACAAAAGTACACATTGTAAAATATTATTTCCTTAATTTTTATTACATTAGCAAGAAAGTCGATTTTTCTTTAAAGTATTTGATTCCTTGTAAAGTGTGCGGCTTAAAATATTCCTATATTTACACACACACTGTAAATATAGGAACATTTTAAATAGACAAAATAATTTAATGCGTACCTAAATGTACTTCTAACTTCACTTCTATCCCTGCTGCTGCCAAGTTGAGGCTCATTTGTCTTTGCTTCTGTTCTTAATCTGAAATAATATGACAATGGCCACAATAGGGAGTTGACTAATTAAAAAAAAAAATTATTTCATATGAAAGTTTTTTAAATATATAATAACAGTGAAATAATTTTCAAAAATATGGCCACTACAACAATAAATAATAAAAATAACATAAAGGTGGTCCCCATACAAATACGTCTTTTTTACACTTAAAATTTTTATAAAGTGAGTACTATCATGTTAGCTATAAAAACAAACAATAAAAATAAAAGTGGGTCCCTATAAAATAAACGTGTTTTTTCGACGTTTTTGGTGAATTTGCATTGCTTACACTTGAAATTTTCATGGAGTATAGTACTATCGCCGCTATAACAATCATAAAAATAAAATAAAGTTAAAAATTAAAGGGAGTCACCATACAATAAACATGTTTTTTTTTTATATTGTACGGTGGTACGGAACCCTTCATGCGCGAGTCTGACTCGCACTTGGCGGGTTTTTCAAATTGTGCTAATTTTTTTTTTTCAAGATTTTCCACCCCATAGTTGAAAAGTTCAACTCCTAAACCCTGAGGTGTTCAGGAGCGCATATCTGGCGCGGAATTATTAACTTAATTAAAAAATTCATACAGTGACCTATATTTAAGTTTTAAAGACCTATAGGTACCACACCATATTGTAAGTTGGATTTTTTTCTTGTTCCTTGTTTACATGTGGTAGGTGACATCTTCGATTTCTTTATTTTCTATACACCATTGTTCATAGGTTGCCCCTACTTTCATTTATATATATTCAATTGTCTCAGAGAAAATGGCTGTGACCGACTAACGGACAGACAGAGAGACGGACAGGATAAAATTATAATTGGTCCGTTTTTTGCCATTTCATTTCGGAATCCTTCTACAGATAAGTTAAATTGTTAGTGTAATATTAGGAATTGAATATTATATTAAATATTAGGAACATTAGGCTTTGGTTGCCTTTATTTTCACTGTTCTTAAAACTGCCTGCGTCCATACTATCTCACAATATCGCTGTACATTCGTCTGCTTAAAAAATTACCTTTTTTGTGCAGCCCTTGTGTTGGGTCGAGGTGGACGGCGTTCACGACTGTTGCACGGTTGAGATGTGTCTTTCACTGACTTCTCTGAATCGTCGTAAGGTTGAATATCATGAATGCAAGACCACTGTGAACAATATTGTTTTTTTGAAGAGATAGTTTTTTTGGCAGCTTAAGGATAAAAATCAAAGTGAATTTTCAGCATGTAGGTAACGGAAGTTGCGCGCGCCAACCATGAAGTTAGTTTGTAAAGAGAGTTATTTTTTATTATGATTATTTTATCAATTGTTTGTAAAAAATATTCTCTATTTGTCTTGTGATATGATATCTAATATAATTTTAATTCATTACTCAATGATCGTTTCTTTCTATACACTATATATACATATATGTGTGTATGTATATATATAATATATAATAGGGTAGTTGACAATTTTTTTTAAAATTATTTTATATGAGTTTTCTGAATATATCATAACAGTGAAATAATTTTTAAAAATTAATCGTTATTAACAAAGTTATGAATGTTTAAAACATCCTGTTTGACAAAGAGGGCAATACCGCACGGTGTACGTATGTGTGACGTCAGGCCATTTAAAATGTTATATTTCGTTTCGTAAGACAGAAATCAAATTTCAATAGCTTATAATTTCTATATTGTTCAACCGAATATACTTTTGTTCATAAGTTATCATATAGTCTATTATTAAATTTTCTTGATAAATATATTTTATACTAGTTAAATACCCTATTGTTAAATTTAATTAAAATATTAATTAATAATAATATTTATTTTGTTCTTTTAAGTGTTACTTGTTCAAACTATGATACATATTTGATGTCGTTTATAGTTTCACGCCAAAGAAGTACAACTTCCTATATACGTACATGCACAAAAACTTTATTTTTTGTTGGCTACATAAATAGAGCTTGTATAAAAATGAAATTGTTATCAATTAGGGAATCATGAAATTTAAATAGAAACTCACCTCTGAGTCATCATAATAGCTCACATTTCTACTTAATGCACACCAGCCTTGTGGATGAATCTGTAATATTGATGCAGTGTAACATTAATATATTTCAGTTGTACATACAAACACATATTATAACTCTATTTAATAGGGATATTAGTTAGTAAGTTGTTTATGCCATATAAATATCAAAATCGGCCGAGTTTCGCTCAATACTTTTTTTTTTAAATATAATCGTGTTTTTTTAGAAAATATATTTAGATACAAATCACATACTGATTAAATATAAATATTTTTCGATCTACGTTTCTAATGAAGCGTATCCATTGCAGCTTCCCCTGGTGGCTCATAACCGCAAACTTATTTAAGAACCTGCTTTTAGATATCTACGCAACACACTACGTAACACACATATCTACGTAAAAACCGCGTTAAGATCTTTCTAGCCGTTTTAGAGGCATATATTGCAACGCCCCCTGGTGGCCAAGAACTGCACAACTTAATTATGTACTCATAGGTGATACCTATGTAATGCAAAAAACCGTATCAAAATCAGTCCGTTTCCGAGAAACGTGAAATATATAAATATACAAGAATTGCTCGTATTATAGTATAAGATACATGCATGACTTGATCATAAGAACTACTTAAGGAGGGAGACGTCTTCAAGGGCTTCTGCCTGACAGTGAGCAAATGCGGCGCTCATATTGTCGAAGCATTAATAGCACCTCGAGCAAAGTTTTCTATTATATAAACTATTTAATATAAATATATATAAAACTATTCGTTTTATGTGTTACGTTATATTAACATGAAGTTTTCAAACATATGCAACATGCTGTACTTGGTAATGTTGTGCTAATGGTATTGAAGTAACTTTACGAAATTGTTCCCCCGAAAAGGTGTCGGCACGCATGGCCCTACAAAATGGCCGCCACGCTCTCCGGATATGACGTCTTTGGATTTTATCATTTGCGGTTATTTAAAAAATGAAAAGTACAAAAATAGATACAACATATAATAAATAAACATGTTAGAAGAATTAAAAAGTAGCGTCTTGAACATTATGAACGATATTCAGAAACTGTCGCGGCGAAAAACGACGCGTGGGGTACTTAAACGTGGTCAACTGTATATTCGAGAAAACGGGGGTCACTTTGAACACTTGTGTTCAAAGTCATATTGTCATGCAATAGTGTTTAGTGACTGGACTGCAAGAAATCTCCTTGGAAAAGTAACTGATATTAGCTAAAATAAAAGTCGACATATGAACAAATCTTTGTGCTTACTTAATTGCCTAACATAGAAACAACTTTTCCGATATCTACTTTCCGTGTTCAGATTTTTTTCGTTCAATATAATGATTTCTTCCCAGTAAAAAAGAGAACGATTTGTTTGAAAAAAATCACGAATTTCACGACTTATCACTTAAAGATCGCACTTGACCAAAAAACTAAATACACAAATTCTACTTTTATCAAAAAAGAGCTAATATTTCTAAACAGTCTTACTCATACCTTTTCTGGTTCAATATATGCCCATACTGTCACCTTTTAGATAAGCACTCTGTATGTCTATGGAATATTATTTATTCCAGTAAAAGACTAAATATACAGGGATACCGGTAATAAGACACATTCCTGTTAAGGTCTTGACTGACCGATTGGCCGAGTGGTTAGAGACCCTAACTGCGGAGCCAAGGGTAGCGGGTTCGATTCTCACCCAGGGCAAATATTTGTGTGCATGAACATGTCTATTTGTTCCGTGTCTGGGTGTAAAAAGTATCTATATATGTGTATATTATAAAAAAGAAAAGAATATTTAAGTATATATAGCAATTGTCTAGAACGCACAATACAAGCATAATACTCGCTTACTTTGGGACTAGATGGTGCTGTGTGGGCTGTCCCACATATTATTATTTTTATTATCTTAATGTTAATAAATAATCAACTGCATATTTCAGTAAAAATAAAAACATTTTATATTAGCAACACTACAAACCTTCACCTCTGTTCCATAGCTCTTATCCTTAGACTGACCGATTGGCTACGTGGTTAGAGACCCTAATTGGGGAGCCAAGGGTCGTGGGTTCCATTCCCGCCCGGAACAAATATTTATGTGCATGAATATGTATATTTCTTTCGTGTCTGGGTGTAAAAAAATATCTATGTATCACTACATATTATAAAATAAAGTCTCCCGCCGCGTCTGTCTGTCTGAACGCGATAAACTCAAAAACTACCTAACGGATTGGCATATGGTTGACACCAATGGACGGAGTGATTCAAGAGGAATATTTACATGTATAATTTATTATTGTTTTGTGAAAATTAGTTGAAATATGACGATTGTTGTCGAAGAAGTCGGAAAAAAATCAAGCCGGCTGAGAGCTTTCATCGAAATCACTGCCTCATCCCTTTGAGATATAACAAAATAATGTATGGTATAGGACTAAAAAAAAGTCCGCGGTGGCATATGTCTATCTTTTATGGATAGCTTACTATACCTATTTTTATGTTTAAAAAAATGGTGTCATATGATGAGGTAATTGAAAAGCAATTTATATGAATACAGTATTACTCCTTATCAAATTAAATATGTTGTTTACCTTCAGCATTTCATGCAGATTATGTTACCCTTTACACCATATAATTTAAATTAATATCTTAGGAATTATCGCGAAATATAAAATATAAGTACAGTGAAGTACAATGAAAATCATTGTTGCAATGTGATATAAACTTTGCTTACCCTTAAACAAAATTAGCTTCGTTAGTTTCTGACTGAAAAATATACTGTGACAGACAGACATACAGATGGCATAAGTTGAGTAATAAACTAAAAAATCTGTTACACCTAAGTCATATAGATCCGCAACACTCTTCATAATCTATGATTTTCATATAGAAATGGCGGCAAATTTGTTTTAATTGGTTTGCTTATCAAAGTTGTATATAAAGAAACTTTTTAGTTTGTTTTTATGTATATATTCTTTACTTTCTCAAATATTTACAGAATTGGAAATAAAATACATTAAAAATATTCCAAGTAGGATGAACTTACTATTAAATCCAAAGCACATGTTCGACGCAACAAGTTGATATGACGCTATGACTGAAAAAACACTACGGCTTATATGCTCTGCTACCCGTGCGAAGCCGGAGCGGGTCGCTAGTGTATTATTAAAAAAAAGAATATTTAATTACGTATATCAGTTGCGTAGTACCCCATAATACAAGCATCATACTTGCTTTCTTTCGGACTAGATAGTGCTGTGTGGGATGTACCTGGTATCATTATTATCTTCTCTCTACTGCAGAAGAATGAGCCTCTTAAGCCTATTTTTAAAATATACAGGGTGAGGTTTTAATGACCAGCCAAATTTTAGTAAATGACTTTGATAAAAATCCGTCTTTGGCCGTCTTGTTCCTTTTTAGTATCATTTAATACAAAAAATATTCAGTTAAGACTATGTAAACCTTTCCCAAAACTAGTATCAGTCACCTTTCATGAGGGCGCCAGTGTACGTGCACGCGCCCCGCCCTCATGCTTCATGCCCCGCCCTTTCGTATGTAAGTAGAAGGTAGCCAAATTTTGTTGAATAATATTTAGGATATACTTATTGATTATGAATATTTTACTTCTATTTTTATTTACATAATGAGGTCTATTGGTGATACCTAACATTTAGAAAAATTTTGGCTGGTTACTAAAATCTCATTCTGTATAGTTATGTTTTTTGTCATTGCAAAGTTAATTTAAGACATATAATTCACGGATATAGATCCATCAACCTTCCATATCTAGGTATGTTATTTTGAATTCTTCAATCAAATTACTGACCTGTAATGAACTCACTACTTCTGCATCATTTTCATATGGGAAATCTGATATGAATTCCACTCTATTCTGCTTCCTACTGCTATCAAAAAGATGGTCATAAGCATTAGCTGCTGGCATATGCTGACCGGACATCTGCATTAAACGGTATACGTTAGGCTGTAAATTTATAAAAATAATTAAAAGAAATACAATAACGAACCTAAAGATCATTATATTATGAAAATAGAATAAGAAAGAGGATCTAGTACTTTTGAGCTAAAGATATATTATTACATGGATGTGGTGTCACCGCAGTTGCACATGGTCCATGGCTCGTCACAAGATACATAATCATTTGACAGTCATCATGTAGCAGCGGAACAGTGTATATATTCAGCAGATGAAATTCGTTATTTACATTCATTTTATCATTTCAATATGCCATCATGTGTCATGCCAAATGTACAACCATTTCATGAAGGCTAAGAAGCATAAAGGAGTCAATTTTTATATGTAACTGCAAATTATAAGCATAAATTATTTTAATGAATTGAATGAACCCACAATGACACTATACTATGCTATGTGATATTTATTAGACGAGTTTGTGTAAAAGAGAACACAGTCTACAACAGAATGACGTGAAAAAAGAGAAGAAGAGAGAAAAATTCCCGAAGATACGAACGACCGGATCCATGTAATGTGGTCTTTTTTTAGCACACTTAAATTTTATAGTGTTACTTATTTCTATGTCCTTGTTTAAAGACTGTGGCTGTGGCGACAACCAATCTATATGTAGTAATGTATATCTATGATTGGAACTTACAGTTGATATGCAATAAGAATTGATAAGCCCTTTTTATTAAAAATAGTATTTCAAATTATATCTTCAATCCCATTTGTTCAATAAATCATAATGATACACACCTTGAAACCAAATAAGTCCTGATACAAGGTTGCTAAATTGAGATCATGTATAATAATAAGTAGACCATCAGTAGTGCTCATGACCATCTGTCTTGCATCTGGATTCAACCTGCATCTCATCAACTCCGAAGCTTGAAAAACACATTTATAATTCATTTGTTTCTCTGTGTATAAATTAATATCCCAAGTGAATATGCTACCATCTAAAGCTGAGCTAACTAAAAGATTGTCCTTATCTGAAAACTCTATGTTTTTAACCCAGTTTGAGTGACCCCTTAAGTCAAGAGTTTTCTTTTTTAAGTTTCTCACATCCCAAAGTGCAATTGTTGTATCATCTGAACATGTTGCAAATATTCTTGTATCTAAGAATCTGGAATAATACAATAAGAAAAACATGTTAAACTTAAATCAATTATACAATACAATATTATGTAGCTACTAAAATTAGTAGTTATGTCATTTATTCTTTAAAATATTATTGTAAGAAATATTTCACAAGTGGGCAATATCAACAGATAGGTGTTAAAATATTATAAATAACTTTGCTGGGAGCTGCGGCAGGCGTGTTGCTGGAGTGGCTGGTGTTGAAGGTTCGATTCCCGTTATAGACGAAGAGACCAATGGGCTTTATGTAATAAAAATGTAACCCAAATAAATATCACAAACTCCACCACCATCATCACTTCTGCGACAGTGGAGGCTCACAGCCTGCAATTCATTCTGGGCTAGTGCGCCGAGTTCATGGTTGAAAATGTTTATTATTGCAAAGAGTTGTACTGCAGCAGATAAAAATCTGATTAAAAAAAAACTTACTTGACACCATTGACACAATCTTCATGAGCCTCATTGACAGCACAAAATCTTTGATGGGTCAGTGGATCAAATAATTGAATGGATTTTTTTTCACACGCTGCCACTAACATTGACCTGTCAATGAAAAAATACATCCATTACACTAAAAATTTTAACTTACAACAAAACATTAAGCTGATTGTCTTATGGCGGTGAAGGTCGATCAGATTTAGAAGGATCATGTGAACATGTCCAAATTCACAGTAGTTAGTTCAATAAGTAGTTGATTAGGATCAAGTACATTGAACAATTCAACAATGAGATTCGGCCATAATTAAATTTTTTATACTGAAAAAAAATATATTCTGCAATTTTTTATTATGACTTACTTTATTATAACATTTTAGGGAATGATCACCCTTCATAATCAATATCTTATTGGTTAAAAAAAAAGTTTAGTTTTTTGGTAAAAGCAATTTAGCTTTGGTAGCAGTAGCGCTTTGGCATGCATGTTTCCTGATAAAAACTTAAAAGATATATATTTAGTACTAAAAGGGAAGGGTGTGGGAATATCCCACAGTGGACATTTTTAGTGGAAAAACAAAAATACTGTGGCCAACAACCTATCTTGGCCGAATTTCAAATTGAACATTGACATGAACATGATTTGTTTGAAGCAGAATAGAAAAACAGAGGTTAGGTTTCCAAAACTACCACCTGTTTATATATATATAGTTTAGGTGTAGTAAGTTAAAAGAATTTTGACAAGCCACCCAGAAGCTTTTTGATCTCTTCGAAATTCAGCCAAAATAGTTGGTGGTCCACCAGAGAGAAGCTGAGTGGTGTGACGAACCACCCAGAAGATGAACATTGTAAAGGAAATTCCCATACTGATAGCCGACCCTTATCAATTACCTACTACTATTGTAATGTTGTAACTAAAAGCACAAGAAAATAGTCTTACCCATCAGGAGAAAACTCCAAATTGAATATTGCACCAGTAGGTGAAGCACAAGCTTGATCACAACTCCAAGAAGCAGTGGGTTTCATGCCACAGTATAAACTTTTAGACATGGCATTTCCAGCTCCTATGGGAAGAGGAAATCCTGTTTCGTGGCGCATTAATCGATAAGGGCTCATAGCTGAATGTCTTGCCATGAACGTAGACATCTCTGTGTTTTTGTTACTTGAAAAACCAGAACAAATACACTCACTGATTTACCGGCTATAACTTCTTATATAATGTGTGATCTTCTTTTACCATTACGATCTTCTTGTTAGAGTACACTCTATGAAAAAAATGATAGTAGAAATCGTTAGATAAAATTCAAGAGATTTGAAAGTAATCGTGAGAACGGACAATTTTCTAAAAATTTTCTATTTATTTTTTTTCAATTTAATTTGTGTTATTTCACAAATTAGTTTATTTTCACATCTGGTCGCGAAACAAGTGTGAACAATTTTATTAACATGCCCTAAAAACAATGTGAAGTCGGTGGTGAGGAATATGATTCATTGCACTTACCTATAATTATTTTATAGTAGTAATTTTTATTATATAGAGACGATTTAGTCTTAAAAAAACAATAACATTAGAACTCCACTAAATAAACACATGCATTTTATTGTTGTTGTGATGAACATGGACTTGACTTGACAGCCTTGACACACTCACATGCACTCACAGAACCAACCACAGAACCAAGAGAACACACTGACTGACACTGACCTCTATGACACTGACGAGGCATGTCACATTCTGAACAATTTTTTTGTCGAAATCATGGAACTAATATGTACTACGTACAACTGGAATGAGCTCTACGAAGAAATTTCGAGGTCCTAGAAATTTGACCTTGAAACGAATTAAAAAGATAAAAGTGACAAGGACGTTAGTGGGTGCCATATTGTCTCATTCTGATTAGGGTGACAAAGTTACGTAGGATAAATAAGACCATAACAGGAACTTTTTAATTTTCGACTAACATCGAACAAAACTCTCTAAGCCTATCTTAACCCGTGACACTGAAGTAAACTTTTTTACATGAGTATAAAGATTTCTGTATGTCCGTGTCAATAACCTATTCGTAATTTAGTAAATTAGAACCTTTAACTCGAACATTTGTCAAAATTGGTTTAGCAGATTTCAAATTAAAATGGTACAAACATACATCAGTATAATTATGGAGTAAAAAAACATACATGAATGATGGGAATCAATTTACATTCATTATTAACAAATAATTTTAATATTTATAAGGGATCATAAAACACGAACGTAAGCACTGAAAATGAGGTATCGCGTGGCCACCAAGTAGTACAACTCGCGATAGCATCAAAAATACTGGTTGGATTTGTACGAAATACTGTTAAATCATTAACTTTACAAAAAAAATAAAATAAAATAAAATAAACGGCAGTAGCCCGACTCCTATCCACCTTGATAGAAAAGTAGAAGCAAGCAAACAGAAGTTCAAGAGAGCTAGTCACTAAAAGCGGGCAACCCGCAGAAAATATGATCAATCGACAGAGGCTTCTCACCTCCAAAATAAATTGTGAAGCAGTTAGTAACTCTAAAAATCAAAGCTTCAAATATCGAAATCTCAATCACCTTAGTAAATTAGCTGCATGCTGTCTTTGTGTATAATACCCTTTTGTATACAAATCTCCCATTGATTACAGAAATAAAGGTACCTAGAATGTGATTCATAATTGGATGGCTGACCGCCTTTATTTACAAAATAGTTAAATCCAACAGAAGTAAAGATCCAAGCGCGACAAGTTGCGTAGGTACTTTTGCACGCTGAAGCCCTCAGAACTATCACTCAGAAAATATCCGTTGATGAGTTCAATGAGCCTAAACACGTTATTAAAAAGGTCAAGGATTCTATACATATATATGTTTCAAATATATTTCTCATATATATTGTCGCACTTCACCGCCTTGAGCGCACGTGGGAACTTGAAAACATAAGTTCGTCCAGGCAACCAAGCTCCTTTCTTTCCCGAAAAAAACCCAACAATCTCAAAAATTCCCAATCATTCGGCGGATAAAAATCGATTTAAAAGACTCTAGGTACCAAAACATTATTTCTAGGGCCGAAATGTTTAAAAATTCAACGTTGGTGCGAGACCTAAGGATCTCAAATATTAATATGATGGCCTCCTTCCTTTTGATTGGCACCAGAGATACGGACAGATTCAATACCCCATCGAAATCACACACACAAGTCTCTCAAATGCACTTATGACGTCAAATTCATTACCCGTATGGTGTCAGATCTGTAACTAGAATTACGTCAGATCTGTAACTAAATTATTTTCCTACTTTAACGAAAAACGTTTCTCTTTATAACAATACATAGGTTTCCATCTTTCATATTCATTGAAATATCTGGCAACCTATTATTACGGCCACGTCATAGTCAAAAGAGGGCAAAAGGCTAAAAAACTACCAAAGTATTATTATTAACTAATCTAAACATTATGGACACCTTAGTATTATGACGTCAAAAACTTCAACTTTGACAAATCGTGACCTTAGAATAAAACGGTTCTATATGATGAACCTAACAAATCGAAATATTAGCTGTTGAAAGTACAAACTAGTGTCACTTCATTATAATGTCTATTTTTTAAAATGTTCTTAGCTTAATCTGCTTTTGGGTTGTATATCTTTGTATCTACAGGTCAATTTCCTTATTGTTTTGTTTAAAAGATACATAATTAAAACTTTAAATAATTAGTTGGAACCTTTTTATTTCACGATGCCAGTTTTTATGAGATAAAAAAGTTCTAACTGGTATTATGGAACCTTGTTATGTTATTTTTAAACCAAGAAATGTCAAATAGAACTTAAATAGTTATTTGTATAAAAAAGTTATGTTTAAATTGTAAAAAAAAGAAACTTTTATTATCATTATTTTAAGCCAGAATTAGACATGAATTTAAAAAACTTAATATAATATACCCTATTTTTAATTAGACAACCACAAATCAACATTATCTTCTTAATGGAAACTAATTATTTAACTTAATCCTAGGCTCATAGCTATTATTATATATATTTATTTATTTAAGGAGGACTAACACCTATAATACAAGGTGACGTGGAACATTAAAATAAACTAAAACTAATTACAAGTCCCCAGTACTAGGGTAGTAAGAGCAATAAAAACTTACCCCACATCTTTAAAAACAAAAAAAATATAGAATTATTGCATGGAAAATAGTAAAAGTTCTAATGTATTCAAGAGCCAAAATTATTAAAGTTATTTATATTTTAAAATAAATGGAATAATATCATATAAAAATAGAAGTAACTTAGTATTTTGTTTTCTTGTTTACTTAATACTTATTTAATTTTAAAACACGTAAGAATTTTTTATTTTAACAAAGTATTATAAAATACCTGATCCTGTACAAGCATAAACTTAAGTAAAGACAAAATGTCATCTTTTTTTCTTTTGAAATAATGCCAGGGTTTTTATATATACCTACTAGCTTTTATGTCAGTATAATTGAACTGAGATGGAACAGAAATAATACCTTAGGACGATTTTATGGGCGTAGATTAACAAGTTTAAATACTGTATGAGAGAATGAACTCAGAATCTAAACTTCATTTAAGTTCTGGGTAAACCTTAAAGAGCATAATAATAATAATAACGTTTATTTACCAAAAAATATTATATACATTATTGAAGTACAATAACTCCACCACTAGGCCTAGCCTGTATCGGTGGAGTCATTTACATTTGTGTTTTTTTGTTTTTACATTAACAGTATAACCCAATATAAAATTAAATTAATCACTACTAAATAAATATCACATCGCGTTCGGCAGCAAAAACAGGTAAGAAGTACGAGTAGTAGTAAGAAGTGGTAGCATACACTAATAAAAGGGATTTGGTTAAAATTCAAAAATTTTGCAACAGAACCATTAGTCTTTGACATCTCCAGGAAACATTTGTAACACTCTAAACGGCTTCTTTTGGTTAATAGACTTAAGGAGTCTTATTACAGCTATAGGGGAAAACACCTCATAATGTCTCATAGCATTTATGGTTAATATATTCTTGGCCAGCTTGGTGTTTCTCTTTTCGGATATTCACCTTCCATAGCTTAGAATTTCTTATCTTCTTCCTCATATTCTCCCTCTTTCGGTTGCTGAAACAAATAAGTAAATCTATTAATATTATGTGTAAGTACTCAACATGTTAATTTCATTGTTTTGTGTAATATACAAAGACTAAATATATAATATTTATTACAATATCCATCTAGATTCACCTGTTAACATGTTTATTGTTGTTGGCAATGGTCTTGGTACTTCTTCATCACTGTAACAAAAACAGTTTTTATTAAAAACGTTATCTAAATGCATCAAGAAACTCAATTCTACATTACTACAATGAAAGCTACAAATTAATGAAGATATCTACCTGCTTAAAGACGAAATGCAACTGGGAGGGCGATATGTTGTGTCTTCTTCACTGTCTTCAAAGAGACCTATCTGTATCACTCATTTTCGTAATGAAACCTTCAAAAAACTAGAAATTACATTTTTTACACAAAAACGAATCCTTTATCGCATACAACAAAACACATCAACGCACAATTAACGGTAAAATGTGACATGTGCATTCCATAGTTCCATCAAAATAAAGTGTAAAACAGTTTCAACTGGTCACTTAGAACCTTTTTTTTTCTTTATTATACAAATTTTGCTCATTGTAAATAAAAAAAGGTTCTAATAACCAGATAGAACTATTTTCAACGAAAAATAAGAAAAATCATTTATGAAATAGAACTTTTTCATTACGCAATCTACCAAAAGAAACAAGAGATGGCGTTAAAAGTACTTTCATTTTATACTCTGATGTTAGTTGGAACTTATTTAACCATAAACTTATTTACACATGAATTGTAAGTTGGAACCCTTTTATTCTAAGGTCACGAAATGTCAAAATTCCCCAAATTCTCGTTTCAGTTGCCAGCATAAAACCATAAATTAAGACTTTCGTTGTAAATATTAATAAAAATTTTAACAAATATGAAATATAACATTATAAGTTTTAAAAATACTATTATCATCCGCTTAACAAGATATATTAAAAACCAGAAGTCACAAAAAATATAGTGTAAAATAGTGTATTACTATCTATTTCTATAAATATATATTCATATTTATAATTTAGGTTTAAAAAAAAAATAAGTTTCCTAGAAAAATAAAACCTACAGATTTCGTTCTTCTCGCAATTATCGGAGGACATTGAACAAAATTGTATGACAAAAATTTTCGAAGAAAGTTATGGACCAATTTTCGATGTGCTACCATACTTTGCCACTCAAGCTCTTGCATTTTTTGACGCTAGTGTTTTCGTCTACCTTTATAACTTCTTGAAATAAGGCCGAATCTTACTTTCTAGGGTAGCTAATCTGATAATCACTAAATGAAAAGGGCACATGCTCAAGTCAGGGTTTTCGACCGTTTCTAAAATTTTATTTTTCTAACTTGTAGACAATCTACCAGTCTCGGAAGGTTTTTTATTTTTTCGATATTAATTCTTCCGTTTTTCAAACAATCAACTTTTTGTCCGAAAAATAGGAAAATTTCGACTTTTTCACCGTTTTCGATTTTCCGATAAAGTTACGAACCGATTTTAGAAAACTTAGTATTTTACAATGCTCCGAAAGCTCTTGATTTTTTTGCTCTCACCGTCTTTTGTCTATCATCATAAATATTGGAAATATAGGCAAATGTATTAGACTCCTACACGAAAACGATCTAATAAACATATTCATTGTTACAAAAAGTTTTTATAAAAATAATGATTAAGTACGCGTCATCGTTTATTCTGACAAGCGGAAATATGTACTATATATTAATGTAACATGTATTTATGTATTTGATATTGTGAACAAGATGAACATAAATCAAAGTTACCAGCCGATTCTGTTATCTTTTATTGTAATAATTACTGTACTTACTCGAGATTGAATGAAATCTGTACCTACGTTATGGAGAAAAATTGACCTCAATTTCGGTTTCAACACACTAAAAAACATTAACAGTAGATGATATTATCAAAACAAAATTCGAAAAAAAAAATTTTGTAGACCTGTGTAATATTAATATTTTGCTAATAGCTTGTCATCCTGCATTGATGCTTTTTAGGTACGTTTCTTTTTCATTTATTATTAATTCTTGCTTAGTCAAGGGCTACTATAACTTTGCGTTAACGGATACCCAAATAAAGCTAAATTACGGTACCTAAATAATGTTTAAAAAGAAAAGAAAATAGATAGAAATAAAACTGCAAAAGAAAACAGAAATAAAGTTGTTTAGTAAAAACTCCGCAAAAACAAAGAATCGACTTTTTTGATTTGCTACAGCTTTAAATTAAAAGAACTGATTTCGATAATTCTTTCACAGTATCTACCCTAAGTTATAACATAGTGACTAAACACAAAAATTATCAAAATCAATTCAGAACTTTCAGAAATATTAACGGCCAAACGTGTATAAAGTCCTATTGAATTAAGTCAAAATATTTTAAAAAGTGATATTAGAACGCGATGTGAGCAATCATGGCATTGCTTCGCAATGCTATTATGTAACCTTTATAGGCTACTATTTACCTACCTTAAAAAAAGTGTTCATCAATAGTCGAGCAATGGATGACCCCCATAATAAAAAAACAAGAAATTTGAAGAGGAAAAAATATGCGTCTCTGACTTTGCCTCCGCTCGGCGACTGTGTACAACCAGCGGCGTGAAATAGCAGCTGAGATATGGAACGGCCAAAGTGGCATATTAGACCAGCTGATTTCGATAATTCTTTCACTGTATCTACCCTATGTTGAAAAATAGTGACCAAACACAAAAATCATCAAAATGGATTCAGAACTTTCAGAAGAAGTGATATTAGAACTCGACGTGAGATCATGCATTGCGAAGCAATGCCATTACCTAACTTTTGTAGGCTACTAATTACCTACCCTAAGACAATTGTTCAACAGTCGAGCAATGGATGAACCCCATAATAAAAAACGAGAAATATGAAGAGGAAAACATAATGCATCAGCGGAAATTATAGATCCTGTATCGTAATTATCATGACGCATAGTTTTTTATTCCTCGGTTCCCTCATAATAAAATCTAAATTCACCATAGTACTTTTCCCAGTGTAGTGGTATATTTTATGCTAGCCACACAGAAGTGGTGTAGAAAGAGATAGTTAGGCACCCGGTTACTTCCCTTTCGCACTTTTTTTTTTAATCACCAGTTTACGTATGACCACGCTAATGTTATAGAGAGGTCCTTCCAGTTGTACGTAGAACATAATAGTTCCATGGTCGAAATAAAGTTGCCTACGTTTTATGACAGAAATAGGTATAATTCTTAGTATCTTTCATCTCTGTTACACATTCGACATAAGAAAAATACCTGTCTCTTTCTTTCACAAAACGTAGGCAGGGTTATATGGACAATTCATGCGGTGTGGGACGTGGGTCTTCTAACAAAAATTCTAGTCTAACAACAAACATGTTTTCCCAGTAATACATTGGTAGAAATTCGGAAAATTGTATTAATTTTAAGCCTACAAAAAAGATGATAGCTAGAATGACTGCAAAAATTAATAACATGACATTATTTCGCAACAAAAATTGATAAACAATTAAATAAAGCAGCACAGAAGTTTTTACTGTAATAAAAATGTAAATCTACTGTATTTTCTTGGAAAATACCATATTTTTCAGACCTAGACACCTAAACAATAAATACGATAATCACTCAGCTCAGTGTTGCCAACTGGACATGCAACTGGAATTATGAAAAAGAATTAGATTTGAAAATTACGTAGACTTAAACAATAAATATTTTTAGGTTAGTTATAAATTGTTTTAAGTTTGGTAAGACGACCAACGACGTTTTGTTTTACCAAGTTTAAGGAAAAAAAATCTGTACTGTTTGGTTTTACAGTTTTATTCATAAAAGTACGAATTGACAAGAAGCCTTCTTTTGCGTTTACCGTCTAACCACTCATACTATAGCTAGCTGGGGTAAGATAGCGAGTTTGAGTCCGAGTTTAGTACGCAGTCTTCGCGCTGGTCTTCACCCCCGTGAAATCTCCATGCGCCGGTCTTCAACCCCGCAAACTTCGAATGATGGCTGTGATGTGACATTTATGATTCTATTAAAACCATAACCAAACGCTGCTGTCAAATTAATTTACTCTATGGTTCTTTTCAATGACGACTAAGGACGGACAGAACACAACTTTTATTGAATCATGCGTCGTTTAAGTATGAAACGGAACGATTATAAACTTTTATTACGAAAAAAAAGATAGTTACTAATTCAAGCCAATCAGTTTAGTCCGCAAATCAGCAAAAAATATGTTTTTTTGCCAATTTAGATATTTCAATGAAAGTACGTTGATTCTGCAAATAAAGTACGTAGGTTTGCGGAAAAGGTCTAAAGTACGTAGATAAACGTAAAAAACGTAGAGTTGGCAACGCTGCACTCGCAATTGAAATTGAATGAACGAAAACCGTTTTTTAAGAAAAAATTTATAAACTTAATTTTTAAATATTAACATAACAGGTTTTTGTACATTAGGCAACATTGTTTTTTATATACTGGTAACATTCATCAGTGCTCACTTCGTTATTCTCCTATCCGTGCATTTAATTTTTTGGTGATGGTTGTCTGATTCAAATCTATGAACGGGAATTAACTAGGCGCCGCGGCAAGGTATAACTCGTGTATTTTACTAGTGTTGCCATACGTACCATTTAAATGGTAACCATACCATATTTTTCACTCTAGTAGGTACCATGTACCATCGTAATACAGAAATGGTACATAAAACATACCTTTCCTTAATTTTTTCAAAATTATATACACAAAGTGCGATCTAAACCATGGCCTTCTCTATTGTCTTCCAAGCCGTGATATTCAAATCTGGCAATGTTGCATAAAAACCTATGTAATAACGGTAATAAGTAAACCGCAGAAACTTAAAGAAGATGGCCACATCTGAGAAGGAACTTGTCTAGAACAATAAAATAGATATTGTACCTAATACTTTTTTTTTGAATGAAATAAAAATAGTCAAGATTTAATGTTTAATTTAATTTAATGAACCACTATCTTAAAACAAACCAAAACAAAACACTTAAGTATAAATGACTAAGATTAAATTTAAACTAATTAAAATTAAATTAAAATAAGGTTAAATGTACTTAATTACGGGTCCCTAGAAACACTGGTCGATAGCGCGTACGTAAGACTAATAAAAGTCAAATAAACAAAACACAACCAAACGAGTATATAACACCCAAAAATTGTGAAAATGGCCTGTTTTGGGTAGTCCGGCAGGCTCCGGCTGGAGCTGGGCAGGAGTAGGTACGATGACGTAATTTTAGGTACATAAAAAAAGAGCGGGCTGCGGTCCTGTCACTCGACCTGGTACACTGAGGTGGCTTTTTCCACAGTTACCGCTCCCTTCTTTTAGCGAGTACAGTGCTACAAATATATTAAAATACTGGCGGCAATCGTATCTTCTCATGTGAGGCTATGGGAACTCCTCTATTAGCAGGAAAAGTAATTTTCTTCAATTGTAGAAAATTTTAACTTTTAAACTAGCAAAATACGTAATTGAATCAAGTGTGTCACACGCCGCCGGTGCATGTGCTCTGCCCGCTTGCATCTCGAACGTAAAACCGGTTGACCGATCGCCCCGTGACTCGATCGAAATCATCCAAAGAGCGTCGAAACGCTTATGACATATGGTTCCGCAGCTCACGTGACTAATTATAGTATAATAGACGGAGAAAATTAAAAATAAAACCACCAATAAAATTTAAGGTGTTACAATATACCTAAGTAGAATTGAAATGGTCATAATATTGTAAAATTCCCAAAAATAGAAAATTAAATTAAATGTTTAATTTAATATTAGAAACCTTTGAGTTTTTCTGCTATAAATATATTTTTTGTGTCCATTTGTTATATTATTGAACAATCAATCAAATCAATATGTTTAACCTTTAGCCAGACATAATGTTTGTGTTCGATTTACGTCAAACTCGAAAAAATCATACTACTAATGTTATCTGTTCACCAATTAGCAACAATATTATGTCTGTGCAAAATCTACATTCCTAACCCTAATGTATCCGTTACACCGCATGATGTCGCTACTATCTCACCCCTCCTCCCCCAGCCTCCTCACCTGTCATCGGTGCTCTCCTCATTCGGCGGATTTCGGCGTTCAATTGTTTTTTACGTGTTTGTTTCGAATTGTTTCTTCTAGTGTTTTGTTGAAGTTGGCGCTGCGTTCATCCCTTGAATTCTTGAGGAGGGCTAACTTCATCCTGTCAGAGTTTTGCTAGGTATTTTCTAACCATTGACATGGTTAAAAGTTAGTGCGAGTAGTTCGTTCGTTTAGCTAAATTTAAAACAACCTTTGTGTATTAGCGGATTATAAGCTATATATAAACCATTTATACTTGCGTTGTAACTTGACAAACTAGATTAACAGTTTGTAATATTATCTACTAACATCTAAATATTAGCGGTACACTATCCTGTTAAACACAGGTAGAAAGACGTTGTGGGTACGTCTTTTAATAAACACGCAATATTGTTTCACGACCCTTATTTTGATTATATCACGCTACTTACTGCCACGCCGTCGTCTTTCCTTCAAGTACCTATCACTCAAAATTACATACCAACATCCTCACAACCAAACTTATATAAGAGCATAAGTCATAAAAAAACATAAAAACAAAAATACTATTCAATTAATTCAAATCTTCAGCATGTGAGAAAGTTCCGCAGTAACTTCACAGTAGAAAGTTCAACAGTATTTAAAATGTTATTTGAACTATCCTAGTCAGGTAAAATGAAATTTCCTCACCAAATAAAGTATTTTTTTGTGTGAAGCGACTTCGATTTCACTTTTTCACCACTTGTCGTGAGTGTTGACGCCTAAAAAGTTTCCACAGAAACTATTCAAATTGATTGTGAACCGATTATCTCTACATTATATTCCCTTAAACATTTAGCAACCACGTCACATTTTAAGACTTTAAAACAAAAACACTTGAGTGGTACTTAGAACGTATGCGTATGAGCCCGCTGCTCGAACGGAACTCAATTGTTATTTTACTGTCAAAAGAGAAATACATATTGTATTAAAAATATAAATTTGTTAGTGTAGTTAGAATAAAAGACGTTAAAACAATTAAAAAGTCTATAATTTTATAATTAAATTATAATCTTTATTCCTCACATTGGCTTAATAATAAATTAGTACAATGATTCACCGCTGAATGGTAAGTACCACACTATTTTTCCTGCAAGGCACCCAGTGACGAGCAGGTGTTGCCTGGGACTAAATTTTGAACTGACAACTAAATCTTCATGGATGCCTAGGCTTTGACCCATTTCAACCATTTCTGCTGGTTTGAAATCATTTGTCATGCATTCCGAGAGTTCACTGCAATTGTCATTCAATGCCAGTAGCCGCATACCACAGCCAAATGGTGAACAGACTATTCTTCCATCAGCTGAATAACATAATTCCTGTAATAAATTAGAAAGTAATCAATACTTTAGAAGTATAATTAAAAAATATTTTTTATAGTTTTATGTCATACATTTTAATGGTTACAGGACTTACAATGTTTGCGGCTTCGAATTTAGGCGCAGTGACATAATTTTATAGAAGCCTTGCGGCAGAGTGACATAATTTTATAGAAGCCTTGCGGCAGAGTGACATAATTTTATAGAAGCCTTGCGGCAGAAGGTATGACGGACTTGCGCAATAGGGCATTGCCTTTTGAGAACTGCACATGTACAGGTTGAGTTTTTGAGATGGGACTGCATGGCCAAATCTTAAACTATAACTGAAAATTCACATTTTTGAAAAATCTGTTACTTTAACCATGGGTCAAATAAACCACTTAATTTTGTACAAATATAACATTCTGTATTATTGCTTGTTGCTAATAAATAAGGAACAAGTCTTGTAAAGGCGTTTATATGGAAAATGAAAGGATAGAGCTTTTTTTACAACTTTGTTCAATTTGACATTCCTTTGCAAGGCTTGATCCTTATCAGCAACAAAATCCATTGGTGCAATAATACTCGTACAAGATGTAATATTTTTTACAAAATTAAGCTGTTTGATTCCCGGTTAAAGTATCAGATTTTCAAAAATGTTAATATGTAGTTTTTCTTTTCTCTAAAATGTCGAGCTCATGACTCCTTTGAACACTTTTCGCTATTTCTCATAGTACAGGATTTGTTCATGCAGTCCCAACTAAAAAATTCACCTGTATATGACAAATACAGTACATTTACATTATTTCTAAGGAATAAGTAAATAGTCTCCAAACTAAATTAGGACATGGTACCCATTTTCCAAGGCTGACACCTCTGGTCACATCAAAAAAGACAATGTTATATGTCTAACTAGGCATAAATATGTGTGGTACTGGCAGCAGAATAGTAGACTAGTGCGGGTTTAGTAGAAAAATATATTGTTAAAACTAGCTGCAGAGTTGAATTCCTATTTACTTAAGGACTCTACACCTTTGATTATAGCCATAATAGCCACCCCTTCATGGCACTATTAATTTTATATTACATAGACCATGTTTGCATGAAGCAGGCAGGCTAGGGCAATTTCATGTGGGGGCAAGACAGGGTCTCGCTACCTTTTATGAATTTTTTTCTGTGACTTAAAATTTGTTGGTGATATACCTTAATGAACCCTTTGCCTTCATTTGCTTCCTTCAGATAGTACAGCAGTCTGTCCTTGTTCTGGCGTATCTGGAATCGAGGCTCAGGTGGATCTGGCGGGGGCAGTTCACCTCTAGTCCGCGACATACGGAATTGGTTTAAACTGTAATTACACAAATTGCATAAGTACGAGTGGAAGTAATAATAATAACGTATACATCAAAACAACGTCTAGGCCCCAAATTAAGCCTTAGCTTGTATTTTGGGTACCTAGCGAAGACACCACATACATATAACAACCAAGACCCGGTACCAGTATCTTGGTAATTAAATTGTTCGTGGAACGGAGGAGGAAGGACATTTAATATTTTTTTCCCCTTTTAGGTATATTCAGAACATTTAATTACCTTATATATACTTAGGTACTGATGTAAAAAATAGCTGTATTGTAAAAATATTTTACAATATTTATACATAATATATGATACATATTAATAATAATTTCAATTTTGACTTCTTCATCGTTGGAAAATCTCTTCCTATGAAACTTTTTCAATTTTGAAAATGTTTACCTTACTTATCACCGCGTCTTAGTCTGGATCAGGGTGAGTGTGTGACATTTTGAAATGCAGTGTTGGATAGGACAGCCATGGCAATATTAACAACTAAACTAAACCGCTTGTTTAACTCTTTCTTAAAAGATATAGAAAACTCAGAAAAATGTTTATTGAAGTATATTGAAATAATAAAGCAAACATTAATTTGGCGCCAAATCTCTATAAAATTGGCAATCTTTGAATGCGCCTTTGTGGGGACGTTCTTCCACAGAGTAATAAAATTCATTCAAGATTATGTTACATAATTACAAAATAAAGATATTTGATTTGATTTGATTAGGGAGGTACCGCATTTATTTATATATATATTTGTTGTTTTGATTCGCAGTTGCCTTGCAACAAACAATCAGGTATTCATATAAGAACGTTACAATATAAATCATATTAGGTATCATTTTAGTTTAATTATTGAAGTAACACTAGGCGCGACCTAACAGTAACTAAGATCTTTTTTGGACGGAAGTAACGTGTTTGGAATGGAAATTATAATTTTCTTGTAGATACATCAGTGGCGGTCACTCATAATAACACGATTCCTTTCGAGTTACCTTTTGAATTGACGTGATTCATAAACATTAATAATAAACTGATAATTCAAATCATAGCGCGCGGCGTGGTGCGGCGCTCTGTGTACGTAAACACGTGTGTGTGTAAACCGATGCGACGGTGTAATTACAATTATCACATTTAAAATCAGTTTCAATAATTCATAGTTAATATGAACTTTATAGCATATGTAATAAGGTACCTTTTACTTAATGTCTTTATAGGTAACTCCATTTGAAACAGGACGACGTTACGCGGCCAAATTAAGACGCCTTCATACACCGCTATCTTATTAAAGGCAGCACACTCCGTGATTTGAGAATATATATTTGGCTGTCGTATGACACACAGCTGCTCATTCGTTACAAGTAACACGTCTTAAACCGAGTTATTTTGGCTAATTTTCTTTGAAATATGTTCGTTCACTGATTGGTATTGAGTGAACCAGATATCAGTTATGTATTTAAGAACGAACTTAAACAATTCATAACGGCTACTGGACTGGATGCTGGTTGACTAACGTTTACATGTGCAAATAATTGAAAATTTATTTTAATTAATGATTGCTGGTTGATTTAGTGATAAAGTGTGTGAGTTTTAGATAATTAACGTACATATTTTGAGTGGCGTTCGTAATATCTGTAAATAGTTATCTTATTTTTGCAAATAAACAAATTTTTTCTACGTAAGTACAACTTTTTTATTAAGTTAGATAGATAGGTACGTAAGTAGGTAGGTAAGTAGGTACGTAAATAACGAAATATGGCTCTTATAGCAATAGAATGTTGTTCAGTGGATTTTTTATTAAATCCTGCAACCGAATTTCCAATATTATCTTTTAGTCAAAAACAAAGAATTTTAGAAATTGGGCGCACTAAACCAAATTTACCGATAGATTATAAAAGGAAAGATGGTTTTACGAAGCATTTTCATTTATCAATGTACGATAAATATAATTGGCTTACCGGAAGTTGCAAGTTAAATAAACTGTATTGTTTTCCATGTTTATATATTTTCTAATTCATGCAGTGTTTGGAGTAAAACGGGGTTTACGGATATAAATAATCTTGCCAATTCCACAAAAAAACATATTCATACTGAAAAACATATCCGCAGTTGTCTTAACTTGCACGAATTTGGTACGATAAGAATTGAAACGTCGCTTGTAAATTCATTTTCTGTACATAACCAAAAAGTAAAACGAAATCGCGAAATTATGAAAAGATTAATCGATACCGTTGTGCTTTTAGGTAAACAAGAATTATCCTTCCGTGGTAATGACGAAAAACAGTATTCAGACAATCGTGGTAATTATGTAGAAACATTATTGTTTTTAAAAAGTTATGATTCTATTTTAGAGACCCATTTTGATATATGTTCAGAAAGTCGTAACGGAATTTTTTCGGGCTTATCAAATCATATTCTAAATGATCTAATAGAAAGCGTCGCGGCCGTTATAAAACATGAAATAAAACGTGAAATTTCTAAAACCGATTTTATTTCAATAATGATCGACGAAACTCCAGATATTAGTCACCGCGAACAAGTTACAGTTGTTTTCAGGTATTTAACTGAAATTGGTGTAGAGGAACGATTTGTAGGGTTTCAGGATGTCAGTAGCAGTAGGGACGCGGAAATTTTAAGCAAAGTTGTTTTAGATCATACAGAAGAATATAACTGTATGCAAAAATTGATAGGTCAAACGTACGATGGCGCGTCGGTAATGACTGGTTCCGTAACTGGTGTTAAAACTAGAGTCCAAGAAAAATGCCCTATGGCAATCTTTGTTCCATGTTATGCTCACATTCTAAATCTTGTTTTATCGCGGTCAACTGAAAATATTCCGGAATGTAAAACTTTTTTCGGGGCCTTAAATAAATTGATTCGATTTTTTAATAAATCTACCAAAAGATCGTATTTTTTAAAGTGCATCGCGGAACGCCGTTTGCCTGGAGTAGCAGAAACTCGTTGGCAATATAATTAATATAATTGTTAACGTAATTTTAAATTGCAAACCGGATATAATAAAAACTCTAGACACGATATTAGAAAATCCACAAGACTGGGATAAAGAGAGTTTATTTTTCGCGGAAAATATTTTAACGAAATTGACCGAATTCGAATTTTGTTTTTTGTTGAATATTTTTTCAGAAATATTTGGACGATCAGATATTTTGTTTGCGCTCATTCAAAATAAACAAGTAGATATTGAAATTGCTATTAAGGAAATCAAATCATTTCGGTCATGGTTATGCAATGAAATGTTAAATAAATTTGATTCGATTTACGATGAACTGTCAAAACCCTTAGAACCGCCGCGTAAACGTTGCCGTCAAACACAAGGTATCGATACTAAAACCACTTTTAAAAGACTTTTTCGTGAAATAATCGATAATATTAATATGCAAATTAATGACCAATATAATTCATTCGACCAATTAGAATTTTTGGATTTAGTAAACAAATCAAAATACGATAGTTACGGTACATTTCCCGATAGTAAAATCAATCTTTTAAATCGACGATTCCCTAAATTGTTTGATTACAACGCTTTAAAAAATGAGCTAAAAGTCATATATTCATCGCAATCGTTACGTCAATTAGATGTCTATGAATTATTGTTTCATCTTAAACAGCCAACTTTAAAAGATGCTTTCCAACAAACATTACAATTGTGTAAATTAATTGTGACACTGCCGTTCAGTGTTGCGTCCGCAGAACGATCTTTTTCGGCATTAAAACGCATACATACCTATTGTAGAAATACTCAGAGCGAACAAAGGTTGTCCAATTTGGTTTTAATATCTATTGAAAAACACTTGTTATTAAAACTAAAAGGTAAGGAAAATTTTTATGACAATGTATTATCACATTTTGTTCAAAAAGATAGAAGAATAGCTTTAGAATATAAATAGGCGAAAGAGATAGAGAGTAGGTTAAAAAATGTCTCTGTTAGGTATGTCAAACAAAATATATACGTTTCTTCAACTAAAACACTACAAAATTTGTTGAGCACATTCCAATAGTCGCCCATGCTGCTATATTTACTATACATTACAATGTATAGTCAAAAAAGGCTTTTTTCAAAGCCGCTACTCAATCAATTGTTTCTAATGACGCTCTACGTCTTTTCTGGACCAAAGACAACCATGTCTTCGAAGAAGATGAGCTATAGGAGGCAAGGAATCATTTTCATCACGGTAAGAAATTATATTTTAAGTGTTAAATATTTTCAAATACCATAAAACATCCCAATATGAACAACGGGTGTATGTATAATGGCCTAGATTAACGCGGCCGGCTTCCCTTGGTACAGAGGTCACCGCACGTCACTGAGATACATGCAAGCGTTTTCAGTTTACGAGCTGATCCATGAGTCGGAAAGAACCTTTGATAACATAATCATCAAGATGGAATGTCTCATATTTCAAAAAGATCGAAAACGTGAGCAAAATATCAGATCAGTGATTAGACCATATAGACAAACCATACGTCATTAGCATTGTTTTAAACAAATATTTTGTTAAATTAGTAATTTCAAAATCTGTATTTTTCTTTTCAAACACTTACACGTGAGTCACACAAAATTTAACTTTCAGCAAATAATGTCAAAACATCAAGTGGCGTATATTTTTGCTCATATTTTATCTTTGAATTAAAAATATGGAAAGACTGGCCATCACTAGATATTATAAAACAAAATGCCCCTGCCCCGCGTGTCTCTGTCTGAACGCGATAACCTCAAAAACTACAGAAGGGATTTTCATACGGTTGTCACCACTGCATGGAGTTATTCAAGGGAAAGGTTTAGTTATACAATTCATTATTGTTTTGTTTAAATTGGTTGAAATATGACAATCATTGTTGAAAGGGTCGGAGAAAATCAAGCCGATTGTAACTTTCATCAGAAACGCTATCTAATCGCTTTGAAATACTTATGACAAAACAATATATGGAGACCTGTTCTTATTTAATAGGTCCACGATGGCATATGTTTATCTTTTGAGGATTGCTTACTATACTTATTTTAATGTTTAAAAAAAATGGTCGCATATAATGTGGTGACTGAAAAGCTATTTACATGTTTACAATATTAATCCTTATCAAATTAAATATGTATGTCAGTTACCTTAAGTATTTCAAGCATATTATAATTGTTCCTGTATACTATGTAATTTAAATTAATATCTTAAGAGTTATCGCAAAATTGAAATTACCGCACGACAAAATAAATTCAAGTGTATACTAAGAAATATTTTAGTTTGTTTTTATATATATATTCTTTACTTTTTTGAATATAAAACACATTAAAACATGTTATAAGGAAATCCATGAGCTAAATACAACACTTTATATAAACATATAAACTCGTATAACATATACTAACGATCTGCGTGTGCTGTTTTTTCTCGCTGTAGAGGATCCAGTCGATTTTGTTACCGCAGCATTAGCTCGTGGCGTGATACCAGTATTTATACCCATTATACGTTGCATGTTAAAGTTACGACCCGTCTGGCCCCTAGAACAATATCAAACAATATTACAATTTAAAAGAAAAACACGTCTTTAATAATGTGCCAGACACACACTTATAGATAAATATTCATTTGAAAGTTTTCCTTGTTTTAAAAGGATATAATTTACAAGTCAGTATTTTGAATAGGCGTTCTGATATTTTGGCGTAGAAATACGGTAGAGTCCAATGAACACCTGTTAGCCATCTCTTGTAAAAGCCTCTGTTGTCTGATCGTCATAAAAGCCACCCACAGATCGTTTTGCATCCGCCCATCTTGAACTCGGGGGCTACCATCTGGTCTATCACTCCTTGAGATTGCAGCTCCGGCTGTCACCTCTGGACTGTCTGTCCTTAACGTATTTCTGGAATAATGCATACTTTATAATATCTAGAAAAATATATTAATATGATAATATCTTAAGTTTCACTCATTCATAAATGTATGACAGGAATCTTTGAACCTATAAAATTAAAGTTAATGCGATGTGGAATTCATAAAATCAAGCATGGGGAATTCAGTATATGGCACTAGAATGGGTAAATAAAATTTAAAAAAATTATCTAGGGAAAACAAAAGATTCTTTATTAAAATTCTTTACTTGTCAAGTCATTGCTAATCATATATTATACTAAAAAAAACACGATTCTTGTATGGGGACCCCCTTTAATTTTTAACATTTTATTTGTATTATATGTTCTTATATTGGCCATAGTAGCAAACACTTTGTGAAAATTTCAATTGTCTACCTATTACAGTTCTGACGATACAAGCCCTGTGACACACGGACAGACAGACGGACAGCGGAGCCTTAGAAATAGGGTTCCTGTTGGTGCCCTCTGAGTACGGAACCCTAAAAAAACAATAGTTGTGGAATATTTAAGACAACTAGCCTCTCTCGCGACCACGTGCCGGTCCACATGACGTGAAAGAAGAAGATATAATAACTGTTCTTTTAGCAATTATTTCGGCCCGAATCCACATATATGTCGGAATGATCGCTAGTGGACTATCGCTAAACAGTACAGCGAACATAATTTTATACAATAACTACAGAAAAATTTAATTGTCTTGTATATTCAGAAAAAGATAGTAACAGAAATGGATACGCACCTAGGTGATTCATTAGTTACTTCGGCTCTGCTCGTACCAGCTCTGGGCTCATCCATTTGTCTAACAATTTGTTAAAAAGTTATTAAAATTTGTCTATTACTTAAAAGTTTGTAAAGTAGAAGAAGAAGAAGTGAATACAATTGAATATTATAGAATACTATTTTTGTGGTAAATTTAAAGTAGTTTTCTAAAGTCATTCGGAGTCATAAGAACCTGAATTAATGTTGGAAAAACATTAGCACATATTTAGTATCTTGCATCTTTTATGAAATTACACTGAAACAATGATTATATACAAGTATTATGATTGTATGTACCTAGGGGGATTGGCCTCTGCTCTACTTGTTCCGGGCTCATCTGCCCGCCTTTCTAATCGGAATCTGGAGGGCCACCTTTAAAAAGTGATAATATACTATGTATTCGGGTTCATATTTAAAGTTTTAAATGTAGGTTAGGCGGAATAGGACCGTATTCATATATAAAATAATAAAACAAATGTATAAATTTTTACTAATACAAAATGCCTAATTAAAATAAACTAAACATCAATTTATATAATTTTTTAAGTGATGAAAAAAGGAAGAGATTTCCAATTCGTCTGTATAGTTTTTTTGGCCATAACTTTCCAATGTAGCATGATTTAGATTTTTTTTAATTGTATTTTTTTATTTATTTACACAACGTTACCATACAGTATTTCTTTGCCATGTTAATTTGATCCCTACACTAGGCTGTGTCATAGGAGATCATCCCTGTTTACAATTATTTTGTTTTACTGCGTTTCAATGATTCTAGTCGTTTAAAATAGCATAACAAGCAATCAAAAAACAATTACTCAAAAACAGACTTAGACGTGTTGAGGTATATGGAAAATAGTGTACTGTGTGCGTGTTTAAGTTGATTTCTTTTTATTAGATAGGGTATGACGTCAAAGTCGGTAGAAACTAAATTTGAAAAAAAATGTACTAATTTTTAGTCAGCATTAAATAAACAAAGATACCGCTACCATCATTGCATATTTAGATAATTAACTTGCTTGTTTGTTTGTATAGCACCACAGACCAGTCAACCTATAGACCACGCTTTAATAAACGTCAGTACGAAAACGAAATCGCCAAAAAGTGGCGGGGTGCGGGGAGAGGTCGGCTAGTTTTCATTGGCTCGTTCAAAATTGACAATTTAATGGCTTCCGACATGCTTCCAACTGACCGCTCACAAGAGACGTAGTTATGTAGTGTCACTACATAGCCTTGGCGAATGCTACTCCCTGTCAAAGCGTGGTCTATAAGGTTGACTTGTCTATGTATAGCACCAACACATAATTAGTTACATTAGTTTAGGGGTTTAGTTTGTTTATTCTTGTTCTAATGACTATTGGTGTACAATAATAGTAGATTATAATGCAAGTACGGTAAGCTCTATATTATAGGCGAGGTGTTTATAGGTACGAGGCGAAGCCGAGTGCTTATAATAAATCGATGACTATAATAACCTGCTTATTGAGTACGAGCATCATGCGACGTATTTCAATTTACGATTAAAATTAGGTAGATACTTGGAATGTAATAATGGCGGGAGCGAAGGGCTAGAGCGGGTTGCTTTTCACGGTTTACGCATGCGTTACAAACAGAATGCTCGTTTGTGATTGGTGTAAAATAAAAAGCCCAAGTACTGTAAAATACAACATTACGGTACAAGTTTCGATGTCATAAAGACCATATTAATAGCAAATGTATTGAAAAGAATATTATTATTAGTTATTAATACTAAAAAGGTTTATGTTGCGCTTTTTTTCGCCAGTTTAATTTTTTGTTCAAAAGTGTTTTTATCGTTTTCCTCAACAGGAAATATTTGACCCCATAGGACTTTAAACGTGTTCTACAAAAAGAGTAAAATGACATTACTTACTTATTTTATATGATGTTAAATATTGCGTAATAATGCAAAAATAAATGACAATGAAAAGACCAAGTAAAATTAATACAAGTTGTGATATTAGCAAACTTGGGACTACTTATTACAATAAATAACATTGCAGTTGTTTATTAAAATAATGTTATAATACTTAAAGTTTTAAGTCTGGCACATTATTACATTTTTTTCGAAATTTATGTAAAACTTCACAGCACAGCATCAAATAATTATTACTGGGTTGTAGGAATGTATTTTGAAAACCTCCACATTAAAAATAACATGTAGAAAGATACAAAAATAATATTACAATAAATTGTTAAATAAAACAATGTGACTTTGTGTGGAAATGTTTTCAAAATATATGAAAAACATTCATGTACAATGAATGTACATAATAGAAAACTTTGATGAATAATAATTAGTAAAATACTGTACAAACTAAATAAATGTTTCATGTTTGCATAAGTAAAATTCAACAATTGTTTAGGTATAGACATAGAAAAATGATGGAGCTGCACTGTAAATAGACAAAATAATTTAATGTGTACCTAGATGTACTTCTAACTTCACTTCTATCCCTGCTGCTGCCGGGTTGAGGCTCATTTGACTGTGCTTCTGTTCTTAATCTGAAATATGACAATGAAAAAAATAAAATATTGCCACAGTAGGTTAGTTGACTATTTCTTTTTATTATTTCATATGAAAGAGTTTTCTATATGTATAATAACAGTGAAATAATTTTCAAAAATAAATAATGTTTTGAATGTTTAAAATGTTCTGTTAGATAGAGAGGGCAATACCGCCCGGTGTGACATCAGGCTACTTAAAATAATGTTAAACTTCTTTCTACACAAGAGACAGAGATAAACTTTTAATAGCTTATAAGTTTCATACTCTTGAATCGAATATAATTTTGTTTCTAAATTTTGTTATTGTAAAAATTTATTTTTATATTTTACTATAATCACTACATATTATAAAATAAAGTCCCCCGCCGCGTCTGTCTGTCTGTCTGAACGCGATAAATTTAAAAACTACCGAACGGATTGGCATATTGTGGACACCAATGGACAGAGTGATTTAACGGGAAGGTTTATGTGTATAATTTATTAATGTTTTGTGCAAATTTGTTGAAATATGACGATTATTTTTGTAGAAGTCGAAAAAAAATCAAGCCGGCTGGGATCTTTCATCGAAAACGCTGCCTAATCCTTTTGAGATATAACAAAATAATGTATGGAGGAATTGTGTATCTTATATAGGACTAAAGAAAAGTCCGCGATGACATATGTCTATTTTTTACAGATAGCTTACTATACCTATATTTATGTTAAAAAAATGGTGTCTTATGATAAGGTAATTGGAAAGCAATTTATATCAATACAGTATTAATCCTTATCAAATTAAATACGTTAGTTACTTTCAGCATTTTATGCACATTATGACTGCCCTCAACACTATACAATTTAAATGAATATCTTAGGAACTATCGCGAAATATAAATATCGCATGACCAGCCGGGCGGCCATACGGGACGACGCGACACGCGTAGTTAGGTTAGGTTATATGTATTTATTCTTTACTTTTTTAAATATTTATAGAATTGAAACTGAAATACTTTAAAAATACTCTAAGTAGGATGAACTTACATCACATTTAAAGGTAATTAAATCCAATTCACATGTTCGACGCAACAAGCCGATATGACACTACGACAGAAAAAAAACATTACGGCTTATATGCTCTGCTACCCGTGCGAAGCTGGGGCGGGTCGCTAGTTATAAATATAATATTTTCAATATTAGTCAAATACAGTATTTGCATATTTTAGTATATTCGGAAAACATCACAAATGTAGTGTCATTTTAAAAATCCGGCTAATTGCATGGTAGGCCATGCACAGTGAAGTGGTTCATAGCCGGGATGAACTTTTATCGTTAAAATTCAAATAATAAGTTTAAAAACAAATATCTCCAGAACTATTTTTTTTCTTAAGGTCTGTCTCCTTTACAAGAGACAACAATCAACAATTTAATTTGTGGTCTGGATACTGCGGCATGAAATAGCGATTTGGTGTTTTGATCAAACCATTCTCTCAGATTCTTCAACCAGGATGTCTTCCTTCTACCTGGAGGTTTTTTGCCCAGAGTGCATAATTTGCATAACTAACTGGAGCATGCGGTATTTGTCTTTCCTCATGATATTCCAAAGTATTCCATTATCCTTCTCTTATTGGCGTTCATAACCTCCGACTACTAAACATTTCCTATTCAATCTAATTTTTATCAGTGTTCTTTGAGTGGCTCTAATTTAATTTTATTCTGAGTTGTCCACACCATATTTAAAAAGTTAAAAGGTGTCCCCTTTTACACACACACACTTTTTAGGATTTCAAGAGTGCATATCTTAGCAGCTTTTAACTTAGTTTCGAAGACCTATCTATAACCTAACACCATAATGTGTGCTGTATTTTTTTTGTCCTTCAGTTACATGTACGGTGACTTAACTCGATTTTTTTACACTATTCTCTATTACTTTCCTTTCATCTATATATAGTTTAAATAGTCTCTGAGTAAAATGGCTGTGACAGATGGATCAACAGACAGACAGACGGACAGAATATAATTTTGAAGGTACTATTTTGCCATTTGCCTTCGGAACCCTAAAAAGGGCATTACATAAAAGGAATTTTTTTTAGTTAAACATTAAAAATTCACAGGGTTTGATTGCCTTTATTTCCATTGTTCTTAAAGCTGCCTGTATCCACTATCTCATAATGCCACTTTACACTAAGGGAACATACCCATACTATGTATCCCATTTTTTTTTACAATTTTTCACCCCTGCCCCTTGGTTACCACACATAGTATATGCCAAGACCCCCCCCCCTCGAATTTTTTGCGTAGTAATCTATAAATATGGTTTTAAATAATTTTTTGCAAAAAAAAGTTAAAAAAAAAATCATTTGGCTCATATTGTCTTTATTAATACGGTACTTGTCACGTGACGCCAAGAGTGCGTGTATACCTACAATTACAAGTGAGAAACATATGTAAAAACATATTCTAACAGGAACTAAATTTACCAAAACAAGTCTTTTTGTCTTTTATTCAGAATTATTTTCCTAGAAGATAGTGACCACAAGACTTAAGGGGGCAATTACAAAAAAACGGCATGTTTAGGTACATTTTTAGGAAGTTTGGAAAGGTATATGGTCATAAACCTAATTCTAAAATAAAGATCAGTTCTTAATTTACAATTGTGTTAGAAAACATTTGCATATTTTACACTCTTTCACACTGAAAAAATATTATTTTGTAACCCACTTTTGCCGAAATCGCGGAAAATTAACATTTTTCGGTACATATTACACCATCATCACAAGGTTTTTTGAGATTAAAAAATCATTTAAGTATTGTTAATACTTCATCCTTTCTTTCTGTTAGAGGAAATTTTGATAATAAACGGGAAAGTGGCAGAAAAAAATTATCAATAATATGCAATTTCACCGAAATTTCGCCATACTATTTTGTATGAAGTGACAGCACACTGACAGCATAAAACCAAGCGCACACGGAATCGTGCTTCAGACCGCTCCGAGGAGCGCTATTGAAAGGTTGGGTGTACGTCTTTGTTTTTCTCCGATCAAATGCTGTACGTATGGTAAAGTTGAACTCAATCAATCTTGAGACGTGGGTGAAAGTAAAAGTGAATGGGCATCTTTGTATGGGCTGCGTACCCAGGTTGTATCAAGTTGTGGTATATGTCATTTTAAAGGTCGTATCAATAGCTTTATTTTATAGTACGGCACCAACCATGAAACACGTGCAAGGAAATAACTATGAGTTATTTTATATCTCATATAATGAAATGTTATTTTTAGTGTAAATGTTACTTATTGTACAATATTACTTTATTACTAAGCATACCTACTATACGGTTACCAATCGCTATTCCACCGCCGCTTGCACACCTACATACTCTTAAGACTGGCCAAAAAAATTGCAGGTTTTGCATAGGCTTCGTCTCCATGCTGTATCTAGTGTAGGCATGTTGTTCTTGGATTTCTTATTAAAAAATATAATTAAAGGCTAGTATTGCGTAGGTCGAAATAATTTAAAAAAAAATTATCATTGAACTAATAATCTAGATCAAAAATTATATCATCTAAAAAAGTTGCTGGCAACAATATATAATTTTGATGCCTCGCCCACCCCAAATACCATATAATGCTTATTATATGTGAACATGTGCCGACTGTTCTTCGCCCTATTAGGCACGAACAGTAATTATCGACTCCCTTCCCGTCGTTATTGTAGTTACTACAATATAGGAGTAATATATCCGATTCGACACATGACAGGACTGAATCCAACCTCTAGTAGTATGTATGTGTGTGGGCAGGGCGCTGTAAGAGTTATACTGACAGGTAGCCGCAACGCACAGTATGCTATATAACATGGTAAATAAAATAATATAAGTAAAAAATAAAAACCGACTTCAAAAACATAAACTAAAAAGTTAAAAATAAATTTTGTTATAGTGATAAATATATAATTGTTGTAACTGTTATTACCTGGTAAGTACCCATTTAAAATGTCTGAGTTGGCACCGACTTCATTAACTATATGCCGCCTGTTAATGCTCCTTTCTTTAAAGTGAAAATTTTATTTTTAACTTTTTAGTTTATGTTTTTGAAGTCGGTTTTTATTTTTTTTTTTAATTATTTTATTTTTCAATTTTTAGTTGAACGCATCTGTAACTTATTTCTATTTAGTATAAATGGGGCTACTAAACGTGCTACTCTAATGAGACAGCACCGCGATTACGCAACGTAAATTCAGTGTCAAATTGACGAATCAGCATGCCTAGTAGGCAGTGGTATTCCTATGTAAAACTTCAATCTTAATTATTATTTTTGTGCGAACTGAACATTTTGGCATATTCAACCGTATGACGGAAGCTCAACAAAAGGTAACTGCTGTAAATCGTTAAGGAATTCCCCCGACTGTTTATGGTCTTCATCATCAGACCTGTAATGGCACTATAACTCATATGAGTGCAAAGTTCTCTTCAATAGAAATGAATTAAGTCCAAACACCAGGTAATTGCTGTAAATCGTTAAGGAGTTCCCTCGATTGTGTATGGTCTCCATCATCAGATCTGTAATGGTACTTATAACCCATATGGGTGCAAAGTTCTCATTAATAGAAATGAATGAAGTCCAAACACCAGGTAATTGCTGTAAATCGTTGAGAAGTTCCCTCGATTGTGTATGGTCTCCATCATCAGACCTGTAATGGCACTTATAATCCATATGGGTGCAAAGATCTCATCAATAGAAATGAATCAAGTCCAAACACCAGGTAATTGCTGCCAGTCGTTGAGGAGTTCCCTCGACTGTCTTTCAGCTCTATCATCAGATCGACTCCCGACCTTCATTAAATAGTACTAGTAGTAGTACTTTATCAAAATACTTAAAATACGATACTTTAAAATACGATTTTCGAAGGTTGCCCTCGATTTCTCTAGGATGCTATCATCAGATCCTGGTTTCCTTATCATGGTACCATTTCGGAGATATCTCCCTTTCACAAAAAAAAAAATCATCCAATTCGGTTCATAAACAACGAAGTTATCCCTGAACACACATAAAAAAAAAAAACATATATACGGTCGAATTGAGTAACCTCCTTCTTTTTTGAAGTCGCTTAAAAACAACTTTATAAGCTAGAAATAATGATTATTTAAATAAAAATTAAATAATTTTAAATTTAAATTTCAAAGGCAGTAATTAAATAATAAGTTGGTGTCATACAATAAAATGAAGCTATTATTAAGACCTTTAAAATGACATATGTCACAACTTGATACACCACTGGGTACGAAACCGCCCATTGTCTTTTATAATATTTTATGAATTGAATTAGTTTGAATTATTTTTTTTACCAAGGCGGAAAGCTATTAAACTTAACATAAAAATCTTACACTATATATACAATGTACATAATAAATACATTACCGAGTTGACCAACTAATAATTTTTTTATGATAAAAAAATTAAATTAAAACATATGTAAAAAGTGGTGACCTCTTGGAATGGTGTAATTATTTTAATTTTAATACGCTTTTACAAGTTCCACCTGTATGTTTTTTTGTATCTAACGGAATCTTTAAACGCGGTTGTCACCCACTTCCACTGAAGATATTGGGCTGAAATTCAGAATACATATGTAACTTCGATGACAATACACTAAAATGATAAACATAACTTGATGTTGCAGCCAGGATTGTTTCCTCATAAGGATACTCTTCACCGGTTAATAGCACGAACACGAAACTTTGGATGTAGGTTGGATTTCGATAGTTATCCATGATTTTCACTATAAACTGATGATGCACCACGATAATTTGTTAACGAGGGAACTCCTCAGTGGTTAGATTAGCACCGACATGAAGCTTTGTGTCGGTGTGTATCATTTCATCGTGTTATAGGTAATTGTGAGTTCCACCTTTATGTTTGTAAATTTTGATGGAATGTAGTTTAAAAAATATTAAGACTAAAAAAAGAAAAAAAATAATATGTTAAAAAAAATTATAAATTACACTTTGATAGACAATCGAACTTTAAAAAAGAAAATACGTAGAAAAATAATAGAAAATTAATGTTATTGTGAAAAATCGTGGAGTGCAATGAAATATTTAAAACAACTGATATCGGGCACCCCACGTTTTGTCACAATAACATTATTTTTCCTCATTAAACACTTTATTCTTATTCCAAAAGTTATTTTCTTCTTTATAGATCGATTTGGTATTAAAGTGCAAGTTTCTTATTTTTTTTAAACTATAATGTTTTTAGAAGGCGGTCTGAATGATCGTGAAATTTGAAGGGCAAGTTAGTCAAAACAGGGGTGTTCGCGCGGTTTCTCTATTTATAGAAATAAACAATGGTGGGAGCTAAGGGCGCGAGCGGGTTGCTTTTTGCGGTTTACACATGCGGTGCAAACAGAATGCTCGCTTGTGATTGGTGTAAAGTAAAAAGATTTAGTACTGTAAAATACAACATTGCGGTACAAGTTTCGATGTCATAAAGAACGTGTTAATAGTAACTGTATTGACAAAAGTATTAATCGTTGTTGTAATAACGCATACAGACTTGTTTTTTTTTTGTAATGTGGACCAAATAATAATAAAATTTTAATCTATACGAAACAGACTTTATTTTAGTAGTGTTAGGCCCAGAAAGAAAGAAGTTCAAAATTGCAGACACTATTTTCAGTTTTGACCGCAGATTTGTGAAGGGAGACCACATGGACCCATAGGTATCGATTTTGAAAGCAAGCAGTTCAAAAACTAAAACAGATTCAAAGGCAGTAATTTTTTTTTAGTTCTGAGCACAGATTCGTAATCGAAGACCATATACCGTAATCTTAGACATTTATTTTGAAAACAATCGGTCCAGAATCAAATATAGTAGAATTTGACGAAATGGGAAATGAAAAGGTCACCTCATTCAATGGGACCTCGGTTTCGCCATCGCCACGTATCACAAACAAAATGCAATCGTATTGCAAAACTCCTCATACGATAACTGTGGCACAGTATAGTATTGTCTAATATTTTTTTTTATGGAACTTTAAAAGACATCGTAACCCACACCCATAACACAAGTTTTGCTTAGTTTGGGACTAGATAGCGCTGTGTGGGATGTCCCAGGTATTATTGTTATCACTACATATTATAAAATAAAGTCCCCCGCCGCGTCTGTCTGTCTATCTGAACGCGACAAACTCAAAAAGTACCGAACGGATTGGCATATTATTGACATCAATGGACATAGTGATTCAAGAGAAAATTTGTTGAAATATGACGATTATTGTTGAAGAAGTCGGAAAAAAATCAAGCTGGTTGGGAACTTTCATCGAAAATGCGGCCTAATCCTTTTGAGATATAACAAAATAATGTATGGAGGAATTGTGTCTCTTTTATAGGACTATAGAAAAGTCCGCGATAGCATATGTCTATATTTTATGGATAGCTTACTATACTATTTTTATGATGTAATATGATGAGGTGATTGGAAAACTATTTGTACGGATATGGTATTAATCCTTATCAAATTAAATACGATATTTACCTTTAGCATTTCATGAACATTATGATCGCCGTTTGTATTCTACAATTTAAATCAATATCTTAGGAGCCATACCGGACGACGCGACACATGTGGTTAGGCTGAAGTTATCAATGTTGTATACAAAGAAATATTTTAGTTTGTTTTTAGGTATTTATTCTTTACTTTTTCATATATTTATAGAATTCGAAATAAAATACATTAAAAATAATCCAAGTTGGACGAACTTGCGTTACATTTAAATCTAATGAAATCCAGTCCACATGTTCGACACAACAAGCTGATACGACACTACGACCATAAAAACATTATGGCTCTGCTACCCGTGCGAAACCGGGGCGGATCGCTAGTTATTATATAAAATAAAGCAACATTAAAAACCTGACATAAAAGAAAACTAATTTTTAAATAAATAAAAATAATAATGATCAAGACTAATTAGTTCTGGTATAGAGCCAAGTATGTGTTGCCTCTGGTGCAGATGCGCGTGTAGTAGTAAGCAAGCTGTCAAGTAAAACCTATTTTCGAGCTGTCACTTTTTGTACATACGTCCTTAAGCTCCTCCCCACGCCTCTGTGACCAAGTGTGGTATTTTAAAGACCCCCCTAAACAGGTCACATAGTATGGATATGTTCCCTAACCTGTTTAAGAAATTACCTTTTTTGTGCAGCTCTTGTGTTGGGTCGAGGTGAGCGGCGTTCACGACTGTTGCTCGGTTGAGATGTGTCTTTCACTGACTTTTCTGAACCGTCGTAAGGTTGAATATCATGAATGCAAGACCACTGTGAAGACCAAGAACAATTTTGATTTTTTGAATATGTACTTGTTTTGGTATATGACTGTTAAATGTAACTGAAATATTTATTTTAATTATTATTATTACCAGTCCATTAATATTGTGACGTCTATCTATAGAAGCATGTCGATGTGTTATCGAATGTACTCAAAAAATTCACACGGCTATTCATAAATACAGAAAGATTGAGATAAAAAAATAAATTCCACAAATTACAATCATTATGAAGGCGGCTTTTCGACAAAGCAGAATAGCGCTCTCGTTATTTCGTATTTTGAGACGCATTTTCGGCTACTGACAAAAACTGGCGTCTGGCGACAAAAATATTCCCATGCTAAAATAACGTTTAATTTTTAAATAAGATATTCATGGATGGTTCAAGGACGACATCATAGCTATCCAACACAATAATATTCCAACCAAATATTCGTTCCGCAATACCTTCCAAAATAACAACGAGCGCCATCTCAGTAGATGGCGCACGCTCAATCAAAAACTACAACGCCCTCGTCGCGACATGTACGCATCAGAACATACATAAGAACATCAAAAATGGCTTCCGTGCACTGAGCCTTCTCATATTACAATTATTAAAATTAGCCAAACCGATCGTAGCTAGTGATAAACTAAAGAAAGAAGTGAAGCAGGGCGCGCCCGTAGTAGAGTGAGACCTGGCAGCTCCTCCCATGGTAAGTCCTTTCTCTTTTTGCCACTATTCTGTTCTAGCGTTTTTCCTATCGCTTTCGGTCAAGGTAGAAACGAACCAAGCCGTCGTTTCCAAAATTTATTAACCGACGAAGACGTAGCATTAAAGGGTCAATTCCCCAATAGATGAAATATTCAGGATGCCTGATTGTTGGGGGAATTCTGAGGGTATAAAAGAGCGACGACGCGACGTCAGATAGTCAGTTCATTAATAAGTCAAGTGCGGCTAACTGCGAAGTATAAAGTGCGACAACGGTGTAATTCGTAATTTGTGTGGATTGTGATTAAACCAGTTTGTGATTTTGTTTCATAATAAAATAAAGTTCAATTAAATCAGTGTTTTAGTGCATCCGATATATCCAGACCGATAGCCCGTAACAATATTTTGTGTGCTTTTAAGTATTATTTATTGAAATTATTAAACATATTTGATGTTGTTTATAGATAGTTTCACTCCAAAGAAGTATAACTGCCTATGAGTACACACACGCTCGAATTCTTTCTTAAATACTACATAATGGTGCTGGTATAAAAACTAAATTGTTATCAATTAGGGAATCATGAAATTTAAATAGAAACTCACCTCTGACTTATCATCATGGCTCACATTTCTACTTAGAGCACACCAGCCTTGTGGATGAATCTGTAATATTGATGCAGTGCAATGTGAATACATTATATTCTATTCATTCTATACTATTAGGGATATTAGTCAGTTGTTTATGCCCTATAAATATCATATTAACAACAATACATACATGGATTGATCATAATGACTACTTAAAGAGGGAGGCATCTTCAATGCCTTCTACCACACAGTGAGCAAACGCGGCGCCAATGACGTTGAAGCATTAATCATAACTGAGACATAGTTTTTCTTTGTACATTTTAACTATTAGTTTTATGTGCTATGTTATATTTGCATGAAGTTTTAAATATATTATGCAACATATAGAGATATATTTAAAAAAAATATATGGCACTCTAATTATATGGACCCTGTTTTAGTCATCAAAAGACTACTAAATTCTCTGATCAATTTAAAGTGTCAAAATATTTTTTTTTCAATTTTGTTATGACATTTTTTTATATTATGTTTCCTGAAATGAGATTGCATTTATGAGTCACATATTTTTTTAAACTTGTACACTCTTTTAGTTTACAAAAGACTATTGTAAATTTTTTGGTAGCCGTTGCAGATCTTTTATATTTAGACTTAAAAGAACCTCCTTATCGTAAATTGTGAACTAAATTATAAAATATCTTGTCATTAGGCACTTCATGTTTGAATATTTTAAATGATACCATTCAATTTTCTCTAGAATAAATAAAGACATGGCGAATGTGAAATATAAACAAAATGTCCAACAAAAAGAAATGGCAATAATTTTTTTTTTGTTGTTTTTCTAAAAACTAATATCATAATAGCTTTTAGTAATGTTTTATTTAACATTAACAAAAAATATTTAACAACCAGTACTTTTATATCAACCAATTCCTAAACATATTGTATTATTTTATTTATGTAATATATTGTACTATGTATTGTATTGGGTTTTCATTGGTTTAAGAAATGTTTGTTACGAATTTCACGACTTATCTCGTAAAGACTGCACTTGACGAAAAAACTAAATACGCAAATTTATTTTTTATCAAAAAAGACTTGAAGTTTTTAAATACAGTTTTCCCATATCTCTTACAGTTTCATATATTATCCCCATACTGTCCCTTTTTAGAAAACACAATAACTATGGAGTATTATTTATTTCAGTAATAATATTAATAGTAATAATAATATTCTGATTTTACTGACCGATTGACCGAGTGGTTAGAGACCCTAACTGTGGAGCCAAGGGTCGCGGGTTCGATTCCCGGCCGGGACAAATATTTGTGTGCATGAACATGTCTATTTGTTCCGTGTCTGGGTGTAAAATATCTATATATGTACATATTACACAGAATATTTAAGTATATATATCAGTTGTCTAGTACCCATAATACAAGCTTTGCTTAGTTTGTGACTAGATGCCTCTGTGTGGAATGTCACAGATATAATTATTATTATTCCTACTGGTAATAAGGTACATCCCGGTTACGATCTTAGAGTTAATAAACAACCCAATGCATATTTCAGTTAAAAATAAAAACAATTTATACTAGTAACACTACAGAACTTCAATTCTGTTCTACAGCTGATATCCTCTCTACTGCAGAAGAATGAACCTTTTAACCCTATGTTTAGTAGTCATGTTTTTGTCTTTGCAAGATTATTTTAACACACATATCATTTAGCAATAGGATAAATAGACCTTAGGAACACACGTAGCAAAAAAACATAACTGTATATGTTAAAAAAGGCTTATTTTTAACATATATAGCTGTGTTTTTTGTCATTGAACCTTCAATATCTAGGTAAGTTATTTTGAATTCTTCAATCAAATTACTGACCTGTAATGAACTTACTACTTCTGCATCATTTCCATTTGGGAAATCTGATATGAATTCCACTCTGTTATGCTTTCTACTGCTATCAAAAAGATGGTCATAAGCATCAGCTATCGGCATATGCTGATTGGACATTTGCATTAAACGGTATAAGTTTGGCTGTAAATTAATAAAAATAATTAAAAGAAATACAATACCTAACAGACTTAAAAATAATTATTTTATGAAAATAGCATAAGATATATGAGATGATCAAGTATGATCAATGATGATCAAGCTAAAGATATATAATCACATGGAAGCGATGTCACCGCAATCACAAATAGTTTACAGATTGTCGCAAAGTTACATAGCTATTTGATACGTAGCAGCCAAGTAGTGTATGTCACATGAAATTTATTATTTACATTTGTTTTACCATGTAAAAATATCATCTTGAATGACGCCAATATGTAAAACCATTTCATAAAGGTTAGCAAGAATATAAAAGTTACTTTTTAAGTACACATTATGAGCAGGTATAAATTATTTTAATAAATTGAAAGAACGCGCCAAGACACTTATTTTCCTTTGAGGTAATGACATTTGTGCCATAAAACAATATTGGCGCATCGTCTATGATTGAAAAGAGGATTGACGTATATCTGTTCAGTGGTACTTATTTAATGAATTCATGTAAAAGAGAAATATACAACACAATGACGTGACAAAAAAAAAAATAGGTGTATGCCCACCTGGTTCCGAAAATTCTCGAAGACAAACCTGACCGAATCCATATAACGTGGTCCTTCCCTAGCATGCTTCAATTTTATAGTGCCACCTGTTTCTATGTTTTTGTTTAAATTGAATTTGGCCTATATATAGCTGTGGCGACAGCCAATCTATATGTAGTAATGCATATCTATGATTGGAACTTACAGTTGATTTGCGATACGAATTTATGAGGCCTTTTTATTAAAAATAATATTTAAAATTATATATCTTCAATCCCATTCGTTCAATAAATTACATTAATGATAAGTACATACCTTGAAACCAAATAAGTCTTGATACAAGGTTGCTAAGTTGAGATCATGTACAATAATTAGTAGACCACCAGTCGTGCTCATGACCATCTGCCTTGCATCTGGATTCAACCTGCATCTCATCAACCCCGAAGCTTGAAAAACACGTTTAAAATCCATATTTCTCTCTGTGTATAAATTAATATCCCAAGTGAATATGCTGCCATCTAAACCTGAGCTAACTAAAAGTTTGTCTTTAACTGAAAACTCTATGTTTTTCACCCAGTTCGAGTGACCCCTTAGGTCTAGAGTTTTCTTTTTTAAGTTTCTCACATCCCAAAGTGCAATTGTTGTATCATCTGAACATGTTGCGAACATTCTTCTATCTAAGAATCTGGAATAATACAATTGAAAAAACATGTTTAAATGTAAGAATATGTATTTCGACTTATTGTACAATACAATATTATGGTACTGCTAAAATTAGCAATTATGTGATTCAAAATAGAAATATTTCACAATTGGGTAACTCACACCCCATAAAGACATTTTGTAATCGATTTTAAATAGATAGTATAGCGCCACGTGAGTTTAGGTATTCGTTGCGCCCGCGTCCCTCTCGCCTCAGCTCCGATGGGTTCGCACCCACACCCCAAGGCCGCGGGTAAATGTGTTCGCACCCCCACTTGAAGGCCGAGAGAGTTAGTAGAGATGTAACCATAACTACGTGTGTACGTGCGTGCTCCGTAGTTAACCGCGCCCTCACTCTTTTATTATATTACTTTTGATTTGTTTAGTTTCCTGTGTTCTCGTGTCTGTGCAATGTACCAAATACATGTCTTTGTTTCCATAATTTAAACTCTATTCTTACCAACCAAAGTACCTACCGAACCAGTACGCGTTACAATAGGTGTTAAAGTATTATAAATAACTTCACTAGGAGGTGCGGTAGGCGAGTGGCTGAACACGCCTTTGATACAAAGAATCAATTCGTTTCCACCACAAGTGAATAGACCAATGAGCTTTTTAGTAATAAAAACTTAACCCAATTAAATATCACAATCTCTGCCGTTATCGTCACTTCGGCGACAGTGGACGCTAACAGCCCCCAATTCGTTCCGGACTAGTATGCTGGGTTCATGGTCGAAAATCCTTAATGTTCAAAAAGAGTTGTAATCCAGCAGGTGAAAGTCTGATTAAAAAAAAAAACTTACTTCACACAATTGACACAATCTTCATGAGCCTCATTGACAGCGCAAAATCGTTGATGGGTCAGTGGATCAAACAATTGAATGGATTTTTTTTCACACGCAGCCACTAATATTGACCTGTCAATAAAAAAAAAACATAATTTACATTTACATAATCATATCACAATTTAAATTAAGATTATTTTGATTACATAATATAATTATAATGTAGTGTCTGTTTGATAGTCCATAACTCCATCTGGCTAATGATTTTCTAATTTCTAAAATAAATAAATTATGAACATTACAGATAAGTACAATAAAGTTTGTATTTTTAAATTCTATTACCTTTGAATTATTTTAAATGAACAACACAAGTAGGCACTACAGTGATTAATTTTAGACAAATTTTAGATATAAATAGACTACTAAGTCTTTTCTAGAAATCATTTACCAAAAAGTAAAAAAATGTGAACCAATTCCAATAAAATGGCAAATACAAAATTCTTTAACAATTTCAGTATCTAAAAAATAGTTGTTTTGAGATAGGTATCTCATTCGATATAGAATACAAAAATGTTGTGATTGATTAATCAAAAACTCGAATTTAATTTATTTAATTAAAATTTAGTAATGCAAGACATACATAAAACAAATTACTATTACGCAGTGATTTCGTAAAGTATGGACAAAAATTGTTATAAATTCAAAGGATATCTTTAGGGAAAAATGTTCAAACCAGTTAAATATAATAACATACAGGATATGTAGTAATTGTACTTAATGTTTTTAAATATGAATAATACACGCAGCATATGAATTATCCGGATAATAATCAGCAGGTAGATTGTTTTTTAATCACAAACCCATATTTTTGTAACAGAAACTATTTGAAACAGTATATTTCTTTACAAATAAAAAGATAATTAAAAGTATAGCTAATTTGAAACAAAGACTAAAGATTTTGTAATTTTAATGTCATGATAAACAGTAGCCACAACAAAAACAAATTATTTTTGAACATTATCAATAGCTTCAGAAGGTATACTGTATATTTCTTGACTAATGTTTGCTTTTAAATCTTCTTATTTTTCTGGGCAATTAACGTACACTTTAGTGTTACTTTTCAAGTATTCCCACAAAAGTAAACTAGAGGTGTCAGATCTGGTGATTGGGCTGGCAATTCGTCAGTTCTCTTCTCCCTATCCAACCATTCAGGAACATCTCATCTAAAAAGCGCGGATATACGCTGCATAATGAAGTGGGGCATCATCATGTTGAACCAATAAGTCACATCTCTGAATATCTGGTTCTTCCAGATCTGGATACTATGATATTAGTGCAGGTATAAGATCGTGTCTAAGAAAATCCTAATATCTCGCACCCGTTAGGGTCATATCAAAGGAATAGAGTCCCAGAATTTTTTCGTCGACTGTGCCACACCACACATTCACCTTCTGGGTTTTTGAGTGTGATATTCCATCATCCATTGAGGATTCTTGGTAGCCCAATAACAGACATTATGCCTATTGACGTAACTGTTAAAAAAGTAGTAACTTTAGAAATAATTTTTTACGAAATGGTTATCATTATCGCATAGCTGATGCATTTGGTGGAGAATTGATTCCATCGAAAAAAGTTATTTTCATAAAGTTTATGGGTAAGACATACTTTATGGGTATAAAGATGGTAGGTACTTTACTGTTTTTACAACTTTGTGGACTGAAGACAGACACTGCCATGTTGAAATTAGAAGCTATTTGTATAAGTATTAAGTGATGATTTTTTTTGCATTACAAACAAAATATCAAGCTGATCGTTTTCTGGTCAGCCGACGACCGCTTAGCCTAGTGGGTAGCGACCCTGCCTACGAAGCTGGAGGTCCCGGGTTCGAATCCCAGGTCGGGTCAGTATTTATATGACGAATATTGATATTAGTACCGGGTCTTGGTGGTTATATGTATGTAGAGTCTTCGCTTGGTACACAAAATACAAGCTAATGCTTAGTTTGGGGCCTTGGGGTAAAGAGGGTTGACCAGATTTAGGAAGATCATGAACATGTCCAAATGTGCAGTACCGAATTCAAATGTGGAAGAACAAGCTCCAAAAACGAAGATCACTCTGGATGACCAGCTACATCTGTTACTGTGAAAAATGTCAAGTCAAAGAGTTTGTACTTAAGGAAAAACATGTAATCTTTTGTTACATAGCAGAGAGTCTAAAGATTTAATTTGGAAGTGTTCAGGTTATACTTCCTAACTATTTGAACTTTAGAAAGGTTTCCATGCGTTGGATTCCTCGAATGTTTACAGAGGTGCAGGAAGAAAAGTGAGTAAACATTTAAAAAGTCTAGCTGTGTTGAAAGCCGATACAGACAAATTTTTGAAACAATTCGTGACCTTAGATGAGACACGGGTACACCACTTTGATCCTGAGACCAAAAAACAAAGTATAGCTTGGAAACAATCCAGTTCATTGATTGTAAAAAAATTAACGTTGTTTCTTACGCGAGCAAAGTTATGGCCACAGTCTTCTGAGATGCTGAAAGAATCGTTTGAATTGATTACTCAGGAAAAGAAGCAACAATTACCGGTCCTTATTATGCAACATTAGTGCGAAAGGAAATTCAAATAAAACGATGAAAATTACATGCCGGTGTGCTGTTTCATCATGATAACACTACCGCGCACACGCACATGACAAGGTGTCTCTCGCTTCTATTAAGGATGCAGGGTTTCAATTATTGGAACACCCACCATATTCACCAGACCTCGCTTCTAGTAATTTTTATTTATTCCCCAAGTTAAAAGAACACATCCGAGGCATCAAATTCGAGAACAATAGCGAGGTTATGACTGCAGTAGAGGTGTTTTTTTTGAGATTCTAGAAAAAGATTTTTTTCAGCTGGAAAAAAAAAATTAGAAAAGCGATATTCCAAACATATCAAAGTAGAAAGAGATTATATTGAAAAATAAAATGTTTGCTTGTCTAATTCTTGTAGTTTTTATAACATTATCACGAACTTTGTGATTTTTTCCCTGTAAGTAGAAGAAAAACTACAATATTTTATAGGTTTTTTAAAAACAGATATTTATTAAATTTAAAAATAAACAATAAGGACGAATAAAAGAAGTATGAGTTATCTCTTCAAAATGTTTATATATAATGGTTACTTAGTATGTTAATATATGATCACAAGAAAGTAGAAAGAAAGAGTTCAAATTCCTAAAAAAAGAACTGTTCCTATGATGGTATGTTACTACGGAGATTTGGGACAAATGCTGAAGAAATCATCATGATTGATAACTTGCGAAAAGGGATGACAATCACAGATTTATATTATCCAACATTAATTTAAAAACTCTGAGAAAAGACACTAAAGAGCATTGTGAAAAATTAAAAGCCAGTATCCTTTTTCACCATGACAATGTATCCCCCATACCCGCAGTTTAGTTTGGGATGTGATAAAGAAAACAGGGTTTAAAATGATGGAGCATCCTATCATATTCACCAGATCTTGCTCCTAGTGATTTTTACTTATTTCCTAAGTTAAATGAATATATCCATGACATAAAATGTGACAAGAACTATGAGGTGATAAGTGCTGTAGGAACATTTTTCAAGGGTCAAGAACAAAATTTTTAAAGTGGTATAAAGGAACTGGTGAAACATCATATGAAAAACTACAGTAAGACACTGTTGAAAAATAAATTTATAATTTAAAAAATAATGTTTTTCCTTCATACTAATTCTGGATACTTTTTGATCACTCCTCATATTACACATACACTCAGTAAATATTTTTTAGTAGCAATACAAAAATATAAGGTTTCTTGGTGGCTGGTTGCTCCGCTCCGCTTCAATCCTCTATGCAAAACCTAGCCTTAACATTTTTTTAAAACTGTGGCCCAACAACCTATGTTGCCCAAAATTCAATTGATCATTGATATGAATACAATTTACTTTAGGCAGGCTTGAAAAGCAGGGGTTGGGTTTCCAAAACTACCACTTGTTTAAATATCTATAGTTTAGGGTTGATAAGTAGAAGAATTAGAAGTTAATGAAGAACCCAGAAACTTTTTGATTTTTCTGAAATTCAGCCACAATAGGTTGACAGTCCACTATTTCTAAATTGATAAAATAGTTTAGGTTGGGTTTGTTTATATGAATACTAGGAGTACCAGTGAAGCAAAGTAGAGTGGAGCACTAAGCCATCTAGATGAACATTGTAAAAAATAATTCCCATGCTGAAAGCCGACCCTCAACATTAACCTACATTTATAATGTTGGAACTAAAAGTTAAAGGAAATAATCTTACCCATCAGGAGAAAACTCCAAATTGAATACTCCTCCAGTAGGTGAAGCACAAGCTTGATCACAACTCCAAGAAGCTGTGGGTTTCATACCACAGTATAAACTTTTAGACATGGCATTTCCAGCTCCTATGGGAAGAGGAAATCCTGTTTCCTGGCGCATCAATCGATAAGGGCTCATAGCCGAATATCTTGTCATGAACGAAGACATCTCGGTGGTTTTGATATTAGGAAAAGCAGAACAAATACACTCACTGATTTATCGGCTATAGCTGCTTATAAAATGTGTAATTTTCATTACGATCTTCTCGTTATTGTGCAGTCCAGTGCAGTCTATGAAAAGAATCACAGTATAAATCGTTAGATAAAATTTAAGAGAATTTAAAGTAATAGTGAGAACGAACAATGTTTACGCATTTTCTAATCATTTTCTTTCAAATTAATTTCTGTCATTTCACAAATTAGTTAATTTTCACATCTGATCGCTGTACAAGTATTAAAACTAAAACCGATCATTCATTAACCCAATTGGGTCAGATTGACAGTTTTGAGCCATTTAATTGACAGCGAAAATTGATTGATAGCGATTGACGAAAAGTCTAACAGTGGTCTAACCATGGGGTTAGTGCGTGCCAGCATCATAGTCTAGTAATCCCAGTAATCCACCTAAAGTCAGTGATCGGAGGATTCGGAGGTGTCTAACTTGCAACCATTAATTTAGACACTGAAAACAAATATTGCCAGTAATATTTTCCAAAAGCTACCTTTTCTATCGGTAGTTTCTATCAGCAATTATTAATATTGTATTCTGTCACTAAAGGTAGAATATAAGGTAAAGTTGCCACGTTTGACGGTATACTAAAACTAGTTAAGATGTATATCAACGGTCCTTTAGGTTATTTATTATAAAATTGTAGAATTTTCAAATAAAATGTTTTTTCAAATTGTATTTTTCTTTCTCGAATTTACTAATTCCACCTTTTCATGTTACCGATTGCAATGCGCATGTGTGTGCACATAATAATGTGTGGGTGCATATATACACAACATTCTGTTAAATGTAAAGTATGAAACTTAGCTCATATGTATGAATGAGACACCTGAACTATACTTGTCTTCTTCTCATAACGTTCCTAATCACACTTCGTGAAAGAAAGAGATAAGTATATTGATAGATAATTTAATGAGAATAAAGTGTAAAAGAAACATAAAGATATTTCTGTTTCTTTCACCATGTTTAATGTAGGAACTAGGCTGTTACTATCGGAACACTTTGCCCTGTGCAGATAGATTAGACAGCTGGGAATCATCCTTGTATTGTTTGTAATTTATTGTAGTGTTTGGTAAATTTTTAGTTTCTTTCGTTATGGAAAATACACAGAAAGTAATTGAACCTAGTGCAAAATTTGATCGATATCTATGCAGTAATTTAAAATCACTAAATGGAAACGATACTTGTAATGAACTAATAGAATTTCAGAAACTACGAATTTCTGCTCTGAGAAATGCCGCAGAAATAAGTCCATTAATAAAAGAAGTTACAATTGGACCCAATAGTCCAGTAAAAATGAAAGAAAAAGAGGAAAGTATTACGTCTTTAGTAAGTGAAGAGGATTTGACAGAAGATAAAATTGGCGTCGAACTTAAACACACACTAATGGCGAAAAAATACGAATCAAAATTACGTGCAAACTATGAGACTATTTATAAAAATTTAATAGAAAATATGATTCATAAACGGACAGAAATTATGGAAAAATATTGGAAAAAACGGAAGGAAAGTTGTGAACGAAAAGCTTTTGAACTGAAATCAAGAAAACTTCAAATTTTAAAGGAATTGCAAGAGAGTGATAACCTTTCCGTTCTAGAAAAAGCCAAACTTGATGAACAAAACGATCAGTATGTCAATAAAAAAACGATTGAAAACATGAATAGAATATTAGAAGAACAAAACATTGCTACAGCTAGATTTGCTTCTATTACTGATAGTCATACCAAAATTTGCATAAATTATAATGAAATAAATCAAATTTTACAAAGTGATGAATTGCCTGTTCACCTTTGTGCCAAATATGTAACAGCATTGAATTCAGTTATTCTTAAAATAAATGCATTAATGGATGCATGTAAAAATGGTTTGTTGACAGAAAATGAAGTGAAAGAAGCAGAAGTGTTAGCTTCAACTATTGACAATATTAAACGGAAACTTACTGATGAATTTGCACTCTTAAAAGAAGAGAAGTGTAAAAAAAAAGAAGAAGAAGAAAGTAAGCACAAAAGGGAAGTAGAAATAAAATTAGCTAAAGAAAATGCTGAAATGACAAAACAAAAATCTCTTAATTCTGAAAATATGATCATGATGGGAAAACCCGCTAAACCCAAACCTTTATTTTACTCGCACAAAAATTATTTGCATTATGAAGAATTAAGCAAGTTCCTGTTTCTATATGAGAACCAATATAAGGACCTAGTAGCTGATGCATCATTAAAAAAGTTCAGATTTGACTGTCAAAAAGCTGTTAACACCCCAGTTAATGCCATTTCATCTGTGAGTGGTATACATATGAAAGATAAATATGTGAAATTATCAAAATTACTTAAAGGAGAACATGTACAAGTCTTAGATGCATATGTCACAGCTTCACAGCATCCACAGGGATTGCCGTACTGTACAGCACTGCTAGCCAAAAAGATAGTACGTCAAGGTGCTCTTCTCGTCTCCAGTAATCCTGAAGCCGCTTTTCCTCTTGCTGTTATTACTGTCGCATTATTGCCTCAGTTTCCTGATTTTGCTAAGCTTTTAGAAGCAAATTTTCATAAAGAATGTCCATATTTAGTTCCTATGTTTTTACCTCAAGTGGAAGGCCAGAGTGATCAAGACTTTTATAAGTCAAGGGGATACATTTACAATGAAGGTGTAGTGGAAAAACAAGATAAGTTTTTGAAGAGAATGTCAGGAATATTTCGATTACAGTGCGCTATATGGATTTCCAAATGCCCAAAATTTGTCAACGCATCGAATCCTCATGGTTTGCAATATGCTTGGCTATGGTTATCTTCCTTTTTAAATCTTAGACCTGAGCCAGATATTTGTGCAACTTTACTCTATGATTTTTTTGCTGTTTGTGGTTCTGAGTGTAATAAAAAGTATGGTAAACAATTTATAAAAATAGTAAGATTAATCCATAAAGATTATTTAAAAATACTAGAAAAAATTGACGAAGGTGGACCAAAAACACGCTTAGAAGTTTACTTACAGAATGTTTTAAAAACAGGAGATATACCTCCACCAAGTGGCTTGTTGCCACCTAACACATGGTAGCTTAAGTTAGAGTATAATTTTAAGCACATCCAGATTGAGCTATTATTAAAGTGTTTATAGTCTATAGTAATTCATGATAATAAATCTTTTCTGCTTTTTCCCTAGCTTATTTGTAATATTTTTTAATTTTATTTCACATAAAAGCCACTTCATTTACCTAAGTATGGAAAAAGCTTAAGTATTTATATTTTTTTTGGGTTGGTTTATTTATCTTTTATTTAGAATTGTGTTATGTATTTAGTGAATGAGCGTTTCTTCATTGACCGACCCGGCCCGGCACACATTGTCGGCGGTCACAGTGTCGGCGCCGACACCCACAGATACATTCTTGATTTGACGACACCGACACCGATGCGCCGATACGACACGATGACATTATCATTTTGTGGCTCACTTATATTTCAATTAGTGTAACGACGTCATATTTGAATGCCATACTGAAAAAACGTATTTCTTCCGCACGCATCAATTAATAAAATTGAAATGAGACGGAACGCGGGCGCGGGCGTGAGTAGCGCACGCCTACATCGAAGCTTGCGTGTGTACACAACACATACATAATAATGCCGGCCTGATACCAGTGGGAGACTTGCTGCCGACGACGTGCCGGCGCCGGCACCGACGTGTCGGTGCCTGTGCCGGCATGTCGTCGTCAGTGAGACAGCCTGCAGTACTATTTTATAGAATTATGCGTCCACTGATGTCGGTGCCGGGCCGGGTCGGTCAATGAAGAAACGCTCTGTAACTTATAACACTGATTAAATAAAATGTATATTATTCAAAACAAAGTATGCCACTGGCTTTGTTTAATGTATGATTCCGAAGATCAGATATCAAAATCTTCAAGATGCCAGTCTTATACTTTGAAACAATTTCAAAATGGAGCATGTGACAGCCCATCACATCATTATCATTGTCCCTTGTTCGCTCCATTTAACTACATAAGAGATAATGATAATGATGTAATAACGATCTGTAATTTTTGTTCACATTTTTCAGTTACAATGCAGTATCTTGTTCTTTCTGATATTTAGGCATCATTTAATTTGCTTTATTTATACAATGTTTAATATCAATTTAAGAAAGTATGGATGTAGTAACAATAAAATTGTAATAATAAAAATAGAAAATAAGTTATGACATTGTCAGTATTGTGATCATTTTAAACAATGCTGTAAATTTTTAGAATTTTTAAAATATGAAATATCAATAAATAATATGCTTTTTCATTCTGCAGTAACACATGAAATGTTTCTGATATTAAAAATTGTAATGTTATACCCCTGTACTCAAAAAAAGTTGTAGCATGTAAGCTCTGCACGCTACAAGTTTTTATGTCAAACCCATGTAGAGACTAATTATTGCATGCATCATCAAGACAAAGTCAGTAATTGAGTCCAAGAACGCAACGTCAGAGGTCGTTATTAAATTAAATATCAAGTTGTGCTAACAAAATTCCGTTAAGTGTCCGCTAAAGGTACAAACAAAAATAGATACCCACTTTTCAATATACTTTCAAATATAAATTCGAGAACAACTAATGGTTTGGATTCTTGTGAACTGGAACTTCGAGTTCCACGATACACTATTGGTAAATAACTAGAAGACGAGAGCGGTTATCGAAAAGAAGTGCGAGCGACGCCGAGGCAGCGAGTGATCGAGTTGCAATTTGGATTGATCGCCATTTAAAAATAGCAACTATAGCTAGCGTCGAACTTCTAGTTCACTATGAAATTGACGCGGGTGTGTTTTGCACAGGTGCGGGGCCCGCTCGCGACCTTCTGATACCCATTTTTCCTACTGCAACGATACTAGCCTCAACTTCAGAACGAACTAAAAGTTTCCTGTGAGCTTTACAGCTGCGCAAAACTCACCCACGTTCACTTCAGAGGGAACAAGATGTTTGGTACAATCTGTAAACGGAGGTAGCTCGGGGGAAATCGCATGTCCGTGAATTCCTGCTTATTGGATTGTAAAATATGAAGGGAGCCCTAAACTTCTACGATTCATTAATCCTTCGTTATTTCCGCATGTCGAGTGTTTCTCTATGTTGGCAAGAAACAGAGTTACCCGATCGCACCAATAGAAAAGTCAATGTAATTAGCCCACAAATGAATTTATTTTCGTCCATGATTTTTTGCTAGTGTGATGAAATATTTATTGAGGTATGTCTCATGTGGGACTCCTTAAGGTTTTTTGTAAAAGTATCTGTTTATTTAAACTCTTTACAATTTGAGAACCACTAAATCAATTTTGATGAAACTCATATTTAAATGGATGATAATATTGTCATGTTTTTAAGATTACATATTATAGCTAAGTGGCAAAAAACTGTAACAAAAACCCTTATAATTCCGTCCGTCAGTGCGTCACAGGCTCATATCTCCGCCATCTTTCTACTGTTCTTGATGAGAATTTACAAGCAGATGTCTTATATGAACCGCCATGCAATTCTAAAAGAACCAATTAAAACTAGGTACATTTGTACATATGGGTGACTTTCCATACATTAGACTAAAGATTCATTTCGTGATATTAGTTTTCCAAAAAACCTATTTAGGCCATATATCAATTGAAATCTAGAGTTAGTCCAAGGGCACACTTTAAAAAAGTGACATTTTTACAGTCCCATGTACATTCATACATCATTAAAAGAAATCCACTCGCTTTTTTATATAGTTTGCCGCAGTTTGACAGCTCTAATGTTAGTTTACTTTCTTTTAAATTTCTATTCAAAATAAAAAGTAAGTAGCCAGTACCATTTCGCATCTTAATATAAAAGATTTGTATTTTTAATATTAGAAAAGACAGCGAGACTAATAGATTTTCATAAATTATTTTCTCCCATGGAAATAAAGGACTTTCTGCCTTCTTCTTTGAGAAGTATTACAGTGCTTGCTGAACAGGTGTAATACGTAATAAAAAACAGAAGCTTTCTCTAAGGTGGGCGATGGCTACAATATTATACGAGAGAAGATACATTTACAAGTTTTTGATATATCTGCAATTTTAAGTTATCAATGTGTACGTGGCCAACATGCACTTGGTATACCAGAACTTACATTTAATTTCGATACTATCTTTTCGTATTTTTCAAGTACGACTACAGTAAACTTATAAAGATCAGTGACTACCGGTTTCTACAAGATTCACATTTATCCTCAAAAATTATTTCTTGTACAATCTTAACTGAATTATTGGGTTGTAAAAATAATCTAGGAACTGACACGTAGATCCCCGGCTACTTAAAAATCATACTAATTACAGGAAAAGATTTATAAAAAACAGTAATAATTCACGATATTTATTCAAATTATTATAACAAATACAGTATATTCCCTACCATTAAGTTTAAGCATAATAGCTCAGGTTAGCTTTCTTTTTTGCTTGTACTTCAAGGATAGCATCCATAAAATCTTCATGGGTTACAGCAGAGGCGGATCGCCGTAATGCTATCATACCCGCCTCCACACACACCGCTTTGCACTGGGCACCGTTAAAGTCATCAGTCGAACGGGACAACTCCTCGAAGTTCACGTCTGGGCTCACATTCATTTTACTGTTGGATATAAAAGATTAAGAAACTAATATTAAAAAAACTAAATTTAATTACTTATTTCATTTGTGGATATTAAATAATAATAATACTTGGGAGATCCCACACAACGCCATCCCAAAGTAAGCAAGTATATGCTTGTATTATAGGTACTAGACATCTGATAAACATTTATATCTAATATATAAAATTCTCGTGTCACAGTTTTCGTTGCCATACTCCTCCGAAACGGCTTGACCGATTTCGATGAAATTTTTTGTGCTCATCCGGTATCTATGAGAATCGGCCAACATCTATTTTTCATCCCCCTAAATGTTAGGGGTAGTCCACCCCTAAATTTTTATTTTTATTTTTTAGACCAAATTTTTAATTTCTATTTTTTTATGATACAACATACAAAAATACATACAACCCTAAATTTTCACTTTTCTATCACCAACCCCTATTTTTTAATAGTGGCGGGGATAACTTACAGTTTTCGTTGCCATACTCCTCCGAAACGGCTTGACCGATTTCGATGAAATTTTTTGTGCTTATCCGGTATCTATGAGAATCGGCCAACATCTATTTTTCATCCCCCTAAATGTTAGGGGTAGTCCACCCCAAATTTTTTTTTTTATTTTTTAGACAAAATTTTTAATTTCTATTTTTTTATGATACAACATACAAAAATACATACAACCCTAAATTTTCACTTTTCTATCACTAACCCCTATTTTTTAATAGTGGTGGGGATAACTTACTCTCAATTAAATTATTGTATAAATATGTACGTCGCGAAAGTGTACTTTATTTAATTAATTTTAATTAACGGCAATGAGTTACGACTGACAGAAATTGAAACGATAAAGCATTTGTGTCGCGGGAACGAAAACGGGAAAGGGAAGAACGGGAATGAGTTAAGACTGAGATAAAAAAGTTATTCTTGATGAGAATGGAAAAGAAAACTATGCTACACCAGGGCCAAGAACAGAAACAATAAAGTATTTTTGCGATGGGAACGAAAAAATGAAAGGAAGAACGGGAATGAGACAAGACTGAGATAAAAAAAGGGATTTTTATGAGAAACGAATACTACCCGTGCGAAGCCGGGACGGGCCGCTAGTTCTTTATAATATATACATAGATATTTTATACCTAGAAACAGAACAAATCGACATGTTCATGCACACAAACATTTGTACCGGGTGAGAATCGAACCCACAACCTTTGCTTTTCTACAGTTAGGGTTTCTAACCACACGGCCGATTGGTCAGTAAATTATTTCAAGGAATTAGATATTATATTAAAGAATTTTAAGATGCATTAAAATTTTATATAGCACATATAATTTTGTGTATTTGTAAATGTAATACTGAGACAAATTAGGGTGCAGTACATTCTTTTGTAAGGCCTTTGTTCATGACCTTGTGTAACCAATAGCTGTATCTACAAATATAGCATGATGCAATACCATACTGTAAGAACTTCATTTTCTTCATTGTAATCATATGAATAAATAACCCAGATGCTGAATATTAAATTGTTATGTTTTTTATAAAAAAATATGTTTATGACTAACCGTGAATGTATCTGCATAATGCGAGCACGAGCTTCTTCGTTGGGATGTGGAAACTCAATCTTCCTATCAAGACGACCTGACCGTAAAAGGGCAGGATCCAAAATGTCTACTCTATTGGTGGCAGCAATCACCTGTTACAAATTAACTTTGTATTTATCATTATTTTATAACTCTACAAAATAGAATATGCAAAATTGATTGGATAGTATATTTTTTTTATTTGGATATATATACTTATCACTATGTCTTTTTTTGCTAAAATTATGCATTAGTAAAATATAAACAAAACCAAGAAGTTAGAAAAGGCTCAGATAATTAATAGCCACAATACTTTACTGTATTTTTTGAAAGAAAATAACAAACCTTTATATCAGCAGTAGAGCTGAATCCATCTAGCTGATTCAACAGCTCTAACATTGTCCTCTGGACTTCTCTGTCACCTGCTTTCTCTGAATCAAATCGTTTAGTACCAATAGCATCGAGTTCGTCAATAAAAATAATGGCTGGTGCTTTTTCCTTAGCTAAGGCAAATGCATCTCGGACCAACTTAGCTCCATCACCTGTATATGAACATAATGTATATGGCATTAGATTGAGGATAGCAGAATAGAACATACTGCAAATTTTCAGTTTAAATAGATTTTAAAATGGTAAATAAAATTATGATAAGACCAGCAAAGGATGAAAACAAATAGTAATTGCATTTGGATTATATAAGAAACTCTGTAGATTTATAATAATTTTACCAATGAACATCTGTACAAGTTGTGGTCCAGCCAGCTTGAGGAAAGTTGACTTTGTTTGTGCTGCACATGCCCTAGCCAACAAAGTCTTGCCTGTACCAGGAGGTCCATATAAAAGTACACCTTTTGGTGGATGAATACCGAGATTCACAAACTTCTCCTTGTGTGTCATGGGTAATACAACGGCTTCAATCAATTCCTAAAAGGCACAAAATTATTAGTTTGTGAATATATATATCTTTAAAATAATATTTTTCCCTGACACTTTGAAGTTGTGTTTTTTGAAGTTTAAACTAAATATAGTGTAAGCGCGTGTGTTCTAACCTGGATTTGTTTGTCAAGGCCACCAATATCTGAGTATTGTTCAGTAGGCCTTTCATCTACTTCCATAGCCTTAACTCTAGCATCATATTCAGCTGGGAGAGTCTCCAAAATTAAATACGAATCTTTATTAACTCCAACTAAATCACCAGGTTTCAGTTTTTCGGCATCTACAAGACCAATTACTGGCAAAAAGTAAGTTTGACGAGTCGAAGTTTTAATTACAGCACATTTTCCTTTCCTCTGAGAATCGAGGTCAACAACTGCACCGTCTTCTTCTTCCTCTTGAGGGTCCACATCTAGTAATTCTATCACGTTAGAAACTAGATAAGGGAGTGTCTTGTTAACTTTGATTTTTTCAGTGTTTTCTTTGATTTTATCGTTTTGAGCTTGCAGTTCATGTGAGATCCTCATCACCTCACTTTTCATAATTTTTATTTCATTGTCCAAAAGTCTGGTTCGGCTTATGATTTCGTCGGTCGGCATGCGAAGCACTTCTTCGCTAAGAGCTTCCTCTCCATCTTCCCAGATAGATTTATCCTCTAATGTAGTAGCCATTATAAGAAGTTATATGTTTATAATTCTTGTATGTAATTTGCAGATTCACTATGGTTTAAATAAAATTGGTAAAAAAGCTTTGAAAATAAATACTGACAATGCTGACAACTTTACTCAAATTGTCAAATCATTCATTGCAACTTTTTATTTTTAAATTTGTTTTTTTTTATGTACTGATTGAAATACATTCACTTTTATTTGTATTGACTGGTAAGGACTGGTTGCATCTGTTTAAAATCTATTCTTTCATTCTGTGTAAGCGTAGTACCTATATTAAATCATACTAAATATAAAAACATACATATATATTGTAATAATAAACCCCTTAGTAAATATGAGGCTTTAATGAAATAAAATTAGACGTATGTATTTTACAAGAAACGTTAGACATTAATATTGACTGACAGATTGTATGATGTGAGAGTTTCTTTTAATGGCCAGTATTATCTACTACATTTCTCCTATCTGAGTTTCCTGGCCACACGTAGTCTTGCAGATAAGCAGGCGGTCTACAGTCTCGACTGGGCCGCTTGATTTCGGCTTGATTCGATTCATCCGTAGGAGATGTATTATTGTTTGTGGTAGTGTGTAAATCTCTAGGTGTTTCTATAATCTCTATACTTTCTTCTTGTCCATCATTATCAGTATCACGGTTTCTACCTGTAGGAGCTAAATCACGCAGGGAAACGGTGGATTGTCTTCCATCAGGATATCTTACATGTGCGTATAGTGGGTTAGCTTCTAGTAATTGAACTTCATCTACTAGAGGTTCATACTTGCTACGACGAGCCTGGCGCTTCAATAGTACAGGTCCCGGTTCATTTAGCCACAAGGGCAGACTCGTACCATTTCTGCTTCTACGGCTATAATTGAACAGTCTATCGTGTGGCGTACTCCCTGTCGCCGTGCATAATAAGGACCGAATACAGTGAAGTGATTTATTAAGTACTCTACCCCATTGAGTGATACTTAATTTTTCAGATTTTAGAGCCAACTTAATGGTTTGCCAAATTATACCATTGTAGCGTTCAATCTGGCCATTGTCTTGAGGATTATATGGAGATGTTCTGCTGGTTACTATTCCAATCTTGTGTAAATATTCTTTCAATTCTTGAGACATAAAGTTAGTCCCTCTATCTGTATGAATATATGCCGGAGTCCCAAACATTGTGAAAATTTCTTCTAAGCATTTTATAATAGTTGAGGCCAACATATCCTTACAGGGAAATGCAAATGGAAATCTGGAAAACTCATCAACTATAGTTAACAAATAACCGTCTCCAGGTAGCGGTCCTTTAAAGTCCATATTTAATCTCTCAAACGGACTAGTTGCCTTGATTAAATGGGCTTCAGTCTTTTTGTAGAATCTCGGTTTTATTTCTGCAGAAGTTGAACAATCAGAGCAAGTTTTTCTAATTTCATCTAGAGAATAAGGTAGATTTTTACTTTTGATCCAATGGTACATTCGTGTTACTCCCGGGTGACATAAACTTTTATGTAATTCGGCTAATTTACAAAAAAATTCGGTCGCACTACCACATATTGCATTAGCTCGTGACATTGTGTCGGCGACGATATTCTGATTTCCAGGTCGGTGTACAATTTCAAAATCATAGCATGAGAGCTCCAATCTCCATCTCATCACTTTATCATTTTTAATTTTGCTCGTATGCTTCATGTCAAAAATAAATGACAATGCTTTTTGATCAGTTATTAGTTGAAACGATCTTCCGATCAAATAGTGTTTCCAACTTTTCAAAGCTTCTACAATAGCCAGTGCTTCTTTTTCTACGGTTGAATGTCGTTTTTCAGAATCATTTAAAGTTTTTGAATAGAATGCAACAGGTCTACCATTTTGGCTCAGTGCTGCGGCAATAGCAAAGTCTGATGCGTCAGTTTCGACTACTAGAGTATGATTAGGATCGATGTTGTTCAGTAATGCATTACCAATTTCTTTCTTTAATTTTTCAAAATCTTGATTTACATTATCTGGTACGGAAATGTTTTACATGTAACTAGGCTTCTTATTTTTTCTGAAAACTTGAAAATCCATTTGCTATAATGAGCAAACATTCCAATAGTTCTTTGCATCGCTTTACTATCTTTGGGAGGAGGCATATTTAAAAGAGGTCTTAATCTGTCAGGGTCAGGTTGTATAGTGCCTTCGTTGATGAGGTAGCCTAGTAACTTGACTGACTTTTGTGAAAAGATACTTTTTTCTTTATTTATTGTTAATCCATATTTGTCTACTGTTTTCAAAAAGTTGTTACATTTATTATCGTGATCTTGTTGATCATTTCCTGCTATAGTTATATCGTCTAAATAAATAAAAATTCCCTCTAGTTTTTCGTCTTTCACTATCTTATCGATTGCTCGTTGAAAGGCAGAAACTCCATTGGTAACTCCGAATGGAATTCTAGTGAATTCATATAATTGGCCACATGCTTCAAAAGCTGTAAAGGGTTGTTCTTTTTCTAGAATAGGTATCTGGTGATATGCACTTTTCAGATCGATTTGTGAAAATACTTTATAATTAGAAATTTATGAGATAAGTTGTTCAATATTTGGTATTGGGTATGCGTCCAATAAAGTGAATTTATTGATCGTTCTCGAGTAGTCTATTGCCATACGTCTTTTGTGATTTTCACTTTTCGTTACTAATACTTGGGCTCTCCAAGGAGACATACTTTCTTTGATAATTCCTTCAGCCTCTAATTTTTCTATTTCATCTTTTAAGAATCTGGCATCATCATCATTAAACTTTCTTGACTTTGTAGCGATAGGTTTGATGTCGTTGGTCAAATTGTGGAAAATTGACTGTGGAGGTATTTTGGCACAAGCAACATTACAAATTTTTAATGGTGGTTCCAAACCTCCAAAATTTATAATAACACTCTCGTGTTTAATCATTAAGTCGTGGCCGATCAATACATCTGTGCATAAATTAGCAAGTATGGATAGACGTTTTTGTTTGTATAGCTTTTTCTGAATTCTTATATCAACGATTACAAAACCTTTTAAGGTACAACAAAATGAAGTGGATGCCATTGCTACTTTACTGTTATTTGGGTGTATCTTCGTATTTAATTTTTCAGCAAAACTTTCATTTATAAAACTCGATGAACTACCTGTATCAATGAGACAGTTAGCATCTTGTTCATTAACTTTTATTTGAATAATTGATTTGAAAAGTTGATTAAGTGAAGCAACAGCATTAATGTGTGTTATATTTGTAGCAATGTCTGAGTCTTCCTGCTCATTGACATTTCCGTCCATATTTTCATTGTAAATCGCATTAGTGTACGTATAAGATTTACATACTTTTGAGAAATGGCCTAGCTTCTTGCATTTAGTACAAGTTGCTTGGCGTGCGGGGCATATAGACCTTGGATGTCGTTTGTTCCCACAGAAATAGCATGTTTCATTTACTTTGTTGATATTTGTTGTTTTACGATTTATTGCGGCATTTAAGAGACAATTATTACTGTTTTTATACTCTAACGCGTATTTATGTGCTTCCTCTAGAGCTCTGGATTTATCGAGGGCTTCTTTTAGTGACAGTTTAGAGTGTTCCAATAGCTTCTCTCGAATGGTATTCGAAGCCAAGCCATTTATAAAAGCATCTCTTATGTATTCATTTCTGTACGTTTCAGCACTAACAGAAGTGAAGTTGCATTCTCTGCTAAGCAATTGGAGTTCGCGTACGAAATTATCTATAGACTCCTCTGGTTTTTGTTTTCGAGATATGAGTTTATACCTACAGAAGATTTCATTCTTTGGTTGTAAATAAATACTGTTAAGGATATCAATAGCTTCTTCGAACGTTTTTGCCTCATTTATATACTGGTATACATTATGCTTCAAATAGTTAGCCAATATAGGAAGTTTGTTTGAATTTGAAATATTAGATATTTGAATAAAGTTGTTTAGTGTTACTAGCCAATGACTCCATTCTTTTGCAGCACAAGGACCTTCAGGATTAGTTTCGAATCTTTCAGGAGATAGGAAACGAAAATCACATTGTCTAACAACCGACTGTACATCTTGTATGTTTAGTTTAAGTTTAGATGTTGATGGCGTTTCTTCTGTCATAATGATTCTTTTAAAATTGATTTTTTATTTCATTAAATTGTAATAATAAACCCCTTAGTAAATATGAGGCTTTAATGAAATAAAATTAGACGTATGTATTTTACAAGAAACGTTAGAAATTAATATTGACTGACAGATTGTATGATGTGAGAGTTTCTTTTAATGGCCAGTATTATCTACTACATATATATTTACATTTACACAAATGTATACACAAATATTTTTCCCAGGCGTGAATTAAACCCACGACCTTTGAGTCTGCAAGTACGGGCGAGGTTGTGGGCACTTGACCAATGATTCAAAACTCTGATTGGCTGTGTTTTGTTTTGGTTAAGGTTTTTAGTTTTTACCCACAAACCGACGAACTTCATTCGCAGAATCTACTGGTACTACGGAAGTTCCCCGCTGAAGAAGCTATTTATTTTATAATATTTTTTTATATAACATACGTAATTCTTTATTTCTTCAATTTTCCCATTGAACAAATTTTCATTTTCGTTTATCTTTGTTAATTGTAATTTGAAATTAGTATCGACTGTATTTAATGAATTTATTTCTGAAAAGTCACATTTTGCTTCTCGAATGTTCTTCTTTTGTTCTACATTGTTTTTAATTATGAATAATTTCCCTTTAAAAAGTTTTGTTTTTGTATCTAATGTTTACGTAACAAACTCCCATTGGTTGTATTATTTCTCCTGTGTAAGTTTTAGATTTGTATTCTCTAATTTTGTATTTATTGTTGTAGTTTAGCAACAGTGTTGTTGATAGTCATGTCACTTAACTAAACAGAAAATATAAAGTTGTTTCGTAATTACAATTATTTTATTCTTAGACTGATAATACGTTTCCATTAACGCTAAACGCTCTCTGCGATATCATTTATAATAGAATTTTTATAAAATTTGTATGAGCAAGTACTTACGGCTGTTCCCGTATCTAATTCAAACTTCAATGGTTTATTGTTGATCTTCAAATCAATCAAAAATTTGTCATTATTCACATTTTGATTTGAATATATCTCGTATATCTCATTTACATCATCTTCAATCGTTTCAGCTAATACCAGTTGCTGCCGTTTCTTAAAGCATACTGTCGCGAAGTGTCCTTTACGGTTACAATTTTTGCAGGATAAGTTCTTACAATGACATTCATTTGCTTTATGATTAATTTTACCGCATCTGTAACAGTAGGTATAGTTCCAATCAAACTTTATGGCGGATCGAATACAACGCTATGAGCGTGTTTGCGCATGTTCAGTCATATGCCCCTCGCTCCACTGCGTCCCGCTACACCTAAAATTAGTTACTGCGACGCGACTTGTGCCTATGTTCACATCCGCCATAAAGCTTGATTGGAACTATACCTATGTAAGGTTCTTGAGTTTTCTTCTGACGTGTGGATAAACGGAACAAACTGTTTTTTGTTTGTGATGTATTTCTCGTACGTGTCATTTTCTTTGCATTTTGAAATGTGTTTTTCTTCTTCTCTGAATTTGTAGTAATTTTATTTATTATATTATTACAAGTAGACGGCGTTCAAACTTTGTGATTTTTGTATATTGTAATAATCGTTTTTTAGTTTCTTTACAGCGTAAGCCTCCTATAAACTGAAGTCTCAATTGTGTATCTAAGGTTGATTTCTTGCATTAATTAAATGTGAAATTACAACGACCACCAACTTTCTTTAGGTCAGCTACATAGTTCGCGAATGATTCCTCTTCGTTATGCGTTTGTAAACAAAATTTGTGCTGATGAACAATCTCATTAGATTTCGGTGAAATATGCTGTTTAAGTAACCTTTCCAGTTCTTTATATTCGATACTGCCCGGTCCTTGTGGAGCTGTTAAGTTTTTCAGAACTTCGTAGTGTTTAGGACCTAAGCAGTTTAGAAATATTTGTCTACATTTGTCTTCATGTTCAGGTTTTTCTATAGATAATCCTCGAAGTTGTATATAATTTTGTAGCCTTTGTATGTAGGAATCAAAACTTTCATTTTCTTCATCATATGGTTAGAGATTTGTATTAATTTGAGTTCTCAAATGCTTTTGCTCATTTTGCATAATTTTCAGAGTAATAATTAAATTTTTAAACAGATTTTCCATTATGATTATTTTGGATTAGATTTGTACGCCGTCGTAATGGTGTATACGTATTTTCTTTATTGATGAATATTTATTTGTTTTATCACTACATATTATAAAATAAAGTTCCACGCCGCGTCTGTCTGTCTGCCTGTCTGTCTGAACGCGATAAACTAAAAAACGACCAAACGGATTAGCATATTGTTGACACTAATGGATGGAGTGATTCAACAGGAAGGTTTACGTGTATAATTTATTAATGTTTTGTGCAAATTTGTTGAAATATGGCGATATTGTTGAAGAAGTCGGAAAAAAAATTAAGCCGGCTGGGATCTTTCATCGAAAACGCTGCCTAATACTTTTGAGATATAACAAAATAATGTATGGAGGAATTGTGTATCTTATACAGGACTAAAGAAAAGTCCGCGATAACATATGTCTATCTTTTCATCATCATCATCAGCCCGTGTCTCTCCACTGCAGGATATAGGCCTCTCCCAAGGCTCGCCACCACACACGGTCCTCCGCCTTTCGCATCCAACTACCCCCGGTATGGCGCTTCAGGTCATCTGTCCACCTGGCCGGGGGGCGTCGAACGCTTTGCTTTCCGGTACGTGGCCTTCATTCGAGAACTCGTCTACCCCATCGGTTATCAGTTCTACGGCAAATATGACCGGCCCATTGCCACTTCAGCCTGCTGATCGCTTCGGCTATGTCGACAACTTTAGTTCTTTGACGGATTTCAGTGTTTCTGATTTTATCCATCAAAGAAACACCGAGCATAGCCCGCTCCATAGCACGCTGAGCGACTTTGAATTTATGGATCAGTCAGTCAGTAAGAGTGCACGTTTCGGCACCGTACGTCATTGTAGGTAGGACGCATTGGTTGAAGACCTTGGTCTTCAGACATTGTGGTAGGGGCGACGAGAACAGATGACGAAGCTTCCCGAAAGCAGCCCAGCCCAGCTGAATTCTTCGGTCGGCCTCTTTGTTGAAGTTGTGTTTGCCTAACTGGACAATCTGTCCTAAATAGACATAGTCTTGCACAACTTCTAGAGTCGCACCCTCTACGGTTACCGGTCTCGGGAGAATATGTTCGTTGAACATGACTTTCGTCTTGTTCAAGTTCATCCCGAGCCCCACCCGCCGAGAGGCGACATTGAGGCCGTTAACCATTCCGCTGAGCTCCTCCAGCGACTCTGCCATGATGACTATATCGTCAGCAAAACGGAGGTGAGAGATGCAGCGGCGGCCTTAGGGGGTGGCGAATAGGGCAATCGCCCGGGGCCTCGCTTTTGCAGGGGCCTCGCGTCAAGCAAATTTTAAAAAAAATGCAGATTTTTTAACTATATTTTTTTAATTTAAAACTTTTGATTTTGATTCTTAAATATTTATTAAGGTTATAACAAAACGGTAAATTAAAATAAAGTTAGTTAACTAATTCATTCATTCAAATCATAATTGAAAAATTCATTTTGTAGTACTTGAATATCGCGCCTCGAAACTCTAATATAAAAAGATTAAAGGAAATTGTTGATAGTGAACTTTTGAAGCAATGCAGCGACTTGCAAATATCTATGACAGTAGGAGAATCATGTGATGTTGATGGACATGAATTGTACGAAGAACGGAATATGTTCATCTGTGTGTATGAAGGAAACGATGCCATTATCTCGATGCTGAAATACATAATAGAAAAAAAATGAACTGAAGTTTACCCCACTATCAAAATAGTTCTGAGAATCATTGCCACCACACCTGTTACGGTTGCGTCTGCTGAAAGGAGTTTTTCGAGGCTTAAAATTATTAAAACATATTGGAGGAATTTTATGACACAGGATCGGCTTTCAGCCTTTGCTATTCTTTCAATCGAAAATGACGTAGCTCATTCGTTAGCTTATTGTGCTTTAATTAAAGATTTTAATCTTAGTAAAAGCCGCAAACATCAATTTTAAAATTTATCATCTCTGTATTTGTTAATTTTGTAAATCTTTCAATGTAAGTAAAATATTTTAAAACTCAAATTTTGTTTATTTGTATAACTTCCGCATTTCTCGTCAAACATAACGAATACCTAACAAACAACCAGACCTACTTTTGTATCACATAGGTACTTTTCCGTAGGACAAAGGGCCTCGCAAAGACCTGCCGCCCGGAGCCTCGCAATGGGTAAAGCCGCCACTGGAGAGATGTATTCGCCGTTGACATTAATGTCACGATATTTCCAGTCCAGCGTCTTGAAAACATCTTCCAAAGCGTTGGTGAACAGTTTCGGGGATATGACATCCTCCTGTCTATCTTTTATGGATAGCTTACTATACCTATTTTTACGTTTTAAAAAATGGTGTCATATGATGAGGTAATTGTAAAGCAATTTATACGGATACAATATTAATCATTATCAAATTGAATAAGGTATTTACCTTCAGCATTTTATGCACGTTATGATTGCCATTTACACTGTACAATTTAAATTAATATCTTAGGAGCTGTCGCGAAATATAAATATCGCGCATATAAATTCGATTTGCGTGGCCCTCGGCGGCCGCTACCTAGGTATGCTCGCTTCGCTCGTTTGCCTAGCGCGTTTTTTATGTTCCCAGTGGTTTGTGAACCATCGTTTGTTGGAACAGTAGACGGAGTGCCCATATGTTCGGTTTTATTGTATTTTTTTTAAACTAACCTAACGTCCCTACTGATTGGGAAATGGTGAAAAAGCAACCTAACTCGACCAAATTTCTTTTAAACATTTTTTTACGTACCAAACCTAAACAGTTGAAATTTATTAGAGGAGTGGCTGGCCATTTAGTGTTAGTTTCAAGTGTTTTGAGTTTGAAGGCTATCAAAAATGTCTTAGTAGCAAGTATGTATTACTTATTTTTAATTTCGTTTTTTTTCGTATTTCCACATTTCTAGAAATTCTAAAAGTTGGTTTAATCTGTTCACCTTGCCCCCCTCTTTCGTATTATTAATACCCCTAGAGTGGTAGTTTTGGAAAACCAATCCTCATAATCGATATCGAATAAATTTTAATGAATGAGAAAATATAAATGTTCAATATTTTGTTACTTTTATATTCCGTCATCGCTCACAGCGTGTGCACAGCGCTCCATGCCTCTTCCACTCATATACCACATCCTCACACACATACAATAATTTATTCATTTTTTTCATCTCTATGTTTTTTTCTACAAACATAATCTCTAGAAATAATATAAATGGCAAAACAACGTTTGCCGGGAAAATTCGATTTGGCAACGCTGCTAGTTTTATTTCATCATGTCTGTTCTGTAGTCATGTATGTTATGGTATGGTCTGTGGTGTTCTGTGGTCTGTGCGGGTCTGTGGTTATGGTTGAATGAAATGTCTTTTCCATTGTTTCTGCAATTTTATTGAAATTTATTTTATCTCGAATTCGAAACATTTCTCTATATAATTATTACTGAGTTACATAATTATTAGGTATTCGTGTTCAAAATGCCTTTTTCGGCAATGCTGCGTACACCGGGTAATATTTATAATTGAGATTACATAATTTTGTTTTTGTTGAGATAATTAGGCAAATTGTCAGGACTTATTGTAATTTACAGATTAATGATTTTCTTTTTCAACTTCTACAATCACGAGTTCTTTATTCATTCGATAAACTATAATTTCAGTTTGCAAGAACGCAATATTTGTTCAACAAATCAAGCGATTATCAATCATGCCTTCTTTAAGTCCCAGGATTATAACCAGTGTTCCTATTAGAAGTCAGTTATTGAAAGAAATCAAAACAACACCGATTTTCACTTCAGTAAGTAAATTTTTCTTTATGGTTGAGCATTATGACGGCATAAATTGAAGAGGCAAGTTAATGAGGGTCTGACGTCGTCTTAAAAACCAGCCCTAATATAACATTCACCCGCAGCAGCTCTGTGAGGAACTGCACCAGTCTATGTATTTCGGACATCATTTCTGTGAGGGACTCTACATAGTCTAATACAATCACTTTAAAATTATTTGACTGCCCAAAATATTTAATGTTCCTTCTTCAACTTTTATTTTATTATTAGTATTGTAAAATGAAATTTATTGAATGATTTTTAGATACGCTCAATAAGGACAAGCAGTGTGCTAATGTCTAGCAAAACTGAGGATCACTCAAAGTTATGGGTTGTAGAGAGAATTGTGTCAGCTGCATTGGTGCCGGTTGTTCCTCTTGCCCTAGCAATACCATGCAAGGCTCTTGATTCTGTTCTTGCTTTTCTCATTACAATGCATGTTTTCTGGTAAGTTGAACTATTTGTAATAAACATTAAGTAGGACACATGATAATAAGGATATACTTACATTGTCTTATATTCTCAAATTGGGATTTTCTGCAATATGAAAGCTAAGGTATGACTTTTAATTAGATACAGTTAAATGACAGATTGGAATGTGTGACAGCACTCCAGGTGGCCTAAGACCATTCTTCATTGAGATCGAAAGAGGCAGGTTATGTCCAGTGGTGGACATCTGGTGACTTTCACAACCGCACTCAATCTAGTTATTCTATAAAACAAATTGTTTACAGAATTCAGAATAACAATCAGAAGGCACCATCACATGTAAAACTCAACACACAAAAACTACTCTTAAATAGTGTAAGTTGACATATTCAGCAACAATATGCTGGCGAAAAGTGCAAGGCATATCTTTGGATATAGTGCATTCCTAGTAATTATGATTGAATGCGGTTTCCAGGTTCTAGTTGTCGGAATAACATTTAATCTATAATTTTTCTTGCATTTAATTAAGAGTTTTACTATAGTACAATGTGATGAAACTGTGCAAACTACACTGATGATGATAATGAGACTGATGAAACTATAAACAGGTACAGTCATATACCCCTCGCTCCACTGCATCCCGCTACACCTAAAACTGGTTACTGCGACGTGACTTGTGACTACTACAGCAAACTCTTAAAAATAGATTTAATGTATCAATTAAAAATTATTATCAACAATATTAAAAAACAGGCCACGTGCACCGAGGGTTCCATACAAATAATAATATGTAATACCTTTACACGTTCATGAGGAAAGGGGTAGTAAGTTTAAAATTATTTTTATTATATGATTTACTAAAAATTAATGCTCTTCACAATTTTTCTTTTATCTGTGCTATAAGACGTTGCTTTGTACCAAATTTCAAGATTCTGAGTTTATGGGATGTACTCTATAGGTGTTAATTCCCTTGCGAATGTAGAAAATTTGCAGCATAAACGGCTGTATCTTTTGATTAAGTTGGCTTAGAAGTTTGATTTTTTCACAGCTCCAAGGGACAGTAGACCTGAGTATGTGATATGAATTTCAGCTTGATTCCTCCTCCACGCGTTCCTGATAAAAAGGGTTTTGACAGACAGGCGGACAACAAAGTGATCCTATAAGGGTTAAATTTTTTCCTTTTGAGGTACGGAACCATAAAAACTGCACTAGTCTCATATAGAATGTTTTGACTTGAACAGGCTGCTGCTTCTCCAATGAGACAGTTTACAAGTCACAAGATTGATTGATATACCTTATTGACCAATCAATAGTATAATTGTTATGCCACTAATGCATTGCTATTGGTTCTGTAAATTTCCACCTTATTCATAATGCAGTGTAATAAATAATATCAGGTGTCTGGGTTATTTCACATGTCTATCTAGTGCCAAACTAGAGAGAGCTTAAAATATGCTATGCATGCTACACAACTGATATACATTCTTCATTTTTTTTAGAACCCATTATACCAGGTGTTTGGCTGAATGTAGTCTAAACTTATAGAGCATGTGGAGCTTGCCAAACTAAACAAAAGGTTTCAAAGGTTTAAACATGTTTTCTCGGTAACCATTAGTTTGCGCCATCTGCTTACTTGAAACTTTTTGTTTAATTTGGTAAGCTCTATAATTTCTTCAAGTTTGGACTACATTCAACTGAACACAGTGCATAGGTATTTTACACTCAAACACGAAACAAATAGATTTTTTCAATATGTTCATGAACAGAAATGTTTGTCCAAAATGGGGGTTGAACCCTGCAACCTTTGGTTCTGCAGTAATATGTCTAACCACTCAACCAGTCAGTACATGCAAGCAAATGATTCCAGACACTAAAACATTTTTACGCTTTATTATATGTAAAGGTTATTTTTGATATGAAATTGCACTCAGTGCAGAATTTTTCTATTTTTATGTTGTGTTATACAATAAAGGCCTTTCTTCAATGTGTATCAAAACATAGAACCAGTTTTACAGACAAGAATCCGCCAGTACTGAACAAGGGCTATCTACAGTTGCTGTATTTCATCATTCCTGTGTTGATTATTTCCAGGGGCCTGGAATCTATTGCTGTAGACTATGTTCGTGCTAGTATCTTTGGGTCAGTTGTGCCAAAAATTGCAATTGGTTTGGTCTATGCAGTTAGTATAATGACTCTCGCGGGATTGCTCTATGTTATCAATCATGACATTGGTATTGCTAACACAATCAGAAGATTCTGGTCAATCAAATCGAATACCCAGGAGAAAGTGTAAATCTGAGATTGTAATGGTTGATATAGTTCAATCTTATTTATTAATTAAGTTAATAATTATTGGTCTCTGGACCATGTCTGGTAGAAATATATTTTATTATTTATTATTTATAAGAAGAGGAATTAACTTTTGGATTTTTTCTCATCAAGAATAATCCTTTTGTTTATAAATTTTACATTTCTTACCAATCATGTTGATGATGATTAACAACATGTTATTATGATATATACTTGGAGGTTTCAAAATGTTCTTAGCTTGTGCATATTAATAATTGTAATTTATTAATAAAAAAATTATGTGAAATTTTTGTTTTACTATTATTTATTAAGTTAGGTTAGATAAGATAAAGGAAATTCCTTGAAAAATTCTGTATATGGAAAACTTAACACCATAGAATGAAAATCCTGCCAATATAATGAGAGGCACAAAAAGAAAATGTCATATTACAGTGTATGAGAAAACCTGGAGCAAAATAAAAAAAAAATTTTTTTTGCGTTTTATTATCAATGAAAATGTTAAAGTTCTTTTATCAGATTGTTACAAGAGATTGATGAGAGGTTTAGCGCTGGTCAGTGGCATGCCAATGTTCTGGAATTTATGCAAGCCAAAACCATGTTTAATGTACATAGTATAATACTGTCAATAACTATAACAAGAGGTTGAACACCACTTTGTTAGATATATTTATATTTTAAAGTAATTTTAAAAATATATTTATCATTACGATCTAGCACTAAAACCTTTATCCTTGTCAATTGAATATATATTGATTATTGATTAATTTATACAAAGCAATCGTTGCCAGTTTTGTTATATAATACTTGATTATTAATACTGGTTTATTATTGACAATGAATTTAAAAAATATAATTTGTATGACATATTCAATCTATTCTTTTACACTTGGCAGCTTTAACAATACATATAAATATATTTTATATAATAAAATTCATTTAGATGTGACATACTTAATATTATGTATGTACATGGTTTCTGTGAAATATGTTTAATGCTTCCCATTGTTTTGTGTGTAATAATATGTGAGGCCTTCGTGATCTCATGTACTGCACGGCTTCTTCTGGTGACCACCCATTTCTCTGAAAACAGTAATTACATCACCACTGACCAAATGCAGCAAGAGCGTTCAGTTTACATGACTTAAAAACCAAACTAACAGAGAACTCTTTAAACAATAATAATAATAATAACACACACAATCACAACAACGTCTAGGTCTCAAACTAATATATAATAATAATACCTCGGATATCCCACATAGCGCCATTTCGTTCTAAACTAAGCAAAGCTTATACTATGGATACCAGACAACTGATATAAATACTTATATAAACTTTACAATATTTACATATATACGCTACGACGCGACGCGCCGTCCGATTCATGACCATCCAGACACGGAAGAAATAGACATGTTCATGCGCACAAATATTTGTCCTGGGCGGAATCGAACTCGCGACCCTCAGCTCCAAAGTTAGGGTCTCTAACCACTCGGCCAACCGGTCACCGGTAAATAGGGATAAATACTTGACAGGCCAAAGTAAGAGACATGTAGGCCCAATATTGTACACTTCTACATAATATTTAATACTAGTTTTTCGCCCGCGGCTCCGTTAGCGTGGACTACACAGTTGTACTGGGACCCCTTTTTCTGAGATAAAAAGTAGCCTATGTTACTTTTCAGCTTGTAAACTATATTTAGGCAAAAACTTATCGTGGTGTAATACTAAAGAAGTATTAAAATAAAACATAGCCCATTTTGCTCGCTGATAATGTAGCTTTCAATAGAGGAAAGAATTTTTAAAATCAGTTAATAGTTTTGGAGTTTATCAGTAACAAAGAAAAAATCGAATCTTTCCTCTTTTTAATATTAGTATAGTTATAAAAATACCTAGGTACCTATTTATAACACTTTTAGATTCTAAGACGTTGGGTGCAAATTCTGTATTTGCATGTAAGTGAATATTTTTTGAGTTTTTAAATGTCACAACACAATGTTTGTGACTCCTGCTTGTACCACAACACACTTTGTAGACACCCTTTTCTCCCCTTTATCTGTGACATAATTTATGGGATGGTCTCTAATTGTCAAATGTTTTGCATACTTTAGTTTGATTTTTTCAAAGCACTCATGCAAGATTGGTTACATGCTATATAAATTCTTATCTACTTCCATTGAGTGGACATAGGCCTTCCCCTAAATCTACACAACACATGGTCTTGGGCAATTTGTAAAAAAAGTCAGCTCACCACTTTTATTAGGTCATCAGTCCACCTAGGGGTGGGCCGCCTCACGCTACGACCCCCGGTTCGTGATCACTACTCAAGGACATTTCTTCTCCAGCGGTGGTTATCAGTTCTACCACTAAAAACTAAACAATGAAATAAAACTAACCATCATTAAATAGCAGCCAACTAGAGTGGCACTTCTTGTTCTACCAGCTTTACAATGTACATACACCGTTCCACTGTTGACGTGAGATTCTTCGCCGTCTTTCAACCTAGTGAGTTTCGCGTTTGAAGGGAGAAATCTATTAATAAAGCGGACACCTTCATATAATTTGTCTTGGTCAGGTGCTTCAAATATATCTGTTGTTGCTAACTGTAGAAATTCTATACCATTCTCTCGCCATTTCTGTAATCCATGAAAAATGATTTATTACAGTCAGTGTTACGTAGGCACGAAACCGACGACCGCCGAGCGATAGCGATTGCTGTCGCTCGGCCGTCACCAGTTTCATGCGCGGAGGCGTAGGCATGGGGGGAAAGTTTTACACTTGGAATAAAAATATTCATCCAAAGTAACCACACAGTAGTGTGGAATTCATATGCATACTTACTTCTAATAATATAGAATATATTAATAAACTAGCGGCCCGTCCCGGCTTCGCGCGGGTAGATGGTATTCGTTTCTCATGAGAATCACTTTTCGATCTCAGTCTTATCTCATTCCCGTTCTTCCTTTCCTGTCCATATATAAATATTTTTGCGAAGACACTACACACATATAACAACCAAGACCCGGTACCAGTATCAATACTCATCATATTAATACTGAGCCAACCTGGGATTCGAACCCGGGACCTCCAGCTTCGTAGGCAGGGTCGCTACCCACTAGGGTAAGCGGTCGTCCTAATACAAAAAACCGAATCAACACCAGTCCAGTTGTTTCAAAGGTACACATTTACTACAGCGCCCATTGGTGCTTAATAACCATAAACCTAATTAAAAACCTGTTTTGGAATGTTATCCATCTAAATACAAAATTTCATATAAATCATTAAAGTCGTTTCCGAGATAGCCTATAAAAGAGTAAAGAAATTGATTTTTGAATGCACCCTGTTTGACAGGTACGAACAGCTTGTATGGGAAAATGAAGTTGTTGTTTTTACTATATTGTTGTTTTTCCTTGCAGTTTATTCACATTTTCTCACCTTTTAAACCTTCCTTGGACTTCCAGAAATATTTCAAAACCAAAATTAGTCAAACCGGTCTAGCCGTTTTTGAGTTTTAGCGAGACATGTAACAAAGCTTCATTATATTTTTATATATAAGATAATTATTGGCAATTAGTTCATTAATCAATTCTAAATTAGCAAAGAAAAAAACTACTTTTGTGAGATGCTTTTATTTGTCATTAACTTTGTCAGATAAAATTAGTATTTTCTAAATAATGCATTGATTTTATGTATTATTAAAATAATAGTTTTTAGTGCTTGTAGTAGTGGATAATACATAAACTAAAGACTTTTAGATGATTTCAGTATTTTATCATAATACTTAATAATAATTGGGATATCATACACAGCGCCATCTAGTCCCAAAGCAAGCAAGTATTATGCTTGTATTATGGGTACTAGACAACTGTTATACATACTTAAATATTCTTTATAATATATACCTAAATAGATATTTTACATCCAAAGATGGAACAAATAGCCATGTTCATACACACAAATGTTTGCCCCGGACGGGAATCGAACTCGCGACTTTTGGTTCTGTAGTTAGGGTCTCTAACCACTCTGCCAATCGATCAGTCAAATCATACAGGAAAATAAAAAATGTGTGATCTTATAATTAGATTAAATTAAATTTTATATGAATAAATCCATTCCTACTGCTTTATTTCTTTCTTCCACACATCTTTTAAATGCCTACATGTGAATTATCATACATCAGCCGTCGAGAGAATGCGTTCCTGACAGGTCGTAATCGGCATAGTAATCGGATGTTTCATGTGAATTTGTACCGTCGGACGATTCCCTTTTCAAATATTATTGTTTACATGCTCGAATGACACTAAATTAAATTAAAAAATATATTATTATGTCAACACACAACATGTTATAACTAGAAATTTCATGTATCAGAAACGCATTCTCTTGACTGCCGATGTATTACAAGTTTAATTTGAAATTTTTCAACACACTTAATTTTTTGTAATTTTCTCATGTACAATGCGTGTCTACACATTTTGTAATATTTACAGATAAGAATTTTTCTTTATTATTGGTTTATCTTCCATCCAAAGATCATATCTAAGTATATTTGTTATTATAATAAGGTATTGTCAATTTGAAAAACAGGCACTATGATGTAAATCTAAAGTGATTGTTAGTTATGATTTTCCATAACTGAACTAATTATTCATATTCTTTTATCTATGGTGCTTTTAATAACTAGTCACTTCCGTCTATGTTTGAAATGGCAGTAAAAAATATTGTCATGTGCTCTGTACTGATACCTCATAATGAAACAATAATAATATAATAATATTTGGGACATCCCACACAGCGCCATCTAGTTCCAAAGTAAGCAAGTATTATGCTTGTATTATGAGGTACTAGACAACTGATATACATACATATATATACATATATAATATTCTTTTTTTTATAATATATAGATACTTTTACACCCAGACACAGAACAAGTAGGCATGTTTATGCACACAAATATTTGTCCTGGGCGGGAATCAAACCCGTGACCCTCGGCTCCGCAGTTAGGGTCTCTAACTACTCCGCCAACCGGTCAGTCAATGTCTGTTTGTTTGTTGTCTGTTGATCCTCTAAACTAAGAAATAGATTACCTAATCCTTTATATGTTAGGAAAAGTGTGCTTAAAATTTGAGGAACAAAGCCGAATATTTAGTGGAACATTTTTTTAGGTAAATAGCATCCTTATATTAACAAAATATATAAGTACAAATATGTTAATAGTTAAATCAATATCTTTTTATTGATACTAATCCAGTATTTAAAGTGACAGAACATGTTTCATTGTTATGAGGGAAATTTTGTTAATAGAACAACATACTTTTTAGGGTTCCATAGTAACTAACAAAGAACTGTTATAATTTCACCAAGTCCGTCTTTTGTCCACTGTCTTTCTGCGGTTCAACTCAAGAGTCATGGTATCAAAAAGCTGTAATTTAGCATGGTTATTCATTGATCACACATACAAAGTTGTGAAGTAAAATCATAAAAAAAATGTTTTTTTGGGACTTTCCTTACATGTAAAGCGGGATGATTTTTTACTTGTATAATCTATTATGTGGGGCATCATTGAATACATCTTTCTTAGTTATTTGGGGTATATGAATATTTTTTGAGTCAGGGATCCATTTGTGAACTAAAAACTATTTTTTCTTAAACACAAGTATGTTGCCCCTCCCTTTCTTATAGGCTGAAGTATTGTTTTTGGACATGTGAATATCCACGACAGTAGAATAAACAATGAAGTTAAAAGTAAAATTATCACAGCTAACTAGGTTATACAAGTTAATTAGTAATAGTCAACCAACTTATAAAATGTACTTGCATGAGTGTTAGTTGTTATTAGCCACTAAACTGCAAATTAACTAAATATGCTCATTATTAAAAAAGCCCCCTTTTAAGTACGCATATTGTGATGGACAACTATAGGGTCCTACACCACGCATGTTCTGATTCACTCTTGGCCAGTTTTTATAGAGTACATACTATGGGAAAAGTAGTTTTCTTTTTATAAATTAAATTTAACCCAGTTAATTTCACAACTCTTTTATGCTTTTAGTTGTAAGCTGAACATGGTTTTATTATATAAAAAAATAATATTTATTCACTTACATCGGCATCATTTGAAAAAATTTTTAGCTCATATGTCTCATTCATTGACACTACACCTTTTAAATTTTCTTCTTCAATAAGCTATGAACAAAAAAATATCAGTATTATAACCATATAATGAAAATAAACAAATTTTCTACTTATGCAATTTATGAAAACTATAAAAAATTACAGTTATACAATTTTAAGATGTAACTTATTTAAGGTGTACTGAAAAGGGTTGCACTCTAGCAGTGGCGGGAGGTGTGAAAAGGCCTGATGAAAAACTTGTGAACTCCGATCAATAAGGGAATATAAAAAATTGGGCATTTTTTTTTCTTGTTCTAGACACGAGTCAAAATCAAATTAAAAATTTATTACAATTTAGATTGTCAATACAACCAAAAGATTCTCGACATGAAAAAAGAATTAATTAAATAATATACTTATAGTATACAAAATCACTATTTAAAAAAAAAACGAGTTCATACCCACTATCAAGGATAGATCATAGCTAACCTGCTTCGTCATATTCTGAAAAGGTAGAGCTCCTAAGATAACTGTATCATCCATTCTGTCGTACCACCTCCTGCTGGTGACTTTTTCCATCAGAACGTTATAGAATAATGTAGGATAGAATGTGGCCCTTGCGAACATAGCTGTTCCCTGTGAACAGGCAACTTGAATCAACTGCTGCTAAATTAGTTGACACACAATATCAACGTGTTAAACGAAATGAGACTAGCGTTGTGGTGGATCCGCTTACCATGGTGAAAGCGGTAACTTGTCGTGGTAGTGGGGGCACAAATTAATTCACAAGACTCACAAGTTTGTTTATTATTGAAGATTGAAATATTGAAATTGGACAGTTGTTGATTTGATGTTTTCTTTTTCCCGGTGAAGGAAAAGGCAAAGGCGTCAGAGCCATACAGCCATTGTCAGTAGTTGGTTTTTATGTCCAGTAGAAGTAAATCGTCGTCGTCCATCAGTCGTCCATCATGGACGTATTATTAGGTTCAGGACCGTGCCAGGGTGACAGTAAATTATTTTCATTCTTATTTTTTTCTTTTCTAAACTTGATTTTTGTTGCTAGTGCTTTATAATAACAAGTTTACTTACTGAAAGAACCAATAACCAAAAAAAACTGACAAAAACCTAAATAGCGGATGTTTGTGATGAAAAAGTCGGCAGATAAGGGGCGCCTGAGAAAAATTTAAAATAAAATCATCTTGGCGACACTTTAAATAACAGCCAAAGAACAAGCAATTGCGTGTCGAATCACGTGGTGTCGTAACCTTATCAAGAACAAAAACTATTCATACAAAAACTACTAATATTCGCAAAAATCATCAAACAGTGCATCAAGTCAAGTCAAGGGCGTAATCCAAAAAAATAATTAGAAATCATTAACTATGGTCTTTATAATTTTGGTTTGTCATAAGTTTTTGCACATAGTATCTACATTATTTTTTGTTATTATTAGTAATCTTTTTTATATTTTTCAAAACATAAGTTCAAGAAAGCTAGTCACTGAAAGCGGCAACCCGCATAAAAATATGATCCGTCGGTGGAGGATTATCACCTCCAAAATAAATTGTGAAGCAGTTAGAACTTTTAAAAATCAAAGCTTCAAAGATAAATATCTTAATCGCCTTAATAAATTAGCGACAGGTTTCCCTTATATATTATACCGTTTTGAATACAAATTTCCGATTCGATCACAGAAATAAAGATACCTAGATTCTGATTTATAATTGGATGGCTGACCGCCTCTTTTACAAAGTACCTAATTAAGTTCCACATAACTTCGTAGCCAAGCGCGATAAGTTATACATTTTTGCACGCCCGGACCCTCAGGACCCATTGCTCAAGCAATATGAGCTTAAACACGCTGCACAAGCATTAGGAATTCATCATCATGATAATCAACCCGTGTCTCTCCACTGCAGGATATAGGCTTCTCTCAAGGCTCGCCACCACACACGGTCCTCCGCCTTTCGCATCCAACTACCCTCGGTATGGCGCTTCAGGTCATCTGTCCATCTGGCCGGGGGGCGTCCAACGCTTCGCTTAGGAATTCCCTAAATATAAATGTTTTAAATATATTTCTCATATACTTTATCACCCTTTACTGCCTTAAGCGAATGTGGGAACCCAAGAATATAACTTTATAGAGATGACCAAGTTCCTTTCCTTTCCAAAAAAAGAACAACAATCCCAAAAATCCCCAAATGATTCGGTGAATAAAAACGGATTTAGAATACACTAGGTTCTTTTATTTCTAGGGCCAAAATGTCTTGTACTTGAGCGCAGGTGTGGGACCCACAAATAAGAAATATTAGCTAGGCGGGGAACTATCAACTTTTTTCTTTTGATTGGCGCCAGAAAATCCCAAAAATATGGTAGGATGGTGGAGATGAAATGGATTCGAAATCTTGAGTCCCCTCCCCATGAAAATCACACACCGATCTTTCGAATTCATGTACCTATGACGTCAAATTTGTAACTCGTATGATGTCGGATCTGTAATTCGAACGATGTCAGATCTGTAACTAAATTATTTTTCTATTTTGGCAAAAAAAGTTTCCCTTTACAGAAATACATAAGTTTACATATTTCATATTCATTGAAATATTTGGCAATTTATTTTTGCGGCCACATCATAAGCAACTAGTAAAGAATTCATATCAACTTAAAAGGGTAAAAACGTGTAAGGGTATAAACATATTGGAATATTATAGACACCTTAGTAATATGCATAGACATACCTACATGTAATATGACGTCCAAAACTTCCACTTTGACAATACACACGTCGAAATTTCCCAAATTCTTGTTTTAGTTGCCAGTACAAAACTATAAATTAAGGCATCCTTAAATGACTGTAATTGTGTATAATATGACTGAAAATTTTATTTAATTTGTAAAATGTGACGTAATAACTTTCAAAAATACTATTATCATGCGAATACCAAGACATATAAAAAACCAGAAGCCACAGAAAATAAATATTATACGAGTATTCGTATTTATAAAAAACTATAATGAACCTGCTAGATGAAATATTTTTTTCTAATGGCAAGTGTTAGAGAGAGACAAAGGTACTCCCCGGTAGCTGTTACCCTCACGCTCATTTTGTCTCCTTAGAGCATACAATCTAAAATAAACATATGCATAACTTAAAGGTTTCATTTTTGTATTGTATATTTTCAGGAATGCACAGGCCTGACCCTAGTATTACGTCCATGGATGGGTGTATGTATACAACCACATACAACGGATGGCTCGAGGGGTCCCCGGACCCCCCTTAGCATACGACGAAAAAAACGAGGAAATATTGGACAGATGACACGGATAGTCAATGCCACAACATGTTTAGCATGCACCGCTCGGTTGTCATAGGTAGCTAATAGCTATGCGAGAGCAGTGCATGAGCAGTGCAGTGTGAAAGAATTTACCTCTTAGTTATTATTTTATTTTTTGTACAGTACAGCGCAAAAAATAATAGCCAATAATTTTCTGATCTGAATACTATACACCTATTATTAATACCCATTATCAATAGGTATATAGTATTCAAATCAGCAAAAACTATGTTTACACGTTTTACCATTGAAAATGATCCTTCTTCTGTGAGACGGTCCTGGGGGTTTCAAAAGTTGCAAAATTTATCAGGTATATCCGTTAAAATGTAGAAAATCGGTTGGTAATTTTTTTTTGATAATTGATATTATGTCTGAAAAAATGAGGATTTTTGGGTGTCGTTTCTTACAAAAAATTTAATATTTTCGAAAATATTTGAGTTATCGAAAATTGGCCAAAACCGCATCTGAGGAACTGAATTGCCTAACGAGTGGTGAAAACATTTTGAAAACTGATTGCTAATTGCGGCCTATAGGTGGGCCCTGTAAAATTTACAAATTTCAAAAAACTTGTATTTATGGATTTATGGCTATGGGCGTGGTATATGTGGCAATGTATATTTAAGTTTTAAGTTATTTTGTTTTATATTACATGATTTCAAAATAAATAAATTAATACAATAGGTACATGAGTATTATTTTTTCTAAAACTTCTAAATTCATTTTCAATACCTTCAATGGTTGCGGAAACTGCAAAATCTGTGAATGTTTTGAATTTCCTAAATACATCGTAAGAAAAAAAAACTTAATTGCTTGGGATTTTTTCTCGAACTTGTTTCACCTTTCACAACATGTTCAACATGAAAGTAATTGCATTTCACAACATCTCATCAAAGTTCATTATTTTCTAATATATTTCATAGCATGTGAAAATGCAATTAGTTTCATATTGAACATGTAAAAAAAGAAAAAAAATGAGAAAAATAATCTCGCGCATTCAAGTTATCATAAGAATTTTTTTTATTGATGTATCTAAATATTAAAAAAAATTAAGAAGGTATAAACCTAGTTCTTGCTGATCTGAATACCATATATTTCTTTGCGCTAATCGGTTAAGGTTTAATAGAGTGCAACTGCTAACACCGTTTGTACGAAAATTCGCCACTACATGGCCACTACACAATCCTCTTAAGTACGAGTCTGACTAGGCAAACTGACTTATTATTTGTCAGTAAAATTAAGCAACACATTTTATATCTACGCATATTCTCTTCATGAATATTTCCCGTTTCCTGCGGGAAGGAAAGACTTTCGTACGTATTTCGGATTTTTTAATTTAATTTTAGGCGTAGTAGTTTCTGAGATAAAGGGGGCAACGGGAGATTATCATATATTTTCTTTAATGTCTATTAGACTATGCATTTTAAAATTGTAATAAAAATTATGAAAAATATATAGATATCTCTTAACGAGCACTTTCATTTGATACGAACCATACGTAAGTACCTACTTGAGAGTCGTTTTTAATTGTATAATTTTTCCCCAAAGTGATAATTTTATTTGTTTATCGTTTAGATTTTCCTTAAAATATAAATGAAGCTCTATGTTCCGTATTTTTTTTTCACAATTTTATACACTACAATTTCGGGGATAAGGAGGGATAATCAATTTTCCTAAATATCTTTGAAACCATAAATATTAAAGTTATAAATAAAATATGCTTATAATTTTTATTATAACCACTTTCATTTGGCACGTCACTAGAAGCCCTTAAAAAGTTTTTTTTTTTTAATTTTGTACTTTGCTCCCCAAAATGGAAATCTTTCATTTACGCTATACGTTCGTTATTGGGCCACCAAACTCTGTACATGCATCGAATTTCAACTTTTGCATCTAGTAGATTCGGAGAAAGAGGTTGTGACTACTATACGGGTTCCTTTTTAGGGTTCCGAACCTCAAAGGAAAAAACGGAACCCTTATAGGATCTCTTTTTTGTCCGTCTGTCTGTCTGTGTGTCAAGACCCTTTTTCTCAAGAACGCGTGGAGGTATCAAGCTGAAATTCATATCCAATACTCATGTCTACTGTCACTTGGAGCTGTGAAGAAATAAAACTTCTAAGCCAACGCAATCAAAGGATACAGCAGTTTATAGAGCAAATTTTCTATACTCGCAAGGGAATCAAAACCTACAGGGTACTTCCCGTAAACTCAGAATCTTGAGATTTGGTACGAAGCAACGTCTTATAGCACATATAAAGGAAGAATTGCGAAAAGGATATTTTATTTACATCATATAATAAAAACATTTTTAATAATTTTGCACTTACTACCCCTTACCTCATGAACGCGTAGAGGTATTAAATTGAAATTCATATCAAATACTCAGGTCTTTAATACCTTAAAAAACTGTACCCTATAAAAATCAAGGTATTCCTACGAGGTACTCTTATTCTCTGTCTCTTTCTATTGAAACCCGCATTTCGGACCGACTTGCCTACTCTATTCTATTCATATTCTATTATCTCTATGGTTAAAAGAACCACGTGGGAGAGTAATAAATAAGGTAGTGACACAGGTTAGTGACACGTTTAATCGCCAGAGGGCGCCTTGTACATTGACATATTAATTACATGGACACCGCACACAGCGGCATCAATGTTGTGCATCAATGTAATTGCACATGGCGCACGCGGTCCGCAAACTTTTGAAGTTGAGATTTTGAATGATTCAATTATTATGACTCAAAAAATATGTAAGACGTATTTTTTTCCCAATAATTAGATTTTATCTGTTAGATGAGGTAATAATCAGTGGAAATATTCGTCGTCATTCCGGTTTTTCGAATTCCATTTTTTCGTCGTTTTTCTGCAACATATTACCTACCTACCCACCTACGTATTCCTAAACTCAAAATTTTTTAATCAATGTAAAATTTATTACACCTACCTACTTACCGTCTATTCAGAAATACTAGAAGGAGAAGAACAGACAAAAAACTCCCTCCAGTATTTATTATGGTAAACTACGTAGTATATTTGTCAATAAAGCATTCTTCAGCAGAAGATTGAATTCAATGTATTAATACGTTTCAAAAATGGATACTAGGCCTGCTTGTATTACATGTACCTACTTGGATCGCTTCCTTTTGCCTGACTGTGAAATTCGTTTTGCTAGATCTAGGAAGGCAAAACGGATATATTTTTTAAATACGCTAAAATTAGTTATTTGTAATTTTTTGGTTAAGATAGTTTCTAATTAGGTAAAATAAAATTGATTATACTTGGGGACAAGCAAACTAAGCTCATTCGTCTTGCCCAAAACCATTTGAAAGCATAAAAGTTATAATTTTACAAACTTTTGTTTAAAATAAATATATTATAATGTACGACTAATAATAAAATAAAAATAATTGCAGTGACAGCGCTGGATATATCTACATTAATGGCGTAAAGCTTAGTTGATTGTAGCAAGATCACAGTAAAAAAAAAAGAAGAGGTGGATATACTGCTCTCAACTTCTTGCTATAAGTTTTTACCTTAGGTTTTTACATTCATAATCCATATTTAGCGCTGTCACTCTTCGCTGTCATATTCGATCATTTTTAAAATAAAAGCTTTTTTAAAGAAAAATGTGTTTTACTTTCTTTTTAGGTACTATTTATACCAACCCGCACACACCGTTATTTACAGTGTCTACACGCTTCTAAATTTCATATCGGTTCCACAGGTGTACAAGGTTCTCCCGTGAATAGTCCAGTCTTAGCTCCAGCTTTACGGTTACCTCAAAATTGTTAATAATTACTGCTTAATGAGTCTACAAAAGAACAAAAAGTGCCCCTCAATCAATCAATCAATCAATCAATCAATTCGTTCAACCTTCAGCCAGACGCAATGTCTGAAAGGGACAAGTCCCAATACACCAAAGGGAACGTAGATAAAGGATGGAGTGTAGGTTATAGTCTGGATTGTGAGTGACGGGAATAAGAGCCAGCCGGTATTCGTGCAACCTTTAGCCAGAAAAGGGAGTCAGGAGAGGTGATAAATATTATAGTGTGTTTATAAATAACAGTAGGGAGCATAAGTTGTTTTATCAGTTTCTTATTGTGAGCATTTTCGTTTCTTAATTCATTACTCGCTTTCTTCACTTGATGCAGGCTTTATGTGTCTTTTTCCCGAAGTTCGTATACTTCGTCGGCAGTGTTTTTCATTTTTGTTTTGTTTCCTGCCAGTATAGCCCACTCTAAGTGGTTTCGGTTATAATAGCCCGTATCTCGTCTAAGCATAGTATTCTGAAGGCGCAATTAGTATATCTTCACCCCCCCCCCCCCTCCCTAAGCGTTAGTGAATTGTTTTCCACGTATACGTTTTGATTTTTCTTCTTTTATTTCGTTGGCTTTGGTTCTTCTATAATTGTATTATTTAGGAGTGCTAACTTGTTCTTGTCAGCTTGAGTGTTCTTGAACGAATTCGGCTGGGTCTTTTCTAACTTCTAACCATTGACATGGTTAAACGTTAGTCCGAACAGTTCGATCGTTTGTCGAACTCATAACTCAAGTATTAAGACGTTTTGGGAACGCTTTTAAACACATGTGCTCCTTTGTTTAAAGACCCTTTTTTTTGTTTATGTCACGTCGCCCGCTAGCCACCCGCTAGTGCAGTCATTTTTTGTTTGAGTAGTAATAAGTAGGTACCACTTGAATGTGTACAGTCAGCGTCGAATAGATCGCAGCGTCTAAAATAGTCGTAATCATCTATTGAGCGTTATTTTATTTATATGTAGGCAGTCAAAGCAAACGTATTGTTTGAGGTATACAAAGCAGTCTGTATATTGTCTGTATGTTGTCAGAATGTTCATTAATATAATGCAAATAAATGGTTTACCGGTATCTGAGGAATCATAGTGGTAATAAGTACTTCTTAAAATAAAAATAATCTTTGATCCCTAGTAAGCCATAGGGTATTATTTCGACTTATTTTAAGTTTAAGTTTTAAATTGTTTTTTTGTAAACTTTGGAGTGAATTACTCGAAGCGAATAAAGAAATAATTATGACACGTTCTTTGTTATTAATGTCATCTTTGCAACTTTAATGGTATTGAATTACTTACCTATCGTTATTGTACAAATTGGCAATTGCGTTAAAACAAGAAATGTTAAATTTTACCCAGTTGTCAATTTAATTCAACCAAAAACGTATCTCAAAATCAATGTTTTTTGTTTTACTACTATGAATGCTTATACTATAGGTATCGTTCAACCATCCACTTGCCAACATAAACTTGAACATGCCGATTACCTAAAAAGAATTATAAGAGTGTTCAGGTACCTATTTTGAGGCATTTCGTGCTTAGATCAACATGATAACTTTGGTTGCCTGGATGAAGTTGATTTTTTGTACGTGAGATCGTTTTGGCCGCGTTAGGCGCTAAGATGATTATGACGCTGACTGTACTTACATCCTCGCAACAAAAGTTCGCTATGAATCATGACGTAATATATGAGCACAACACAAATATAAAGTAAAGCATAAAAACAGAAATGACACTATTCAATTAATTCAAATCACAACATGTTACACTTTTGCGCGTGAGAACTTTCCGCACAATCGCTCTTGGTTAGCACAATTTTTATTTGAATTATAGTCATGTATAATGGAATTTCCTCACCAAATAAAATATTTTCCTGTGCGAAGCGACTTCGATTTGATTTCAGCTTTACACCACTTTTCGTGAGTATTGTATTGACGGCCAAATAACTTTCACAGATACTATTCAAATTGTATGTGAACTAATTATGTTTATGTTTATGCACTTTTAATTAACTAAAACATTGTATTCACTCAAATATTTCACAACCACATCAAACAACCACATCACATTTTTAAGTATGTCAAAACACAAACACTTGAGTGGTACCTACTCCAAACGCGTGCGCATAGGCCAGCCGCTCGAAGGAGACTCCAAGAACAAAAAGTGCCCCTCAAAAAGAAATAAAATAAAACAAATTTACCTGAAAATGCCTTTAATTTCGTTTTGTGATTTTCTATGCAGCTGTTAATTTCTGAAAAAAAAAAACAAGTTATGCAATCGCTATAGAGTATATCAACCGTCCAACGCAGCGAAATTTACTGAAAAGGAATTAGTTACTATACTTTACCCCAAATGGTGCTATCTAAGTAGTTATTATCGTTTACATAAGATAGCGCTATCACTAGAACTGCCTTGAATAAACCCTAATCATTCAAATTATATAAGCTTTCAAAAACGTTACATATATTATTCCAGAAAAATACGTATTGCTTAATCATAAAAACATTCGAATGAATTGTGTAGATAATATACAAAGATGGATCCACATGTGTGAGTTTAAATATATGTATTATATCTCAAAAACGCTGTTTTCTAGAAAATATAATCTACTTATAATTTTCAAATAAGACGATCTTTTCAATGGCGTATGTTTCAATTTGAGGCAACTTATAGTCACGTAATAATAATTTGAGCCAGTTACAATAATAATAATAATAACGTATACAGCACAGCAACGTCTAGGCCTCAAACTAAGCATTAGCTTGTATTTTGGGTACCAAGCGAAGACACCACATACATATAACAACATAGACCCGGTACCAATATCAATATTTATCATATAAATACTGAGCCGACCTGGGATTCGAACCTGGGACCTCCAGCTTCGTAAGCAGGGTCGCTACCCACTATAGGCTAAGCGGTCGTCATAATAGACATTGTTATTTCAAGTCTTACGTACTTACAGTAAGTAAACCATTGAGGAGTTCTCTAAACACTGACTTAATCAGTTCATAGTTAAAATTATATTTCTTCATTGAAACTAACTGCGTTGTGAGAAGCTAATCCTGGCAGCAGCGTCAGGTCACGACTATTATTTTGCATTAATACATGCATTATCACCCGACTAAAGTTTGCAAAATTCCAACTCTACCGGCTGCTAGTGACGACTTAACATTGACAATTTTGAATCAAGATTTGATTACCGTATTATACCATCAGCCCATTAATGCTCCACTGCAGGGGCTTAGGCCTCCCCTCAGCATGAGGAAGCTTGTAGTCCACCACGCTTTGATTTGATTATTACCTAATTAAACAATAGAGGAACTAAATGAAAGCTTTAAAAAAGTGTATATGGCTCAAAAATGTCAATAACAGATTAGGGATTAACTTGTCAAAATAAAGCAAAAAATGCGTTTCTACTGCTTATGACACATTCTGTCTGTAAAATTTAAAATAATTTTGTTTCACGGAATCTCTCGTCTTGTAGTAGGCGTAAGTACATGGGTTAGATTTCTAGCGAAAGCTGAAAAAAAATAATATAGATACATAGGTACAATTAGTCCGTCAAAAGATTGTGCTTGTTTCTGTTTCAGATTCCAGATCGGGCTCATTTGCTCAAAATAAGAATGTTTACGAAATGGTTGCTAGACGGTAGAAGTATTCAAATGTAATTGACATTAAATTGACATTAAAACCTAATTGACATTAAAACCACTCAAGAAATTTGTGTCAGATCTTCGGTCTTCCTGAAAATATCAAATAATAATATTGCTATTTACCTCAAGTTCCAATTCTATTACCCCGAACAGCTAATCAACTAAATAAACCGTTTATACTTGAACTATTGTAGTTATCGGGAAAATTAATTTGTTTTTAATATTCACATAGTAGGTAGGTACCTGCTCACTTAAATAACTTAGTGAAGGTACGGTACTAGTTGACGTTACAACATGAAGAATATCAATATCATTGTTTACAAAGAAGTAGGAACTAATATTGTCGTGATTTAAGGAAAAAAGTTATAGATAGTGGTGTCTGACTGAAATGGTAGGTACCTAAATCTTGGAAAAATAGTTTCAGTGTTTACCCACTAGTAATATTAAAAGAAAATTAATCAAAATTTGTTTCACATACAGTTGTTCTAAAGTTGTAATTTACTTCATCGATTAAATATTCGATTGACTATAGGTATTTAAAGGCCGTTTCGTATTTCCTTGTTTATCTTTAGGCATTTGATGTTGCGACGCGACAATTTCTCATGCCGTTGGGTTGAATTTTTTACGCATCTCATTCATTAATTCAAAGCTCATACCGAATTCCCTTTAAAAATTGAAAGAGATATCATCGGAGTGATGCATCGACGCCATTTGTAAAACGCTGCGGGGCGCGCCGGCGACGTTCCAAATTCAAATTAAATTAAACGCGGTAAAAACAACGCGTTTCCGTTGCCGTGCGCTTGCTATTCAATTTCGAAACGATTCTGATCAGTACTAATTTGTCTATGACTTTCCTAACTATGTACGGGTTTGGAGAAAAGAGAAGACAAGTTTTTAACCGTTTACGTTTAGTTTCAACCATATTTTTATTTCAAAGATAACGTAAACGCACTCTGTAACTTGGATATAGTGACTCAATAGCCATATCATTAAGGCGTTGCAAAGGGGTCAGTAGTAATGCTATTTGTGGAATACATTGATAATTAAATTTTGTTCGTTTAATGACATACATTTGTTTGGTGTTAACAAAAATAATATGTTAGCTGCGATTACAACGAGCGTAACGTGTGCTTACATTATATTAGGTAGATTGCGCGCTACTCGCTTCGACTTTAGAGCGAACGAACAAAAAGTTTGGTGTGAGCTGTAGATATAAGAGTGTCATCCGACTATCATAACTATTATACCCATATTTGACATAATTCCAAAAAAAAGAGGGGGCCACTTAATTGCACCGGCAGTATAGTCGCAGTGGATTTAGATGCAGCACTTTTTGTTCTTGACTTTTGCCGACATAATATGCCTGTCGTTTTCTTTGGAAATTGTAATGGTTTTGCGTTAAAAGTACCTCTAAACTTTATGATTCTAAGCAATATTCTAAAAGTTTATGATTATAAATTGTAATTGATAAGTTATAAATTGTTGTTATGAAAACACATGAACTCTATATAGAAGAATCCGTAGGTAAACTTGTGCCTGACAAGACCGAAAAAATTACGAGTAGCTGCAGATTTGTATAATGGTTACTAAGGTACGTAATAGTAAGAATGGCTTTATATATTTTTATTAAGAAAAAGAAGAAAATTTATAGAGTAAAAAGAAAAAAAAGAAAACAATAAAAAACGTAGTTTTTAATATTCCAAAAGGTTGTGAGAAGGAAATTGCGTATAATTTTGGTCTCTGGGATTTTAATACGATTTATATGATTTATGAAAATAGCAAATTTTTTACATATCTAAAAAACTTAGCTATTTTACTAATATAACTATTTTTCTCTCTAAAATGGCTAATTAATATACTTTTTAGTAAACTTTATTTACTAGTTTACTAATATTAATATATTATTAGGATTTACTTTTTAGTAAATCCCACAAATAGCTATCATTATCTTGGTTAGACAAAGTCACCCGGACTAGACAAGTTGATATACGTTTGACGGTATATAGTTCTGCATTCACTATAATTTCTTGATTATATTATAATAAGACCTATGTACGTAAGTTATAATTTAAATATCTATAGTGTTTCACATGCTTCTATAAACATCATAATAATATGCCGACTCCTAGAATTCGAAATTCCCGACACCGTATTCTAGACCCCTTATGTCACTGAACACCCATGGAGCACTGCAACTAGGCGTGCATCAGTAGTAGGTAAGTTTACGATGTTATATCCGGGTATTCATTTCTAGGTTCATGCTGTCGATGTACATATTTCACACTCAGTAGAAAATAATAGCCAATACGAGCCAATGTAACTTTTTCTTTCTTCCAGTTTTACTGTCCATTGTAAAGTGTATACTGTCATGAAATAATAAGTTCATTTACGTCAATAAAATGACCTATACCCCACAATATGGTCAATGATAGAAACAATCGAATTCGAACAGGAACCGCTATTGTTCAATGCACAATGGCGGTGCTCGCTTATGCTCGCCGCTCGTTAACGTCTCCACAAAACGCCAGCTTTATCAGGAGCGATCCAGGACCGAATGTCAAATGCAATCTTCTGATCTTGTATCAACAAAAAAAAAAGAACCTTAAAACGGTCGCCAAACGTCGCCAAGGCCCAAGATAGGACATCTCGGATTTCAATAATGACACTTGCGGATCTTGCTTCGATTCGGTGATAAAGATTGTTCCTCGTAAGGTGACCTAAATCTACATACAGACCTTGCAGTATATCTTTTCACTAAAAAAGTGTTTTGTCATTTTTCACTGCACTAGCTTACACTAAAAGGGCGGGACGTGTCGGAGAGTGAATACCGATGACGTGTATCTATATAGTCTCGATGTTAAAAAATGTAGTTTTTCTTTAGTACCATATATTTACTTTTACGAGTAGAGTCCGAGCCACCAAAGAAGTCCCGTAGCCGCGGCGTTGTCTGCGCATTGCATTAAACTCTTTCATCACATCATCATCTTGAGAATTATTTTTAGGGTCGCACTTCGTAGGACTTAAGGCATTTTAAACCACTTTTTAAACATTATAGACAATTAAATTCATATTCGACGGAAATTGTCATACGCTCAAACACAGGCTATCAACCACTTCAAATATATAGTTCGTTTATTTTGCTGCGAGACTTCTTTGGTGGCGCGGACTCTATATATCTCTACATAGAGATTCAGTGTCAAAAAACGTATAAAAATATGATATGATAAAATAAAACGTATATAACCATTCCAGCAAATAAATATAATTTGGATTGACAAATAATTGATTTGAGTTGTGTGCTGTGTGTGGTGTGTGGATGTTTGTGTGTATGTAGTGTGTGGGTATGTGTGGGTGGAGCCTTTGTGTGTGTGATAAGGGTGTGAGAAGAGAGCATGTGCCTGCAACTTTGTCATTAAACAATTCTCTTTAGTCACTAGTTTCCTCTGAACAGCGCTGTCTCATTCGAGCACCGCGTTTAGAAGGTCTATCCTGAGGTCAACCCATATTAAATACAAATAAGCTCCAGTACTGTACCTGCCCATGCAAAATTATTAATAGAATTTTCTTTGAAGTGATAAAAAATATTGATTTTACCTTTAATTTATGTTTGTCTGTAAAGGCAAAAGTTTTAAGTCGGTTTATTATTTTTTTGTAGATTTTTTACTGGTCAAGGTTTAGTTCTGTTTCAGAAATCTTACGTGAGATTTGGTAAGAGGCGGGGAGGGGAAACAATAATTAATAAATAGTTTAAAATGTCCTTTTAAATCATAATGAAAATGTTTTTATGTTAATCTACATAAATGGAAAATTATCCGCTAGTATTAAATGAAACAAAAAAATTGTAATCTTATAAAAGCTTTTAGTAATTTTTCATTTAAAATAAACCGAAAATAATTAACAACTAATATTTTTATATCAAATAACACCTAATTGCACATATTCAAACAGTTTATCCTTAAATTTTACCAACTCCCGTGTTCAGATTTTTTGGTCTAATAGAATAATTTGTTCCCGACAAAAAAAAACAGTCGACTAGTGTGAAAAAATCACGAATTTTCAAGACTTATCTTGTAAAGATCACACTTGACCAAAAAACTAAACATGTTAATTTCATTTATCAAAAAAGACCTAGAGTTTCTAAATACAGTTTTCTCATATCTGTTACTGCCTATGCCCGTATTGTCCCATTTTAGAAAAACACTATGTGTATAGCTTAAGGATTGAACATGACCTTGGGAATTCACAGAATCCAGGTTTTTGCATATAACGTAGTTTTTATGGGAAAAATTTAATTTGTTTTGTTTATTTTGCGTTAAGATTAAATGTTACCGTCGATTTCCTTAAAACAAATATTTGACCAGAAATAAAAAAAAACTTCTCTTCGTTACTTGCAGTATCACAAACTTGTTAAATTTATAAAATATGTTGTTTCTAGCATCAAAAGTTTTTAATTCTTGTTTTTGCTAAACCTCGCTCGCACGTACTTAAGTAGATCGAAAATTATAAACTTTGAAAACCAAAATTAGGACCGTTTTTTATTAGAAAGAACATATTTTTATAAATTTAACGAAAATTGTACGATGTATTTCACGTTCAATGGTTCAAAGTATTTTTTATGGAAATCAGAGGTAGCGTTTAAACTTAAATTTTAAATCAGTATTAGCAACACAGAGTCTTAGTTCGAATTAAGATTGCAAGAACGTGTGAAACGAGTCAAACTAACGAATTATGGCCGCTATTAACATATTCTCACCTCATTCGCGGAATGGCTGCTAAGTAAACGAACTTTCAACGATGCCGTCCCATAAATAGTCCAACTCGAAATTCTTCGCCGAGGTCTATCGTCAGTGGTATAATTTTATTCGATCGCTCGACTTTTATATAAAGCACAGAAATCGGCATTATTATATATATGCAATTAAAAATAATATTAGGGCAGCAGACATAGGAAGGAGTGGGAAGATGTGCAACGATGACAACCATAGATGCGATCGTGGGGGCAGGCCACCTCAAACACAATGACATAAATTCAGTTAAAAACATTCTGCAAGAAGATCTACGCTGCAATTGGAAAACTATGCATTCCTATTTAATACTCAATATAATAGTAAATTATTTACACCACCAAAGTACCTAAGACAATGAAATAGGTATAGTGTTTATTGAAGGGTGACCGCATTTTACGATCTGTTCAAACATAGCATCTTTAAAGTGACGAATTTCCATACAAACGGTGTTGACGGTTGCACCCTTGAAACCTTAACCGAATAGTGTAAAAAATATTATATGGTATTCAGATCAGCAAAATAGAAAATAGTTTTATCAGATCCTTTTCCTGTGTGACGTAAATTTAGCTATATCTTCAAAGATAACGAAGGTATTGGGGTCTTAAGGGTTTCATAAGTTGCAAAATATATTGGGACACCTATATTCGTTGGAATTTTGAAAATTGGTTGATATATTTTTTATTGAAAATTGAAAAATGTCTGAAAAAATAGGGATTATTATTATTGGATATTGCTTTTTACAAAAATATGAATTTATTCGAAAATATTTCAGTTATCAAAAATTGGCCTAAAACACATCTGAGGAACTAAATTGTCTAACGAATGGTGAAAACATTTTGAAAATCGGTTGATGATTGCGGCCTGTAGATGGGTCCTGAAAACAGACGAATTTCAAAAAACTTGTATTTATGGATATGGGCCTGGTATATGTGATAATTTATCATTGCTGGTTGATTTACATTTTAAGTTGTTTAGTTTGCATATTACATTTCAAAATAAATAAATTACCACTATAATAGGTACGTGAGTTTTTATTTTTCCTAAAACTTCTAGTCATTTTCAATGCCTCCGATGGTTGCGGAAACTGCAAAATCTATAAATTTTTTAATTTTTTTAAATACATCATAAGAAAAAAAAACTTAAGTGCGTGGGATTTTTTCTCGTAATTGTTTCATTTTTCACAACCATTTCACAACACATGAAAGTAGTAAATTTCACACCTCATCAGAATTCATAATTTTTTTTTTTTTTTAATATTTTTCACAGCATGTGAGGATGCAATTAGTTTCATATTAAACATGTTGTAAAAAAAGAGAAAAATTTGAAAAAAAATCTCGTGCATTTAAGTCATCATTAGAAGGTTTTTTTTTTCTTATGATGTTCCGAAATACTTAAAAAATTGAAGGTATAAATCTAGTTTTTGCTTATCTGAATACCATATATTTTTTTGCGCTAGTCGGTTAAGGTTTGATGGGGTGCAACCATTAACGCCGTTTGTATGGAAATTCTCCAATACATGGCTTAGTGGCCATGTAAGTGCGAGTCGGACTAGGTAAATTGGCTTATTAATTCTCAGTAAAATTAAGCAACACATTTTATATCTATGCATTTTCTCTTAATGAATATTTCCCGTTTCCTACGGGAATGGAGAGACTTTAGATTTTCCAGTAAACTTATTTCAAGCTTAGTAATTTTTGAGATAAAGGGGGCATTGGGAGATTATCATATATTTTCTTTAATCTATTAAACTATGCATTTTAAAATTGTAATAACATTATAAAAAATATATCGATATCTCATAACGAGCACTTTCATTTGATATGAACTATGACATAGGTACTCCAGAATTGTTTTTAATTGTATAATTTTCCCCCAAACTGATAATTTTATTCGTTTATCCTTTAGTTTTTCCTGTAAATTATAAACGAAGTTCTATATTCCGTATTTTTTTTCAGAAAATTTTTAATACTACAGTTTCGGGGGTAAGGGGGAATAATCAATATTCGTTAATACCTTTGAAATCATGAATATTAAATTTATAAATAAAATACGCTTGCACTTTTTATAATAAGCGCTTTCATTTGACAAGTCACTAGGAGCCCTTAAAAAGTTTTTATTTTTTATTTTCTATTTTGCTCCCCAAAATGGAAATCTTTCATTTACACTATCCGTTCGTTATTGGGCCACCAAACTCTGTACATGTTTCAAATTTTGCATCTAGTAGATTCGGAGAATCACTTCGTTATCCGTCTGTAAGTTTGATGGCCTATTCAGACCATTTTTCTCCGGAACGCGGGGAGGTACTAAGTTGAAATTAGTACCTTAGAGCTATAGCTTTAGACCATTGAGAAGTTGTTCCTGAGTTGTTCTTTTGGTAGCTGCTGTAGACCATTGAGAAGTTGTTCTTGATTGCCTGCTACTTCCGCATCATCAGATGAGCTCTAGGTCAAGATGCCAAATGCCAAGTCTTATTAAAATCTAACGGGAAGTGGGTGAATTCCAAATAAACGGAATTCATCACCTATGTTATTTTCTACGTTTAAAGACATTTATTAGATACAACATAAATTTTTTTGTTAAATGATAACTAAATTATATAAAAAGTAAAACTAAAAGTATTTACAAATTAAAAAATACTATGTAAATTATGATGAATGACAAAATTTTAAAGAGACGATGGGTTCAGGGTACCAAGGATCAGACCTCAAGTTTTGAAAGATTTAATTTCTTTTTCCGCAGGAGACGCCGGGATCAAACTTGTAGATATGATCTGTGGTTTAATCAATATGATGTTATCTGGTTCTGTAAATGAAAATTTTTCTAAATACCTTTTTGGCGCAAGTTTATGTGCTTTAAAAAAGAAAGATGGCGGTTTACGTCCAATTGCAGTTGGCAGTGTTTTTCGACGTATAGCTTCCAAATTAGCTTGCTCCAGTGTCACCAATTCTCTAAGCAACCTTTTTAAACCAACTCAAGTTGGATTTGCAGTTCGTAACGGTTGTGAAGCAGCCGTTCACGCTACACGTCATTTTGTTAATTCCAATAGCTCCACCTCCAAAGTAATACTGAAAATAGATTATAAAAACGCCTTCAACTGTATCGAAAGAGACATTTTGCTTTCTGAAATTAAATCCAATTGTCCAAGTATCTTTCCATATATGTGGCAAAGTTACTACTCCTCGTCATCATTGATATTTGAAGATCAAATAATTAATTCTAGCGTAGGTTGTCAACAAGGTGATCCCATGGGTCCAGCCGCCTTCTCACTTACTATCAATCCATTAATTACTCAACTTTCATCTGAGCTTAATGTTTGGTACTTAGACGATGGCACTATTGGGGGTGAACCCGATTCTGTATTAGCTGATCTTTCTAAATTAATTTCTTTTTCAAAACACTTAGGCCTCGAAATTAACACCAACAAGTGTGAACTATATTTTCTTTCAAATACAGATAACAGCGTTTTCGAGTCCTTTAATAATTTAGCTCCTGGCATTCGTTTAATCTCCAATGAAAACTTCTCCTTGTTAGGCGCCCCAATTAAAGATGAAGGTATACCATCGACCTTAGAATCAAAACTAGCTTTATTGAAGCACGCTTGTTCCAGACTTGAGAAGATAGATCCTCATGTTGCCCTTTTTTTATTAAAAAATTGTATTTCTTCTCCACGATTTGTTTACGCACTTCGCACTGCTCCAACCTGGGACTGTAATATTCTCCACGATATCGACAATGTTCTCAAGTCATCTCTTGAATCTATAATTAATATACAACTTGATTCTAACAAGTTCACACAGGCTTCCCTTCCAGTTCGTCTCGGTGGTCTGGGAGTGAGAAAAACTTTAGATTTAGCAATCCCTGCATATATTAGTTCCTTGAGTGTCACTAAACCTTTATGCAACGCTTTACTTTCGAGAACTTCTCTCTCTATTTCTCATTTCCATAGAGAACTAGAGGGTTTAACTCTCTGGAAATCCGCTTCTTCAGCTGATTATCCTCTTTCTCCATGTACTCAAAAGGCCTGGGACCTCCCTATAGTGAAAAATATCTTTAACACACTTCCAAGATCATCAATCACTGATGAAGCGCGTCTCCTGGCTTCATGTGAAAGTGAGTCCGGTGCCTGGCTGCGAGCTATTCCCTCTCCTAATTTGGGCTCGTTGCTTGACCCGGCCTCCTTACGCATCGCCGTCTCTTTGAGATTAGGTCTCAATATTTACCGATCTCACCGTTGTGCTTGTGGGGAAAATGCAGATACTTATGGTCTCCATGGGCTCTCCTGCATAAAAAATGCTGGTCGCTTTTCCAGGCATTATCGTCTCAACAACATTTTAAAAGACGCTCTATCCTCTGCACAGATACCTTGCTGTCTTGAGCCTCAAGGTATCTTTCGGGGTGACGGCAAGAGACCCGATGGTGTCACGATGGTTCCATACAAAAGTGGTAAAGCTCTTGTTTGGGATGTAACTTGCGTAGATACATTGTGTCAAAGTTACATAAAAAATACATCAAAAAAAACTGGAGCAGCTGCTGAGACAGCAGCTCGCAGGAAAACAGCCAAGCACATGGAACTTTTAAATCGTTACCATTTCATCCCTTTTGCTGTCGAGACGATGGGTCCCTGGTCCAAGGATACCAAATCATTTGTCCACGATTTGGGTGTCGCGCTGTGTCTGTTGACAGGGGATCCTTTGAGCAAGGAGTACTTTGTTCAGAGGATCAGTGTCGCAATACAGCGCGGCAACGCGGCAAGCATCCTTGGTACCCTGAACCCATCGTCTCTTTAAAATTTTGTCATTCATCATAATTTACGTTTAAAGATGATTTTTTTTTTAAATTTAAATGGGACCAACCTCGAGATTAACCTATTAAATAAAAAAGAACATCAATCAAATATCGCGTAACATAAAACAAAGAACCGGCCAAGTGCGAATCGGACCCGCACACGAAGGGTTCCCTACCACCATACAACATAAAAAACGAGCGTGACGTTAATCGAACTTAACCATTAATCGTTATTATTATGTAATAAGAGAATTATTGTATAAATATAATTTATTTTTATTTCGTTTGTTATTTAGAAGGCGCTCGATCTTATCTGGCTAATCCGAAAAGTCATGAAATTATGAGTAACATGAGTGCACTGATAGCTAGAGACAATTTTTATTACTTATTTTATTACAGTGAACCTTTGACTCTGACTTTTAGTATCGATTGTGAGAGAATAAGCTCTGCAAAGGAAGAAAGGAATAACTATAATAACATAGGTCATTTTCTACGGAATGTCTACAAAATTTTTACTTATAAAAGTACATTTTATAAGTTAACTGTTAGCTGTGATAGTTTTCCTTTTAATTACGTTATATATATTCCTGTCATAAATTTTTTCCACATATCCATAAACAACAGTTTAGCTGGTAGTGGGAGGGGGACACACACACACACACGCACACACACACATAACTCTAACAAAAATTAGGACTTTAGGGAGTGCATATCTCCTAAAGTTTCGAAACTAGGTTCGATGATATCTTCGTCTGGTCCACAGTTTATTGTTAGCCAGCTTCTGACAGTGTTTGTGTTGAGTCATGTTGACTGCCAGTACAGCTTCTGGTGTTGCCGTTGTGAGTAGAGAGTGTGGCCATGTCGCCACAGTGCCCTTTTTTTTTTAAACTTTTAATTTAATCTTTTCCAAAAATTCCTTAAAATACCAAAGAATAATTTTAAATTATATAACTTTAAAAAAAATTTGGTATAAGCTTTTATTTTTAGTTAGTAATTATTGGTTATTAGTTTGTATTTTTTAAAAAGTTATAGAAGGCATTCCTGAATTTTGTTCTTTCTAGGTCACAGAATCTAGGTGATAAATGAGAAAACAATATAAAATGTCTTAAGCCGAAAAAATTTAAACACACCGTATGTAACATGTTTATTTGTGTTTTCAGATGAAGGAAACGCCTGTGATGAAATAACTGCTGGTAAACGCTTCATGTCTTGAAATGTAAGAAAGAGAACGTTCGATAGTTTTATTATTACTTTGGTTAATAACATGCTTACTTTGAAATAAAGATAGAATAATTATCTTTGAATTACAGTCTTTGGTAGACAAAGAAGTGGTAGTTTTACAAATTTGAAAATTAAGATTTAACACATTTCTTTTTAGAAAAATCAAGGATTAATTTGTTAAAGTTGCAGGAAAACTATAGCAGTTATTCGACTAATGTGAACGAGCTTCGATTTTTTTTAGGTCAAGCAGTGGTAATTACTCGAGTATTCGTCAGACGGTTTTCATGCAGTTTGTGAAGCTTATAATGAGTTCGATATAGACCAGAGCTTAGAGTTGTTCATCGTTTTCCCTGTACCTAAATATAAGTACAAAACCTGTGTAGTGCTGGTAGTGTTTTTTAGGGTTTTGTAGCTAAATGGCAAAAAAACTGGACAGTTAGGTATAATTTCGTTCTGTCAGTTTATATGTCTGCCCATCTATCTGTCACAGATATTTTACTCTGAGATTAGGCACTATATATCTGAAATGAAGTTTGGTGTAATTTATAAGCCGCTATGCAATGATGCAGCGAAATTACGATATTTTTTTTGTCTAATTCTCCATACTGCGACTGAGGGTTGAAAAGAAATTTCCAGTGAACGATAGATAACGTATGGTATTTATACATAGATCTTTAAAAATAATATAGAGGTTTGAAATTACTTTTTATTTAAGTAAAAATTGTAGAGATCTGCGCCTAAAGTTTTAAAAAGTGGCTCCCTTTAATCTTTCCATCGTGGAATAGGAACTACAGAAAAAATGATATAGATCTTATAAAACAGTTTCTATGAAAATTGGCATGAATTAAGTATTCAGTAGTTTTTGAGATATTTGCTTATAAACTTAATATATGAATTTTAACTAGGAACATTCATCCCGAATATGGAACCCTTCACTGGCGTGGTCTGTCACGTACTTGACCGATTTTTTATCACGTTTTCATTCCTCTACTGCTGGTTGTTAACCACCAACGCTATTGAAGTACATGACGATGTCAGAGGAGCTTGTGGCATTTATTTGATTTATTTTTTTATAAATAAATCTCATTGATCAATATTTATTGATTAATATAAAAAGTTTTGTTACTGCGTAACACAAAGTAGTAAATTTCATAGCAGATATGCCGTAAAGCAACAGAACTACAGTCGACACTTAATCTGTTATTTTTATTAGTTAAGTAATTATTATGTGAATAAAAAATAAAATAAACTGTTCAATGTGTTATAAACATGATGTTTGTGTTGCAATAAATAAATAAAATGATACGCCTACATGGCGGGGATCGAACCTACACTTTTGTATAGGTTGGAAGCTTAGACAGCCGGAAACCACAGTTCCTGTAGCACCAGAGGTAGAGTGAGCGTTTCATCAACTCTACCAGTTTCAACTCAACCAATCAAGTTAACAATGGTAGAGTTAGAACGCCAGTAGTCAAAACTATACTACAATGAAAAGAAGAAGTTACTTGTCGACGCCCTATATAGTCCTGTTCCACTCAGCGTTATGATTATAAAAACGCATAATCTTGAACGCTTTTAAGTACATATATTAAAAGCTGTCGATAGTGATGCTACAGTATTCTGATAAATCTTTCGATGTTAATACGGCTTATTACATTTCCCTTTAAAATTGAGACAACATTTCGTTATTTAAATCATAGCCTGCCCCAGACACCCACGATAGTTCTCCGGTCGTATTTCATTTGGCCACAATTACAAGCATTACGATTAAAACGGCGCTCTTTGATATCCTCTTTTATTTATTGCACCAAGCTTATTAGGATACCGTGGCATTAATGATGACAGATGAGGCGGGGCGTCCACTTAATGCGTTCCGTGATAGGATTCTGCCGCGATCCGTTCAATATCGAGAACAAAAAAGTTAAGTTTTTATTGCGTGTATCGGAATACATTAGTAATTATTAAGCTTGTCTAATAAAAGAAAAGTGTATGAGATATTATATAATTTAAATTAACTTTCTCTTTAATACCAACATGTAGGTAGGGATATTTTTTGTGTTATCACTTTAAACGTAATGGTTACGTTTAACATAAACATTACTAATAATTTTAAAATCATTTATTGCCAAAAACAAGACAAATAGAATCGACTCAGCCTGATGATGGTCAGTCGCTAGCGAACATGACCATCGCTCCCGAAATATATAATATATATAATATGTGAAGAAAAACTTTGTACCCCTTTTTAAGCATACTTATACGCACAGAGGAGTATGATATTTGGCATAGTTAAAGTTTATGTGGAGTAGGGGAGCAGAAAGCTAAAATCTATTTACAGGGTGAGTTTGAAGATGAGACTGTATGGTCAAATCCTAAACTATGAGAAATAGCGAAAAGTGTTCATAGGAGTCATGTACTCAATTTTTGAGAAATCAAAAACTGCATATTTTTGAAAAATCATTTGCGAAAGCAAACAAGGAATCAAACCACTTAATTTGATAATCTATATATTATTAATACGTAAAGAGAAAGCTTTTTACCTATTTAAAAGCAAATTGTGGGTACAGAAGAGTTTGAGATTGGGCATAGTCAAAGTTTATATAGAATAGAATTGCCAAAAGCTAAAATCTATATATATATATATAGTATATGTTACAAATATTGTCAGTTATCTGTCGTTTGATGCGATGTTGATGATGTTATTATTGGTGGTTTATTACTACCATTAGTATTTTTTGTTGCTTAGGTTTAATTTTTTTCTCTATACTTCCATCCCCCACTACATATTTTCTATTACCTTCTTTCCTTTTTCAATGTCTCTATTCGTCCGTACCCATTCCACTGTTCTTTCTTGCCCAGTTTCTTCTAGTAGCTCTCCAATTTCTCTTTAACTTATAAAATTAACTCGCGTTATATTAACTTCGTTGGAAAGGAAGTTGTATTTGTAGGTTTCGTCTCAATGACCCACTAGTGTTTTATTTTTATTTTAGAAGCCACCGGTGGCGGTCAGTGAAATTATATTCGATTTCTCTTCGCCACCTCCGGTGGACATAAGACAACTTTTTGAACTGTTTCCATTGGTATTCCCGCCTAACGGTATCCAGACCATAAAGGTACATAATGTCCAGACCTCCAGAGGCTTAGGGCGTTTATGGCGTAATTTAACATCAAATAAAAATGTAATATATCTTGGTTTCGAATTTAGAACGTCTTTTATCGAATTTAAATTTTTGAATGGAATATACGTTCTAAAAATTCCCGACCGCTGAGCGATACGCAAATGTCCCATCGGCATCGAATCTGCATACAATGACGTCCGTTCTACGCTCCAGATTTTAATTTATGGCTCACCTCTTCGCATAGATGTCGCTTTTAGATAGTGGTGTCCATCTTGAAAGAAAGAAATGCGGCTTTTTTGTCATTTATTTTCACTAAAACAAACGGCTACTGGTTTTGTTTCAAGTCAGAGGTAGACAGTTAACAATTTATTAGCTCGGTTCATTGGGATCTGATCCAGCGGATTTGATCCATGTGCTGCTGTAATGTAGTATTTAGATGTTATTACAATTTAGGTAGGTATAACCAATAATTTTATTGAATACGTATATTTGGTCATTAATTTAAAGATAATCACACACTGAATTCTAGTAGCAATAGATACACTGTTAAAAAGTTTTTTTTTTTCGTGAAGAATATAAGTACTTTGGAAAATTTAATTTTTGGATTTTTCACGTGTTCTCCGAGGCACGAAACCAGTGATAGTTGTACAATTACAACTATTACAACTATTTCAATGATGTCCATGCGCACTTATCATTTAAATACTCGCTAATACAATAGTAAGCTTATTTCATAAGATGGACTTTAACTCGCTTTATAAATTGATTTGAATTTAAGTTCAACATTTCTTTAGGAATTTTATTATAAAAACATCTAGATGTTTTGCTCACGTATCCGATCGTTTCGAAATATGAAACTCTCAATATTATTATGCTATCTGAGGTTTTTAAAGTCAAAATGCGTCACGTGTATTTTCAATTCATAGAAATAACAATTAAATTTTCATTGAACAGTCTTTTATTACGTACGCAATTCGTTATATTTCAATAAAATTTAGTGATAAATTACCAGAAAAGTAATGCATTTCGTGTTTGACTATAATTAGTTGACGAAAACTCGTAGGTGGGGCTTTGTGACTGTAAAAATGATTATTTTTAATTCGTTAATTACCACTACTCTAAACTAGCTTCAAACTAGAATTTAATTAACTATTTGCCTACTACACGTATAAAAATAGTTGTAAGTATGCTTGTAGGTAAGTGGTATATGGACGTCATGGTCCTGTTAGTAAGTATGTGAGCAGGTAAATTAAAACACAGGATTTAATAAGTATTTCGGGCATCCTATTTCATATATTACACACTATTTAATTATTTATTTTCTTTTAGATATTCATGAATTGATTTGCTTACCGACATCGCATTGATAAATTATTCTATTGTGCCTACTGTGCCGTAAATTTTTTTTTATTGGCCGAGTGGGGACGGCAAAGAATACAATTCCCCACCGCCAACGTGACGCTTGTCGTAAGAGGCGACTAACCCAGGTTAGCAGAAGATGGGCAGCAGCATCTCTCTGTGAAACTACATACTGCGATCACCAATCCGCCTGTCAAGCGTGGTGATTATTGGCAAACCATCCGAATGATATACACAAAAACACAAAGGCCCTAAGTCTTCCGTGGCCCTTCTATTCCTGGCTACCGCAGCGGTCATGGTAACGGAAGGGCAGAGGGTGCGAAGAATCCCCGGATACGATTCGGCTACCATACATACGTTGCCGAAACATGGACTCTCATAGCAGGACCGGTCCACAAATAAAGTCGCTCAGCGCGCTATGGAACGGGCTATGCTCGGTATTTCTTTTAATGAACAAAATCAGGAATACTGAAATGCGTCTACGCACTAAATTTGTCTACAAAGCCGAAATGATTAGCAAGCTTATGTGACAATGGGCTGGTCACATTTGCCGTAGAACCGACGACCGATAGGGTAGACGAGTTCTCGGGTGGAGGCCAAGTACTGGGAAGCGAAGCGTTGGACGCCCCTGATGGACTGATGACCTAAAGCACCATACCGGGGTAATTGGATGCGAAAGGCAGAGGACCGTGTGTGGGGGCGAGCCTTGGGAGAAGCCTATTTCCTGCAGTGGAGAGACACGGGCTGATGATGACCGACATCGCATTGATAAATTGTGCCAACTGTGCCGTAAACTAATTTACTCGAACTACCAATAATTATCAGTTGTTTTATTACTCTGACTCTCTAACGAAGTTATAATATTTATCAAATAATAGATCTCGGCGAAGTATAGCAGTAAGAAAATATAATGATATTTCTGTAAAATAAATTGGTTCTAACACTAAAATTTTATTCCAGAATAGATAAGTCCCTAATATGTAATAAAACCTAAATAAGAAAAAACACCTTTGTAAGGCGATCCTGTGATAATAAAATAAGTACCTAAGTTATATTAACATAAATATAAACAAAATTTATAAATATAGACAAGATTTAAACAGAGTTTTGTGTCAAAACGATCCCATATAATTTTTGTAAAGGTGACTACTTCATATAAACTACTGGCATTTAAGTCAAAATAAGCTGGGTTTATATTGTACCCACGATAATTTCAAATCTTACTATTTTATACCAATTTATGGAACTCTAGGTCTATTTGTATTTGTAACTAGTATTAAGAAAATTATTTTGAATGAGACTGTTTGAATAAATAAATAAATAAAACCACGCAGGTAAAAGATGTTGAAAAAAAGTTGACAATAGGAAAAATAGAGCTAGTTATTATTATTTGCAGACAGACTGAAATTAAATATTTTGCGCATTATGGCAAATTCTTCATAATTTATAACATTAACGTTTTTAAAATATCTACTCATTGAAATACCACCAAATTCACAGATCTAGATATAGCTGGCTCCATATCAACCACAACAACAGACTTGAAAACCCCTTAAAATTCCTAACTTTTGCTTACCATCTGAACCACCACCTGAACCTTATAACATTAGACAGCATGATGACAGCATAGTACTTATGACTGGCCCAGCTACGAACAAGGACTCTATGCCTTCTGCACTAAGGTCTAAGCGAAGCAGAATTTGAAGGCTTAGGGGGCTTAGGAGGTTTTCCGAAACATACCTAATGGTTAAAACATAATGTAATTACGTTTGCGAGACAGAATTGCGAAGCAAAGTTTCAGATAAGGAAACGTTTCAATTAAGAACGCAATTATATTATCTTGACGGATAAAACAAAATTAAAAATGCTGTGATTCCTTTTTTGTATCTATATTATAATTTAGGAATGTATAGACCACCGATATCGTAAACAAACATCCATCGCGCTGGCCACAAAGCGGTTGACATTCCAAACACATTTCCGAACGCTTTTCGATAACACATCTTTCGGCGTATCGACGTTCACGATCGGAATCCCGGCCCGTACACCCAAACAGATTCCTCCGCTGAGACGACTCAATCCGAGCCCATTTATCTCTCATAACCGAAAAAAGATCTACTCGAGAGGATCACGAATAATTACGAGCGAGGGACACCGAATTAGATATTCCGAACGTCAACGGTTGTCTCTGGCGTATAATGCGACCATATGTCAAACGTCAAACGCTTTCCCGCCAAAACCGACCATAGACAAACATTACTCAAATTGTCAAACGGCTCAACACGGAACTGTCAATGAGCCATCCATATGCCTGTCGAGTCCGCCACGAATCGGTAGTCAAATAAAAAAAACGGCCTTTGACAAGCATAATGATTCCACCCGTGATGTATTGTGACAAGAATCGGTAGCAATTTGATTAAGTGTTAAAAATTCACCGCTGACGTACATTTTAACTTTGATAGCTAATACCGAAATTGCCGTTTTGACGCTTTATAATCGCGTTAGAACTGAGCAATTAATCATTTTGATAAGTCGATTTATGTACGGTTCTTGAGGATAAGGCTTGAAATTTAGTTCAAGTGATAGAAATAAAAGCATCTACACTACATATTCACAGACAACAATGGTGGGTTCATTTGAATTGAATCCTACGAAACGACTCGCATTTGTTTTATTTAAGGCGGTCATCTTTGAAGCTGAAGAATTAACATCGGATGTCGCCTTTTTTCAAACGTCCATTGTGACCCGCGCGCCCGTGATTTGCTTAATGGCATCGTAATGTACTTACCTACCGGTCACGAAACCATCTTGTTTATATTTGGTAAACTTACCTATATTTGTTTAACGTTATGTTGATGCATGGATGTTCATAGAGATACCGCATTGTGTGAACAAAATGTAGACAGAAAAATATACCACGCAGAGCAAATATACAGCAGTTGATATTTTGAAGTATCTAGAATCTTGTGTGGACCTTATATCTCGCAGTGCTTCATCCTCCCAGTACCCATTTTCTTTCGTATCTATCAATTTCGTATAGTAAAAGCCTACCTACATAATTATTGCCTATTATAGCATCCTGCCACCAGTATATTAAGACTTATTGGTAGAACAACACCTTTCTGTTGAATTTAAGTAATTGCAAGATATTTAGGGTTTTGTTTTCATTCTAACCGTCGCGTCTGTTCGTATGTCCCTTGCACCTAGGTGCATTCAAGTGCTCACCTATGAAAATGTCCTTGAATGCTTCAAAAAAAATAATGATGATAGATGATAGTATTGTTTGTTCCACAGTTGATAAAAAAGCACACAAAGCAAGCTATTATCGCAGAACATAATGATCTACGATGTGTTCTATGATCGCCACAGACCGATCTCAAATGTTTCACATAATATATTCAGTATGAAATATTGCCTTGTGTCGTGTGAAAAATAAAAGTAATGCTAACTCAGCTTCCTTGAAAAATTCAAACACATATATACCAAATATAAAGTGATCTGATACATTTAGTAGAAATTTTTGAATTTGGGGTCATCCTTCAGATTTCTAACCATAGAGGATTTACCTAGATAACCATTTCAATGCAATATTTCACAACCTACGAGTAGGTACGTTCATCGGTTCATCACCTTACTTTTTAACTATTTTTTCATTGCTAACTATAGCTGTTCTTTGAACTCCTTATTAAAAACTTCCTTAACTCTGCTTTATTCATTATGCACGACAACTAGAAAAATAATCAGGTATATTCATACAAATTTAAACTTATAATGAGTACAACTTGTTACCGCCGGAGGGCCTCTCTGGATGCACTTTTCGAGAGTAAAATACTTATTTCAGGACCGAACATCTTAAAAAAATGATTTTGAGCAGATACGAGGTTGGTGGTTAATTTCTCGATCACGCTTTAGTCGATGAAACTGTAATAAATATATATTTGTAAATCTATTTAACATATAGTTAGCACGAACCTATGAATACCCGAACGCAGCATCGACAACTATGCACTCCTAGTAAGTCAGCTGGTTATGTACGCACGCATCAACTTAAACACATTCATACCATAGTAAGTCTATCGACCGCTGTAGGTACGCTGTGATTTTTGAAGTTCCACTCACACATATTTACGGAGCCGCCATTGCCGTGCTTCATCGGTTGTTCAGTGACATGGATTCTAGAGTTTTTATTATGTCTGCGCTAATTATATGGTGGTTATATCTACTATGTTACTAATACTAAATATTACAGATCCTAAATCAATCAAGAAATCGGAAAAATAATCTTTATAACAACTCTTCATCTCTGAGGAATTGAAAAAACTGACATTTCACAACTTCTTAATAAATATATTTCAAAAAATTACGTAAATAAATCAGTCGAGCGACGCTAGTGGATGACCTAAATACTTGGTGCTGCGATGGATGAAAATCGCGATTCTGGATAATTTCTTTCGATTTGTTAACAAACATGACAGGGAGCTCACTTTAATCTGAGCGTAGCTATTCATGTCGATAAACTGTTTATCGGTCAATGAGTCATTCTCCTTCTGAAACTTGAAAAAAACATTAAGATCACTTTAATTGATACTAGTTTTTGGCCACGGCTCCGTTCGCGTGGACTACAGTCGTACCGGGACCCCTTTTTCGGGGATAAAAGTAGCTTATATTAATTACTCTTTAGCTTATAAACTATATCTAAGCAAAAAATCATAGCGGTCTCGCTATGTGTAATCATAGATATAGAAAAAAATATTGTAATTATATTCTTAGAGTATTCCCAGTGTTCATAAAGGGTTTAAGAGGGTACCAGAATTGCATGCATAAAATGCAAATTGTAGTTGATAGAGGGCGAGGCGGTATTTGCCACGCCTCCTTTCTTTACTTGAATTTGCATTTAGCAGGCAGTGAAAAATTTAAAGAACACTTTCGTTTAATTATTTCTAAAAAATTTAATTGCTTCACTTGAGTTATGGGGTTACTGAAATCTTTGTATTTTATTGCGCCTAGTAGCGATTATATAGCAAAGACTTTGCGCGGGTTTATGTTTCATAATTTATAATTCTGGGCACAATAAATTTATTATAATAAATTTCCTGCTCACCGTTTTCGCAACTTACGACCGTAAGTTTTCAAAACAGTTTGAACAGTTTTTACAATTCAATAGCTACAGGAACCTCTAATTTTACTTCAAACTACAAAAAAAAACACCATACTAAATCGGTCAGTTGTGGATATTCGCTCAGATATCTTTGAAAGAATCGGCCTTATGTAGTCCTTAGCCGAGTTACACTAGAGAACTTTATTTGGTTTTTTAGTTTCTGGTATATATATAATAATAATAATAGTAATTGTAATAAATAATAATAATAATTGATTAGGTAATTGACTAAAAAGAGAAAAACAAGCTCTATATTCTCTACATAGAATTTTGTTTGAGGAACGTAACACGTAATATTTTTTTGTTTGTTACATATTCAAGTAAATAATATAATTATACTATCATATAAGTATGACCTGAATGTTGTACTTAATTAATTTTAATACTATCTACGTCACATGCGTAATAAAAGACGTTAAGCCGTCGGTCCCGATTGCCATCATCAGATATGGCAGTAAAAATCACCGTTATCCCGAAGAGAAGCTGCAGCCTCTGCAGTAGGACATAATGGGTTGATATTTTAAGGACAATCGATGAACCATTGGCTAGTGTTTGACCATGTTTAAAGATGAGTCGAAGAAGCGAAAAAGCATCTGTTAATAGCAAAAAGGCAGTGCTATACGTCAATATAAATATAATATTATAATATTATTTTGTACCAGACGTTGTGACAATTTCTTATGCTTGGGATCTATATCTACACCTAAATATAATAAAATCGTAATAAATCAATCCTGTACCCTGTACATAATGCATTTCACCAAAACAATAATTGTTATGAGTTATGTAGAAGATATTGAAATCAAAACAATATAGTCTGTCTGTTTGTTTATATGAACACGATAAACTTTTTGTATTTTTAGTCTTAACCCAGGGTCTAATATAAGATATAATTTATCACATTATAATCTAGGGACTAGACAGGGAACGATTTTCTCTATGGTTTTTCAGGACAGAACGAGAACGAGAAATAGTGTAAATAAATACTGTAGTACACGCAGGCGAAGCAGAGGCCAGCATAGTTGTTTTTAATAAATCTATGAATTCTTATGTTTTTTTCAGTTATATGCAACGCATTAGTCATTATCTATATTAATAAAATTGTAATGTCTGTCTGTCTGTTCCGGCTAATCTCCAAAACGGCTGAACTGATTTCAACGAAACTTGGCAGGCATGTAGAAGGCATTATCGGAGGTGACGTAGGCTACTTTTTGTCTGTCTATCTATCCGTTTGTTTGTCTGTTCGAGCTAATCTCCGAAACGGCTGAACTGATTTTAATGAAACTTAACAGATGTGATAAAAAAATTATCAGGAGTGACCTTCGAAAATTTTTATCTGTCTGTCCGTCTGTCTGTCTGTTCCAGCTAATCTCTGAAACGGCTGATCTGATTTCAATGAAACTTCACAGATATGATCTATATTAATAAAATTGTAGTGTCTGTCTGTCTGTTCCGGCTCATCTCCAAAACGGCTGATTTATTTCCAACCAGTTTTGAAAGAAAGTGAGAAAACCGTTATCATTTATGCAACCTCTGGTGTGGTAAAAGAGAAGTTTTCAATTCCGATATATCGACAGTTTAAATCACACTAGCATTAACTTAAATGTTACATAAGCTGCGGCTTAGTCCGCTTAATACCCAAAATTAAAAAATCGACTAAAAATAGACAATAAAGGCAGTATTAATCCGTCGACTGAAAGGGAAGGGACTGGTTACGTCCCAGCGGGGGATTGGCAGGTGCGTGTTCCAACCTGTGTTGTCAGATGACAAAAAAGTAAAAAAAAACCGTATAATGGTAGAAAAAGTAAAAAAAAGCGCCTGCAGCGCCTCTCGCGGCGGCTCAGCGGAACCAACCGCTTTAGATATGCTATTATGTTTATTTGTGTTATTTCTTATTTTTCTTCGCTACGAAACGCTCCGAGCTCGAGGATCGATGATTTCTATCGATAGATTTTTTCGTGTTCATAATCGATTAAGAATGTAGATTTTTCGGTTCGTTAGTTTTACGTCTCAAAGATGGATTTGTCCAATTTTTTAAAATTATTTGAAGTACCTTCGCATTATATAAGAAATATATATAATTTCATAAGAATTTTTGCATTTAAGTGATTTTTTTGAATCAAAGTCATGTACCTCTAAAACATATCTAAACCCTAGACTATAAAATCATCGCTAACAATTGGTTACATTCGGCTGTTTCAAAATAACTTTTAAAACCAGCCAGTAGTTTATCTGTAAACACACTTATTGGAAGATTATTTAAGATTTTTAGAAACCAGACGTCTTAGCTACACGACGCTTTCTTTCTCAGACCACGCTTGTGACCAAAATATGCGAGGAAGAGGGAGATTTTGAGTACTTGATAGGCATGAGGGGTGGGAGAGAGAAGAGCAAATAAGAGAACTACTGGGTGAAAATGGGGAAAAATGAGCAGAGGAATGGGTACATAGGAAAAGTAAATTCAGGAAAAAAATAGGAGGGGATAGGTGGGAATGGGAAATGAGAAGGAGGATAGAAGTGTAGAGAGAAATGAGTGCAGCGAAAATGTATGAAGACTCCTAGACTTTGGCCAATGAGCTGGTTTGTAAAATAAATAACTTAACTTGTAACATAGTATTGATCATTAGTATTAAAATCATGAGTCTTGATAGCCCAAAGCGCAACGAACCTGTCTCAAATTTATAAGGCCATAGGGCCATGGTGCGAATCCGGGCGTGTACCAATGAATTTTTCTGACTTTAGTACTGTATATATAATACTGACTGAAGTACATAACTATCACTGACTCTGTGCCTCGGAGAGCACGTTAAGCTTTGGCGGATTTAAGCTCCAAGCCCCCCTCACCCCGGGGGATGCCTAAGTCCCTGCAGTGGGGTAAAAATGGGCTGATGAAGTGGTGAAGTGAACGGAAGATCAAAATCATTATTAAAATAATTGGGATTAAGCCTTCATAGACGGGGAACTTCGACAGTGGCTATCGCTATCTAATGCTGTAGAAATAAGGATAGTTTTAAAGAATTTCGACGTTTGCGACGCCTTCTATAGCCAAAAAGTGTTTTTAACAAAAACTTAAAAACATCTAAAATGCTTGGGAACGAATGAATGCAAACAATACTTCTTGGAAATATATCAAACTTTGTCATGAACAAAAATATCGTCAAGCCAGATTAAAATTGAGCCAAAATTAACTGAAATAGGAATTATGCACCCAAGGGAATTCATTGAGAAAATAAAATGCATTTCTACTGTTTACAAAATAAGTAGACGTTTTAAACAATTTCAGTTAACTGGCTAAGTTTGTTTTATTACAGGTATTATTTACAATTAGTTATGCATCATGTTGGTAATATTATTAATTAAATGACGGTAACTACAAAAGAACTGATTTGCACTCGATTCCCGATAAACATAAATTCGCTTCATGGTATTTTAGTACTACGAAATGAAGGATCAAAATACCATAAAATGGCCACATATCTTTTGCGCGACGGGTGGCGCCCCCCGTGGGCTATTCAACGATCAAGATATGTTGTGAAACTTCCAATATTTATAATTTTTATTTACTCCAATATTAACCTAAACGTTATGAAAATAAAATCGACTTTTCCTTGTGCAGAAAATTATATTTTATTCAACTTAAATTAGCCTAAAAGATGTTGGTGTAAATGACCGATGCAAAAAATTAGAGGTCAGTGATCTATTGCATACCTTTTTATATAATATTTGTATTAAGTATTGTAACCATAAAAGTACGAACTGACTAGAAGCCCTCTTCTGGGTTTACCGTCTAACTACTCATACTCTAGCTAACTGGTGCAAGATAACGAGTTTTAGTCCGAGTTACAGTGCGCAAGGTTGCCGCGCGTCGGTCTAAACCCCGTGAAATCCCTGCCCTCCAGTCTTCAACCCCGCAAAATTCACTTCGTTACTATGAATTGACATTTAATTAAAACCAATTTACTCTATGACTTTAACGGTTAAAAATTAAAATAGTAATCTACATGATTAATAGGACGACCTGGTCTTTGGTTAGGGATTGTTTTCAATAATTACTGCAAGATTTTGAGGATCCTTAGTCGCGTTGAGCATGACAATTAAACAGATCTGGTTTTTCGACTTTCTCTTCCTCTTAAGTACCTATGATGCTTTACAAGTAATTTAACTCGAAGTAATGTAATTCGATCTACTGATAACACAATGTGAGTGGAGAAAAAAGGGTCAAGAGTGACTTCAAGCACATCTAGGGTTCCGTGTTATATTACTGTTTGGTGGATTATTTATAGTTATGTCGTGATAGCCCGAACGCAGCGAACCTGTTTCAAATCTATAAGGCCATGGGGTCGTGGTTCGAATCCGAGCGTATACCAATGAGTTTTTTCTGACCTAAGTACATTAACTATCACTGACTCCGTGCCTCGGAGAGCACGATAAGCCGTTGGACCCCGTTGCTGTCAATAGAGCGTGGTGGATTTAAGCTCCAAGCCCCTCATCTTGAGGGGAGACCTAAGCACCTGCAGTGTGGTGTATAAAAAGGGCTGATGGATTGGATTATAGTTATGTAGGTACCTATATAATATTAGGTATTTAGACGCACACTACCGAGCTACGAAAACATCACAGTAAACTACGCATGAAGTAAGCACATAAATAGTTATGAATTAAATTGCGTCTATTTGCTAACAAGTTACGATTGCAATACGCTCTGTAGTTCGCAGTAGATGTGGTGACGATCTAATTCTATATTATTCGAAGCCGTAGTCAGTAGGTACATGCCATATGGCATGGTTGAAATAATCGTTTAGAAAATGGGTACCTACCAATTTTGTATGTAAAATGTTAATGAAAATAATCCTATACAGTCCATTGCTCATTACATGTACAAACGATTAAATCATGTACTCAGGTCTACAGCAATTTATATTGTGCAAGAAGCTTTCACCGTTTAATACATCGTCGTCGCAGAAGACCGGGCAAGTCGTCGACCGAGGACCGAGGCACGGGCCTTGACCGACAGCGAAAGTGGGGTTACGATTACATACATCGAGTGGTGTATCATGTTCCATCGGAGTATCGTTTAAGATACGAATGCTTACGATTACTTTTGATTAAAATAATATTTACTTATTTAACTTATAGACTGACCGATCGGCTGATTGGTTAGAGATCCTACTAACTGCGGAGCCAAGGGTCGCGGGTTCGATTCCCGCCCGGTACAAATATTTGTGTGAATGAACATGTTTATTTCTTCCGTGTCAGTGTGTAAAATATCTACATATGCATATATTATGAAGAATATTTAACTATGTGGATCAGTTGCCTGTTACTCATTAAATAAGCTTTGCTTAGTTTGGGACTAGGTAGCGTTGTGTGTGATGTCCCAGGTATTATTATTTAAGTAACATGTATTATCGTAAAAGATCGAATAAATCGGTATAAAACTCCAAGAGCACACCGAACTCGATAATGAATTCCAAAATAAACCACGATTTTATATACTTATCGAGTTACCTATTTGCTTTTTGTTAATGACACATGACCTGTTTTTACTTAGCGTTTTAGTTAGGAAGGCACTCAAGTAGGTATCCCTTCATCTAGTGACAAATCGGTGATCTTTATTTGTGCTAACAATTGAAGGGGTGAGTGGACGAAGGCGTTATGTGAGAAAACAAAATAAATCGATTTTTTGCGTGGAATTAGATTTTAAATTTTGCAAACGCAAATTTTGATTCGTGTCAAAAATAAAGATCTATAAGAAAGGTATTAACTGACAAACATGCATACATTTCAGGCTTGCAAATGTGGTACGAGCAACTTAAAAACATTCATAACTCATTTTGAACTTTTTGTTAGTGACCTTTGTCCACTTACCCCTTCAATTATTATCAGGAAACAATAATTTAAGTATTACCACCAAAAATACCTCAAATCCAACGTCAAATTTTAAAGACGTATTCAAACCTAGCTGTCAGTAACCCCCTTGGTCTGCTGGCGTCAAAATATGGAAACAAAACTACTCGATTCAGTAAAGGTTGGTTAAACTCGTCGCCACGTATTGTGTCGAGCTGTTATACAGTTAGCCTTTTTGTATGAACGAAAACAGAATTTCCATATAAAGTGGGTTGGCGTAACGCCGCAAGACTGTAAACGGCTCACTGTCAACGGGGCTTCAAGGGCTGGGCCTAAATATAAACTAACGTATAACCTAAAACGGGAGATACTAATAGTTCAAAAAAAAATTATTATACAGAATGAGGTTTTAATGACCAGCCAGATTTTAATACAATGATCTTTGGTAGAAATCCAATAGCCGTCTTGTTTCTTTTTAGTATCGTTCTATAGAAAAATATTGAGATATGACTACACAAATCTTTCCCGAAAAAACAAATAGGTAACTCTAGTCACCATTCATACCCGCCGCCCCATTTCGTTTCAAGGCCTCGGGCGCGTACGTTTACTATAGCGTTAAGAAGGCAACCAAACGTTATAAAATAACACTGTAGATAAAATAATTAATTATGAAATTGTAACCCATATTTTTTATTTACGCAATGAAATCTATCGGTGATACCAAACATCTAAAAAAATTTTGGCCGGTTACTAAAATTTCACCTTGTATATACTTTTTAGCCCTACTTTGCTTATTAGTTTGCATATAACTTTCTTTTGATTAAACCGTCACTGAAGGTAGGTAGTGCAGTCGTATATACCTAGATAAACAAATTGAGGAGTATAAAAATAAAAATTATAGATGAATATAGAGTTACATGAACTGTATCTGTACCCTGAGAAAACTGTTCACTGTCAGTAGAGCAACGGATGACCAGTATCATAAAATACGAAGGATGCTAAGAGGAAAAAAATATGCGTCGGCGCATATTTTTGGTTCCTGTTGTGTTCTCGTAACCTAATTACATGGATTATTGTTTCTCTGTGTTGTGTGTGTGTGTTGTTTTCTATTTGTGTTCTTTGTATTTTATGATATCTACTGTACAATACCTTAGTACAGTTCCTCAATTACATTCTAAGAATAGAGCTACGAATTGCATAAAATTATTGCTAACATAGGCTGCATTGTAGTAATGTAACAATAATGAATTGAAAGTGTATATCTACGTAAACGATAAACTAAAATGAAAAAAATATATTGTGCAGTTATATTTTAATTAACCAGTGAATCTAATTTTACATAAAACCAATCGATAAACGATTACGGTTTTCGAGAAGACGCGTCCGTGGGTATGCCCACACCCTGAAAACGGGCCCCAGGCTAAAATTATTGGCAGGCACCTCCCAGGTTTTCTAAAAGAAATTGATTCAAAGACAATACAAGGAGTGCACGAGAGTAATGCACAATCTCGGTCATTCAGCCCTTTCGAACTCGGTCGACCTCGCATTACGTTTATGACTGTACCTACAGGTACCTACAATGTCACCTATACTACCTATACCCGAGCCCCTAGGATAGAGGGCTGTCGCCCTCCCCCTTGTGGAGGCCATGGCCGTCGTAACCTAACCTAACCTAACCTAACAATAACTATACCGAAATAATCCAGACAGAACGTCTGACAGCAAAGTTGGTTTTCGAAATATGCTACAAGTCTATAAAACGTAATTGAAGTAACAAAAAAATCGTATAAAAAATAACTTTAATTAATAACGTACTATTATTATTAAATAACAATTACACAATAGTCAACAACCGATTGCTAACAACAACAAATGAAAACACACAATAAATATCACATTTCGGTAGTCAATACTGGTGAAACTACATCTTCATCAGATATACATGATAACATACTGTTTTATTTACAATGGGGTTTTGCAGTTCGCCCCAGGATTTCAAATAGCATGTGCTTACAAAATAAGCTTTTTGCTCTAATATTAATAATGGTAACACTTTTTAGTGTTTCCCACCCTTATGATGGTATATGTGTTTGTATACGGGGACATGTACAGGGTAGGGTTTGGGGATGGGAACCTCAACTTTCTTTTCGACTTCGACGGGGTAGGGTTTCTCGACTTCATAAGGCACTGGCTTCTCAACTGGGTACGGAACGGGTTTCTCTACTATATGGGGCACCACCTGCGAAAAAAACATGTTTATTACAATTTTATTGAGAAATTATTTAGTTTTATACGCTATGAATGCTATTTAAATGAAACAGACAATCACATTCAAAGTAGGTACTATGGCGATGGTTGTATAGAATTAAGAACTTAGCAACTAAACCCTAACTATGTTTTAACATTTTAATTGTATGAGATAGGCGCAGACGCACGCGTTACCCATCGGTGAGAAACCAATATATGCATATCGCCAAATTTGAGTTACTTTAAAAATATTTTATAATGTCATTTCAACCCATATCTTAACCAGAAAATTATTTTTTACAAATACACTTGGCATTATTGATAAAATGATAAAATAAATAACCGACCAAATAATAAATATCATATCACAAACAAAATGATTCAAGACTCAAAATGGACTCAAAGTGGATACTGATTAAAAGTATTTTTTTAGGTAAATTAATGGTAGAATTAGTATCATTTGGAAATTGACTTAGTCAAAGCTTGAGCAACAGTAGGTATACTTTTTTTTAAATCAATATCATTTTTAATACTAAATTAATTTTATTTAAAGTTCATTTGCTTTCATCATACACTTAACATGAAGAAAAAAATTAAATGTTATGTCATTCAGTAAACCAGTAGGAAACAGTAGTTCATCGATTATTTAAATTACCTATTTACACAAAAAAAAAGCGTTAAATGTAACAGTATTTCGGTTGGCATCCAAATGTCAAACTCCCACCATTGTGAGCGTCACGCATGCGCGCCGATCGCGGACATTTTAAAAAAGGTAAAACGTACTATTGAATAAAACGAGAATAAAGATATACGCGGTGGCCACTTTTACTTTCATTATTGCGCAATAATTGTTGTGACGTGAACGGCACTTATATCACAGTCGAGATGGAACCGATCGGAGAATAATCGCCGGTGATTGTCAAGTAATTACTGTAATCCTATTGTTTCTTTTAATTATGGAAATTAGTTGAGAAACCAGCGATACAAGAAAGAGATATGTGATTCTAGTTCATTTCTAATTCATATAGACCTACATTATCATTAAGTCTTTAGAAATTTCCACCGCCATATAATTCTTATCTTCATGGCTTGTTTCGGTTTCTAGATTGGTTTACTTTACTTTACATGTGTACGTTATTATTATTATTACTAGCCGTCACCCACAGTTTCGTACGCGTGAACTACACGTTAGTACTTTTTTGGGTTTACCACCTTTTCACGATTAAAACGTCGAATAGATTTTGATGAAATTCGGTATAGAGACAGTTTGAAACTTGAGAAAGGACATAGGACGCTTTTAACTGGAGAAATGGGCCTATACATTTTGATGAAATTCGGTATAAACACAGTTTGAAACTTGAGAAAGGACATAGCTACTTTTTACCGGATCCATACCATTTCGCGCTAAAACGTTGTACTGATTTTGAAGAAATTCAGTACAAAGACCGCTTGAAATTTGAGACGGGACATAGGTTGTTTTTACTGTGGAAATGTGGCCAAAACCTGTTCACGGCCAAACCGCTAAACCGATTTTGATGAAATTCGGTATAGAGACAGTTTTTAAACTGTCTCTATACCAACTTTAAAAAGTAGCTTTTTAGTACTTTTTAAAGTTGGTTTTTTCACTGTTCTTGATTGTTTCCAACGCTGAAAGATAAAACAAGTCCACAGCATGTACTTAGGTAATAAAATATTATATGAAACGTCCACAGCGTACGACAGACAGGGTGTCGACATAAAAATGAATCACAAGATAACACATTTCATGTATATAGGTGGTGTAGAAAGAACTTATTTTATTTTATTCCACTGTGGCATGCTTAAATAAGATTTATTGAAGTCTATGTATGTGATATAGCGAATTTTGAAATAAATTATTTGAGGGATTCGACAACAATTATATTTATATTGCCGAGTCTAAGGCGGCAATATTTATAAAGGTTTCTAGAACTACAAAACACTGAAAATACACCTCAAATCCAGTAGAAAAATATTCTTACCTTGTAGACAGGGACATGTATCGGTTGTTCAACGGTCACGTGAACTGGGTAAGGCTGAGGTATGGGTATCTTCACGTATTGAGGTACCGAGACAGCAACCGGGTGTGGGATTGGTACCCCTATCTGTTTCGTCACAGTTATGTGGTACGGTTTCGTGTGCTCAGTGTGAGAATGGCCTTCAGGTTCCCAACCCTCTGACGGGCGCGCAGACGCAGCCGCGGCGAGTAGTAGAATAGTTGATACTTTCTGTGGATAAAAAGAATTTAGCCAAAGAGTCATCATCAGTCATCATTGTCAACATTATAAAGGTTTCGTATTTGCCATTGGGCGATAGAACCCTAAAAATGGGTCACACACACAAAAAAATAATTACTTTAATTATTAACAGACCACACAAACTCGATCATTCACCGATCCTACCGACACTAACCGAGGACGAGTTAATATGTGATACAATTGATTTTAGCAATCTTCCTGTAGGTACGCACTGTTAGTATTTTATTTTCAAACAATTGTTACTACAATTTACATATGTTTATAACTATAACGTTTTTGTTTTTGATGTTCATTATATGTACGTGTAAATAAAAATAAAAAAAAAACCCAAAAAAATTTCGGTGATAAAGCTACAAGTTATAGATTTCCGTTTTTTGCCTTTACTTGTGCTGGGTGAGTTTAAACTGCTTTTTCTTGAATTTTTTTTTTCTTGAAATTCTAGGTCAACGGGAAGTACCCAATAGGTTTTGATAATTGAGTTTGCAAGTATCAAAATACGTAACCTAGGTAAATGTTTGTTTCTTTTGATCGCGTTCATTTTAATATTTGATTCTTTTACAACTCTAAGGAACCTTATATTGAACTTCATACCTCTATCTGTTTCTGAGAAAAAGGGTCTTGACAGACGGACAGACGGACGGGTGGATAACAATTTGATTCTATAAAAGTTACCTTTTTTTTCTTTTGGAGTAAAGAACCCTAAAACAGGTTATAGGTCTTTATAGAACTTTGTTTAAATTTAAATGAAAGACAACTCTTAATTTTTTAATTACCAATTATACAAAAAAATAAATATTGTTAACGTGCTGAAAACTCGTGGATGTATATATAATGGTCTTATTTCTAAAGATACAGAAGTATATCATTCGATAGAGCTCGAAAATATGAATGTGATGGGGTAAAAATTATATTCCAGAAAATATTCCTTACGCCAGTGACAGATTTCGAATTATTTTGTTTAAAAGTTAAAAAATAAATTCCTGTTTTATGGCTGAACTTTAACTTATGTGTTAAAGTGTGTAAGTGTAACAAGTGTGAACCTAAGTTCTCGTGCCAAGGGCTCCGTCGCCGCTAATTTGTTCTGAAGATTTAACTACATGAATGCAAAGCAGTGGTGACGGGACCCACGTGAAGTAGATTCACACTTAAACCAGAGTTTGAGCTTTCTTATTCCTTATATATCAAAACGTATTTTCATACTTTTGCTTTTGGGTATGTAAAAAATATCCCTTTACTATGAGACCTTAATCAAAGATTGTTAATAATTATTTAAAAAAAATCAATATTTGTTCACTTTAAAAATCAGAGTACCGGGTCATAATCGGCATCCAAAAGCACTTCATAAAAATTGATATGTTTAAAGAAATAAGCCGGTTTGATCAAATAGTTACTTTGGACACATCTTGGTCTAAATTAAGTTATTGGCGTTAAATTGGGATTAACTCCCAAATTCGATAATGAGCCTCAGTGAATCTAGGTTCAAAAAACATGTTAAAAACACTTACTGGGAAAAGCTTACTATAAAGTTACTGATTTTATCAGTGATAAAAATGTTTAGAGGTCAGGTACCTACTTGGATATCTTAAGTACCCTGAGTACCTTAAAGTTGCTGGATAGGTATTAAAATTTTAAATATTATATGCTCGTTAATTAATTGTTATTTCAAAGACTGTTTGAAATGAATTTGTTGTTGAAACTATGCAAGCTCTTCCATTCTGCCAATGGTTTTTTTGTTTTGATAATAATTTGTTATATTTGATTACTTCATTTTGTTGACATCAAAAAGTGTATCTATTATGCTAATAAATATATTCTGATTTGATTTGATCAGTCAAATTGAAAACGAAAGTTGAAAACTCATTAAATAAAAATGTGGAAAAGTTATGGAGTACTGGTGATATTATATTAAATTAACTTTAATTACCCTGACATTATACCTATAGAACAGGTGAATAGAATCTTCTAGAAAGGAAGATAAGGCTTTCTGTTTTGACAGGAAGAATAATTAACGTAGTCGTAATATGTTTATTAAATATGTAATTATCATTTATTACTTTTCTTTACATTTATATAAGTTCTTAAGTTCAAATTGTCCATAAAATTACTAGTTATGTCTTAGTAGGTAATAGCAATAAATTGAGCTAATGAAGTTAGTTTTATATAAATATCAATAAATATTGCAATTTGAAATCTTTATTTAATATCAAGATAAAAATACGTTATATGTTAAAGTAAAATTTATTTTATAAATTTGTAATTATATTGCTCTATAGAAAATTAACAAAATTAGTAAATAAAAATTTAATTGGTGAAACGAAAAAGTAAAAGCGGCCAAGTGTGAGTACAATGTAAAAAAAAAACACGTTTCTAGTATGAGGACCCCCTTCAATTTTTAACTTTATTTATTTTGATCATATGTTGTCATAGCGGCCATAGTAAGACATACTTTATGAAACTTTTAAGTGTAAACAATGATCTCACAACATCCAGTCACCAAAAACGTCGAAAATTTTATTTTATTTTTATTACTTGTTGTTATAGCTGCCATATGGAAATCTCAAGTGTCTCCCTATTACGGTTCAAACGATACAGCCCAGTGACCAAAGACTCCTGCGACAGACAGACAGACAGACAGACAGCGGGGCTTCAGTCATAGGGTTGCCGTTGGCACCCTTTGGGTACAGAACCCTAAAAACTAGTGTTATTAAAGTCTTAAGTGCATCGAAAAGGGAAAGAATTACTAAACCTTTATTAACATGGCAAGCGATTTTATAATATGTAGGTACCTACATGTTACGCGATAGTGATATTAAATTGTTTTAACTGTTATATAACATCGGCAATGAAATTTTAACGAGCGAAATGTTAATTTTATTATGGAATTAATTCTGTATATTTTAATAAGTTAAATTGGGTTAGATTAAAATGTTAATTTATTCGCGAAAAGCTCCTTTTTCGAGTTTTTTCGTTAGTAATATATAAAGTTCAATACTTACGATAGCAATCATGTTGTTGTTATTTGTTTGTGTGGTACGCAAGTCGGCGGCTGACTGATGTCGCTTGTGATCTTCTCGAGCAATTTATACTGAGTGAAATGTGCGTCGTGCCCCTTTCCATTGAGTGATAGTAAGTCTGTACCTATACACGTCGACTTAGTGTATTATGTTAAGTTATCGAATAGTGAACAATTCATTGCTCTTTTATTCAAGCGAAAGAAAATAAAGTATGCAGAAAAGCTTCGATGTACAATAAAAGTTTAGTATTTAAATTGTAAAAAAATTTAATAGTAAAAAGTATGATTTTTTTCTTTTATTTGATTAATTTGTACAAACGTGTAAAATAAAGTTTTTTCTTCAAAAGTAACTACATACCTTTTCAATAATAGAAAGTGACCTAAAGGTTTGAATTTTTATTGGTTTTTAGATTGTCAATGATAATTTTATTAAGGTAATCAATAAATCTTAGGACCTGGGAAACAGTGTTTCCAAGATCAGAAAGTCTAATTAACGAGGTATCGTTGGACTGGTTTGTAAACATAATTTTGGCTTATAAATTAAATAATTCGGTTCGCAATGTAACATGGAACCATTGATTTAACAATTTAATAATAAGGATTTGTAGTCTGTAAACAAAAGCGAAAATTACGGGTCGGACGTGTCACAATGTTTACGGGAATTTGAAGAGAATTAAATCGTGAAAATGTTCAAATAAAATTAAAAATAATCGAGTAACCGTCTGTAAGCATACACTAATGTTAAATTGTAATGTTTATTTATCGCAAATACGATATTCAGCTCTTTTTGTCGTCTTTTAAGAGTAGACAACTTTTTACAACACAAGTCGGCATCGCGCACGTTTATTAGGTGCTAAGCCATTACACTGACTAATAGCCGGTTGGTGGACTTATTGCGTTATGGATGACTTTCTGGGCGGACACTTTAGAACGCGGACAGCCCATCCAGTTATATTATTGGAATATCACTGCATGAAACCAATATAATTTTCAATCTAACAAAATTACTACCTACTTTATTATACATTGGTGTTTCTAAATATATGAGTTAATACTTACAGCAAGTTTTTTTTTTCGAAAACTTTTTTGAATGACATTTCATATTTTTGTATACCTATGAAGGTCACGAAACTGATGCATGCTTTGCTTCACCGCACAACCTCTATAATCCATAACTAGATTTAGTTATAAGAAATGTATAATATTCTACCTGAACCTGTAGGAATACCCGGTTAAAGCATATCGCGAACTATCTACCGATGTATCCCTAGTAAGTCAGCTGGGTATGTACGCATACGTCAACTTGAATACACTCATACAGTAAGTCTACCGACCTCCGCAGTTCCACTCCCACGGACGCCATTGCAGTGCTTCATTGGTTGTTCTTCAGTGACAGGGAATCTAGAGTTTTTATTATGTCTGTGACATAATAAATGAACTGATGATGTTCGGTTCAGATGAACTGTTTAGTTGTATTCAATGGCGGTCCTAAATCATTTTCTAGGTGGTAAGAGATTTCCTGGTAGCGCAGCTTCCCAATTAGAACTCAATGCGACCGTTTAAGGATGATCAAACGACATTGTAACATGGCAACACGAATAGATGGACACACGAAGATTTTTTTCATTATTTGTATGTAGGTCGCAAAAAGGTGTCAATAAAAAATTACATTTTCGAATCCCAGGGTATGTACCAATGAGTTTTTCCTAACTTATGTACATAATTATCATTGACACCGTTGCTCGGAGAGCACATTAAGCCGTCCCGTCCACCACTCGCACGAATCCACCAACCCGCATTGGAGCAGCGTGGTGGATTAAGCTCCAAGCCCCCTCATTCCAACGGGAGGCCTAAGTTCCTGCAATGGGGTTAATGGGGTGATAGTATGGTAAACAATTATATTTTAGTTTGCGGTGTCCCTTTCCACCTAGCACCTAGAGCGACTGCTCTTCTCTACCCCAGAGCCTCCACGGGTTGTATTTTATTTTTCTGTAAAGTACCTATTTAATGTGAAAGTACATTAGTTATTTACCTTACAGTTTTTGTTTAACATTGTCTTCTATAACGTTATCCATCCATCAGTGCTCCATACTTTTTGTCTTATCTAAGGTATTACTTTGATCCAACTTTGTTCCGCTTTCCAAAGCTAAACAACAAACTGTTTATTGCAGTTTACTGGGCGGATTCAGGCTTAAGCCAGACGTTTAAGCCGACGTTTAAAGGATAGAACAATATATGTGATTAATTATTTAATTATGGATTATTTATTTATTAAAATAAAATTTTATTAATATCTGACCTTATATTGGCAAACCGAAGATTAAAGTTTTTTTTTGTGTATTATATTTTTAGGTACATAAATTTACATGAAATAAAAATAGTGTGACATCAGATTGATCCTACCTAGGACGCAATATTGCTTAAATCAATACAAACCACAACAGGTGAAACTGACCAGAGTAAGTCTACATTACCTAATTAACATGAAAGGGTATGGTCTCATAACTTTTTGGTGCGGAACCAGTACGGCTAAATTACGTCACTCAAATCACTTGCGGCCCGAGCAAAACAACTGCAGACACAAGCGGCTCGTATGACCGCGGACTTCCGGAGAGTGTGCGCCGGCGCTGCTATGTAACCGTATACCGTACCAAATGATTGTTATACGAAATATGGCTTACCTATCACTCAAATATCAACATGTATATGTTTCACACATTTTTATATGTACACGTTTCGAACTTCTGTGTCCAATGGTATTTCATCATCATCAGGCTCGCAGCGCCACTGCTGGAGTACAGTACTTAAGAAGGGGCAGGACGCGTGAATGCCTAACAGCAAACCTAGTTGTAATTCAAGTGAGACTATAATTTTAAAAATACAAGATTATAATGCGTATTGAAGACGTAATCATTTAAGAGCGTTTGTATTGTTTTGGATATGTTCATCACATTGATCCTGCCCTGGTTGGAGGCTGTTAACCTTAAAGTCATTTAACGTCAATTTGACATAAGGGTCCCGTAGTCCTAGTCCGATAACTTTATAGTTTATCCATGTCCGTGCGGTTTTTTTTTTAGTGAAATCCGAATCTGCATACAGACACCTGCGCACCCGACCTACCGCGCAGATAGTGCCGCGTTGCACTACCTACGCGGTAGGTCCATGTCCGTTTATTATTACTGCTATAAAGTATTCGTATCTAATAACCACTAAATAAGTTTTAAATAAAATTTAAAATGTATGACCATCTAGGATGACTCATACACGCCCATTCTAAAGTGGTTATTAAGGTTTTAACTGTACGTGGATTTTTCCGTGCGTTGTATGTCCCTCCCTCTAATTCTTAAAGCTCTGTTCCGAAAAAAGTATAATAATACCTGGGACATTCAATACAGCGCCATCTAGTCCTGAACTAAGCAAAGCTTGCATTATGGGTACCAGACAACTGATATATAAATATCCATTCTTAAATATTGTGAAATGTGAAATATAACCCGTAATAATTACATAGTACGAACTAAATACTTTTATTTTTATTTACTTTATTATTTCGTCTATTGATTTCTGCCGTCTATTAGATATGGGACAATAGGAACTGTTTGATTAAAACGACCATTTTAAAATTCTTCATATATTTGATACAGGTTATAAAGTCGTGCAATAAAGTTACCTTTTCATTATTTTTTTAATTTTGTTGGATAAAAAAATCTATAGAATGTAACTGCTTCGTAGAAATTGCACGGGTGTTGCCATGGTGAATATTGACTAGCAAATGACATTATGGTCTTACTTGATCTAGTACGTATGATGCAAGCGTGTATAATTAATAATACCCATACGGTAAATGTAAATACAAAATTTCGTGATAGACGGAATGTTGTGGTTCTAATCCCAGGGAATGTACCAATGAGTTTTTTCTGACTTAAGCATATAACTAACATTGCCTCTGTGCGTTGGAGAGCACGTTAAGACGTCGGTCTTGCCATCATCAGATGGCAGTCGTTAAAATCCATCAACCCGTACTGGAGCAGTGTGGTGGATTAAGCTCCAAGCAGTTTCATACAGACGGGAGGCCTAAGCCCATGCATTAGAAATAATGGATTGATACGATGAAATGTAAATATGGTGCTTCATTACTTTTCACGTATATAAACCTTGGCGTTTAGGTAACATTTCGAACTTGTACGTATAGTAGAGTCCGAGCCACCAAGAAGTCTCGTAGCCGCGGCGCTGTCTGCACATTGCATAAACTCTTTCACCTTGAGAATTATTTCTTGGGTCGCACTTCGTAGAACTAATGGCATTTTAAACCATTTTTCAAAATTTAAAATTCATATTCGACGAAATTCTCATACGCTCAAACACAGGCAACCAACCACTTAAAATTTAATTCATTTTTTTTACCGCAGGACTTCTTTAGTGGTGCGGAATCTAACAAAGGGTTGACGTAATGGCTGTCTGTATGTCGCCATATCTAAAGGACCCAATGGTAAAACCATAAAAAAGTAGAAAATATTGAAATAATAACAAAATAAGAGTAGGCCGGGGGAAAGAGGACTTCGAAGGAGAAGATTATTTTAGTTTCGAATAAATTGTACACACGCCTCCATATCTAATCAATGTCACACAAATAAGTCAGACCACAGATTACTCACAAACGTATTAGTGATGTAACATTGCTTCTAGAACACCTTCCTCAATATAACATCACTGCCAAACTAAGAAACTACTACAAACATCTGATACATAGGTCACAAAACTAACCAAAGACTCCAACAGATTTCAAACTTTTGTTTACACAATAACTTAGCGCAGATATCTGTAAGTTGAAGATGCATGAAAACAACACTCACTGTCGGTTTGTCACTTTGTTTTATATTATGTTTTTTTTTGTAGAGTCATGTTTTTTGGAAAATTATTACTTATTATTTAGTCACAGATTAAATATGAACATTTTCGATCTTTCAAGAACCAAGCACACATGAACTCGGTTCTTTGAATAAAAAAATCATGATTGTAATTAATTTAACATTTTATTAGAAACTAGGGACTCGCCCCGGCGTCGCACGAGTAGCAGAACATATAAGCTGTAGTGTTTTTTTCTGTTGTAGTGTCCTATAAGCTTGTTGCGTCAAAGATATGGTTTAGATTTAATTCGATTTAAATCTAACAAGTAAAGCTACTTGCGAGTATTTTTAATGTATTTTATTTCCAATTCTGTAAATATTTGAAAAAGTAAAGAATATACCTATACATAAAATTAACTAAAATATTTCTTTATATATACAACATTGATAACTTCTGCTTAACCACACGTGTCGCGTCGGCGCCCAGCGCAGCGCCCAGCAGCTTAAATTGTCGCGCGTAATTTTATTTCTCGATAATTCCTAAGATATTAATTTAAATTGTATGGTGTAAAAAGCCATCGTAATCTGCATGAAATGCTGACAGTAAATACCGTGTTTAATTTGATAAGGATTAATACGGTATCCGTATAATTTGCTTTCAAATTACTTCATCATATGACACCATTTTTTTAAATATGAAAATAGGTATAGTAAGCTATCCATAAAAAATAGACATATGCCCTCGTGAACTTTTCTTTAGTCCTATAAAAAAGACACAATTTCTCCTACATTATTTTGTTATATCTCAAAAGGATTAGGCAGCGTTTTCGATGAAAGATCCCAGCCGACTTCTACAACAATAATCGTCATATTTCAACAAATTTGCACAAAACATTAATAAATTATACACATAAACCTTCCCGTTAAATTACTCTGTCCATTGGTGTCAACAATATGCCAATCCGTTCGGTAGTTTTTAAATTTATCGCGTTCAGACAGACAGACAGACAGACAGACAGACAGACGCGGCGGGGGACTTTATTTTATAATATGTAGTGATAGTGATAGCACAATCTCATTCCTTCGACGTCATGTCATATTATATTACCCATCGACAACAGAACAAGTACCATAAAAGTTTACGAGATGGCGCTATATTAATTAGATAAAGTAAAAAAAAGTTTTCTTGTTTAAAATTACGTTTTTCAAGATATACAACTATACAGGCAAAGTTAAAAAAATACAAATTTATGTAATTACAAAATATCTAAACCGTTAGAGCTGTTTCCGAGGTAAGTACCTACGCAAAATAATAAATTTATATATAGGTTCATACAAGATTGCTCTTTTATATGATGATTAAATAAAAAGCAATTATTCTTATCATTAAGTTATTTAACAATAAACTATGAGTTTTAAAGAAAAAAATATATAAAATCATGTTTTTATTTTTATATATTTATATATTTTGTGTTTTTTAAAAATATGTTCTATATGTTTATTGTATAATTAATATGTTTTTAAACACTTCGTGTGGCTGCCTCAGCAGAATAAGTATTAATCTGAGATTTAGAGATAACAGACTAAAATGTGATGTAATTTATTTATAAATGAAATAACTAGTCAGTATGATAGAGACATTAAAAAACCATAAAATATTTTAAAAAAGAGTTAGTAATAGTAAAGAACACATTCGACGGCTATCTGATTTTTTAACTAGCGCCTGTTCGAGATCCTAGAACGCAAATTACCTCAGTTTTGGAAGGAAAATTTTCAGTGCTCTATGCCTTCTTAAATTAAATAATAAAAATAAAACGAATACGTATCTCAAAGAGTTGCCAACATTATGTAATTCATATGAGTTTTCGGTGAAGGTGTTTTTTAAGGGCTACTTTCTTGACTTTTATTAAGATCGTTGATTCCCACGATTGAAAGGTTACTTCGAGTTAAAGGAATATTCAGAGGAAATTAAGTCCTGAATAAACATTCATTGCATTTCCAAAGATCTGTCTAATGATACTTCATCCGATGAGCTGCACGAAATAGTTTTTCATCCCTTAGTGCAATGTATGGAAATTCACCCCTAAAGAGTAGGTATTTCAGGTGTGGTGGCCTAAATGTAGTCTTCATAACTTCTCTACGGAACAAGACATCTATGGGTGAAATGTAATAAGGAATAATAAAAAGATGGAGAAGATAAGCCTGTGACATATACGGAAGGAGGAGGAGGACGAAATTATTTGCCATTCAGCTAGGCTATGGAACCCGAAAACTCAACTCTTGTGATAACACTACTGTCTCTGCCTATAGAACAGTCCTGGATTTAGACTATAACTAGATTAGATTAGAATTAGATTAGATTTTAGTCTCTACGTAAAAAACGACCACTGAAAACTTTGATATAATAGCCAAATAAAAAATTTCCATATAATATGGTTTAAGTATGAAACTGACTGGCTATTGATGTATGAAAATACTGTATAAGATTTTAATTGCTAGCTTTTTCAAATAAAAGCAACTGTATTCTTAAAACATTATTGCGGTAGAACTTTGGGATTCTATCGAGAAGGTTCTTAGTAATTTCATAGTATTTTTTGTTTTAAAGAATGTTTATTTATTTAAGTCAGAAAACTACCGTAAATACGACAAGCTAGACTAGACAACGTGTGTGCATTGGAGGTGTGATCGTCGATCGCAAGACTCTTTCAAGCCCGAATAATTGCTATGGCAGCAACTCCGGGCAAGCCTGAACGAACTTCGCCATCGACGACAAAGTGCGTTTGAAGATCATTCTTAAATTAGCCGTCGACTTGGTCGCAGTTCGATGTTTGTTCGTGTTTGTTAACGTCGTATAAGTTACAAACTAATCGTGCTTTACTAATTTAAATTACCTACTAGGTCGCAAACCACGCCGAGGTGAGTAATGAATCGAACCCAACACTGCATGGTTCCTATTTTATATTGGTACTTGGTCAGTTATATACAATTCTCGTAGAATAGTACCTACGCGTATGTATTAAGTTACTAAAAGAATTCATAAATATTTAAATTATTCAGTATTCTCATTTCACTTAATCTCTAAGTTGAATACAAAGCTATAGGCCTATTTTTTGTAATACGATGTGTCTTTAAAACTATAAAACCTAATAAAATCATTTAACTATATTATTTAGCGGTTTGTATTACCAATCAAGAGCGTCTACATAATAAATCGACCGACGAGAGAACTGTAGAACCGCTGAAATAAGTTTGACACAAAACACGACAAACAAATTAGCGGGCAGATGACACACGGCACAGCACACGCCCCGGCGCAATAAATTAACGCAGCTGACCACACCAGCGACACCTTATGAGAATATATTAATATAAATAAGGTCACTCGATTGCGACATCGGTAATGGGTAACTAATCATAGTATATGTCGTATGAATTGAGTTTCTTTCGTTTACGGTATTGAAAAAAAACCTATAAGTAATAATTATGATTTAAATTAACTATTAGTCTGAAATATTATTTTTATATGTACCCTGAATTCGTTATTCTTTTTAAAGTCCATTTACGGCTTCGCCTGCCTTTTAATTAGTATCGGAGATTACTAAAAGGACGTTTTAGGATATTGTAAAACTTTCTAGAAAATTCTATATAGCTTTCTACATACAACTGGAACATTTTTTTTTGTTGAGGAATATTCGATTTACACATTTTAACCACAAAGCCACCGCCATCAAGCCCTCTTAGAATCGATGGGACGCCTTCCTTACCATTCTTACCACCACAACCACGAGTGGATGGCGAGGAGTGGTTGTTGAGCAAACTAACAACTTACATAAAATACCTAAAATCTATATAATCTACCTCTGTGGTAAAAATTGTACAATATATGTCCGTCTTCTGGCTGCAAGCTGTATGCTACATTTAATTGCATGACTGATCGAATAGCAGAGTGGTTAGAGACCCTAACTGCGGGGCCAAAGGTGCGGGTTCAATTCATGCACGGGACAAATATTTGTGTGCATGAACATGTTTATTTCGTTCCGTGTCTGGGTGTAAAATATTTATATATGTACATATTATAAAGAATATTTAAGTATATATATCAGTTTTCTAGCAACTCATAACACAAGCATAATACTTGCTTATTGTGGGGCTAGGCGTTGTGTGGGATATCCCACGTATTATTATTATAATTAAAATTGGCTCAGCGGTTTAGCGAGTTTAGCCGTGAAAACAGCTACAAAAAACAAACAGTTGTATAATAAATAGCTTGTAGCACTTCTAGAATAATAAGGAAGATTTTTTAAAGTTTCAATTAAAGGCTTTTAAGTGTTTTTAAGTTCAATTTGAACGAATATGCATGCATACATATAAACAATTTTGTATAATAGCGTAGATAAATTATGTTTTTCAATTTGTTTACTTTTACGTTCCGTTTTGCTGCAACACCGGCTTTCGTGTGATGCTCCAAGCAAACGGATTCTAATTGAGAAATAAATTTCCTAATTTCGTTTATTTCTTTTTCATACGTGACCTTAATTCATGTCGTCGTTGTCGTCATTCACTCTGACACTATAACAAAATAGTTCTCTGCTAACACCATGTTTTAATAGAGTCATAAATGTCAGTTCACAGTATCGAAGTGGTATTACGCAATTTTGATGGGAGAAACGGGGCGCAGGGATTTCTCGGGGATGAAGAGCGGCTGAAGAGCGGCGCGCGGGTACCTTGCGCACTGAAACTCAGACTAAAATTCCCCATCTTACACCAGCTAGCTATAGTATGAGTGGTTAGACGGTAAACATAGAAGAGGCCTTCTAGTCAATTTGTACTTTTATGCACAAACCCTATGTACGAATCTTATACTGCGTTTGTCAATTGTGCCTTACATATACTACTCATATACGTATTCTGATGGTGCTTTTCAGAAAAATCCTGTCAATTTAATTAAGCGTATTTTGTTTTTGGAATAAAAAGTATCTAATAGAGAACAGCTACGTATGCATCTATACATTAGGAGCAAATGGATTTCTCAACGGTTAGTCGTGCCAAATTTGGACCATTTGGACCTACTCAATAATGTTAGTGCGAGGTTTTATAATGCGCCGACAGTTCCAAAGGATTATCAAAACTACTTGGTCGCAAATTAGACTACCTTGCTCATTTTTTTGTGTGACAATCAATAAAACTTTTTTAGTTATTAACAAACTGTAAAGAAACTTTTGTAGTTATTAACAAATGAATTTTTAAATGGTTTCTTAATTTTTCCAACTTTTTAAATAATTGTTTCTATTGTTTTTTTTCAACATGTTTATTTTATGCTCTCCGTCCGTTACCGTAGGGTAAAGTCCGGATAGTTGCCTCAGTCGGATACATGCCCCGGTTTTTAATAAACTATGTTAAGATTATAAGTTGTGTTAGCATTTTACTACAATAAGTAGTGAGCGCCCCACAGGCCTCAATGCTGCATAAGCTATCGGAATAGGCACAAGTGTTTTGTCCATATGAGCAAAAATCTTGCGCGGCGAAACTTTGGCGGGCGTTATAATTATATTGGTAAGTAATTTCTATTGAATATTTTTATTACTGATCGTGGTTTCAGTCAAGTTTTTGTTTCTTTGCATGCATTAGAGTTTAAATTACATTGTTTTTTATGTTTTATTGTTAAATAATTTTTATTTATTTGGCAAATAAAAAGGGCAAGTATCCGCATCAAAAAGGATAGTCGCCCTACTTACTGTGGCGGATAGTTGCCCCTAGAGAGACTGAGTGAGTAAAAATTTCTTAACAAGCAAAGACGGATTTTAGGATGTAGGGAAGAACTAAATTAAAATCAGATTGGATTCAATGTAAGATGTGTCGGATGTGGTTGCATGAAACATGTACAACATTCAAACACTGTTGTATGAGATGTGGAAAGTTAGAAACCTTAGCTTCTGGTAAAAATTTATGTTAATACCAAAGTTGATTATCAATTTGTTGTATTTTGAAGATAAATGCTAATATTTTATAATAACTTACATAACTTTAAGTTTAAATAATATTATTATAATTGAAATATTTTTTACAATTAAAACTGAAAACTACTTAATAATGTTAATTAATATTTCAAATTGTACTCAATAAAAGATCTCAGTAAATTATAAGGACTGTTAAACAAATAATAATGATAACTCTAATTAATATAAATTTCTTATACTACCTTACATTTATTATTTCTTATACTATCCCCGCACGAGGCAAGTATCCTCCGAAGCATTTTCCACGCTAGGCTACTATCCGCCATAGTAGGCAACTATCCCTTTTCTGAGAGATGAAATAAAACAGTATTTATTCAAAGCTATCGTTAATTATGTATACAAAAATAGGCTTCTAAAATAGGTAAAAGACCTATGTTGTGAAATACATATTGAATATTTTCAACAAGTTCATATTTTAAAAAAAATAAAGCTTTTTCGAAAAGTGGGGCATCTATCCGGCTTTTACCCTATTCATCTCGTAGTTCCAGTTCTTCTTATGGATTTATAATTGGTAGAGACCGACCAGCAGTAGAGCGCTTAATTTTGTCCCAACACATTTTATTCAAAGATTACAAATTTATCCATTATTTCTTCTCTTTTACGACCGTTTAGCTTAGTGCGTAGCGACTCTGCGTACGAAGCTGGAGGTCCCGGATTCAAATCCCAGGTCGGGTCAGTATTTATATGATGAATATTGGTACTGTTACCGGGTCTTGGTTGTTATATGTATATGGCGTCTTCGCTTGGTACCCAAAACCCAAGCTAATGCTTAGTTTGGGGCCTAGACGTTGTTGTCATGTATACGTTATACGTTTTTGTAATACGTGTATGCCTGATATATTAATAGACAGAGCAAGATCACCACAGTTGCACATGGTCCGCTAATTTTTGTGACGAATTGTCCCTTTTACTTAACACCAAAACACTAATAGTCTTTTTGATAGCCTTTCTTTGGTTTTGTTTGAATGAAAGGCCAATACCTAGCTATTGGTGTCAACAGATTGCAACAGATCTATATGTAGTGATGTATAATTATACTTGTTATTACAAAACGAGTACATCGTCATAATAAAAGTTGCCATAGCTATAACCAATGACATTACATATCGTTTTTAGATAGATATGTTATACGCCTTCTCGGCGTTGCAAGCTCAAAGTAAGATTTAAGCCTTACTTGCTCTCAGTCTATGCTCAGTCTTACATAGTCGTTCTGTCACGTATATTGACATGTGTTTTCCTGCCTCACTTATCAAAATGCCTTCTTGTGTAATGCGTAAGTGTGGAAATAATACCACTACAAAAAAATAATAATAATCGGTTGACCCTTCAGGCCATCCCTGAAACTGCTCGCTATTTTTGAGTTCAAAGCTCTTGAAAATTAGAAAGCTATTTAGCTCTTCGAACTCAAAATATCGTTTTTTGTGGTTTTTGAGCTCTTCGAGCTCATAATAATCATTTTCCGAGCTCTCCAAGCCCAAAAACAGAATTTCTATACATTTAGAGTTCTTCAAGCTCAGAAACCTGGGACATTATGAAAGAAAATGTTATTTTGGTAATATTTGAACTGCGATATCTTTTGAACGCTTCGTTTGATTTTAATGCAATTTACGGCATTCTATGCAATTTTAAATGCACAAAACTTTTGAGTAAAGTCAAAAATCTGTTAGTCGTAAAATCTCAAAGTTATGTTAAATAAACACTTTTTCGGAAATTTGTAGACTGTGATATCTTTTGAACGCGTCGTTCGATTTTATTGCAATTTACGGCATTATATGTAATTTTGTAAGCACAAAATTGTTGTGTAAAACTAAAAATCGATTGATCTTAAAATCTCAAAGTTATGTTAAAAAAAAAGGTTTTCGGAAATTTGTAAACTGCGATAGGTACCTTTTGAACGCGTCGTTCGATTTTAATATTTTTTACGGCACTCGAAGCAGTTTTTATGTACAAAAAACGTATAAAAAGTTTTAAGTTGATCGGTTGGAAAATCTCAAAGTTATTAAAAAAACGTTAATTTAATTTTTTTATTTTCATTTTTTGAATATTTTTGAAAGAGCTCGACCGATTAACTTCAAAATCTAATCAAATATAAATATCGATGAACCCTTTCAAACGCTGTATCGCGGGTCTTAATCGGTCAATTCGTTCTCAAGACATAGTACGACAAAAAAAGTTACACACACACATACGGACGTCCAGCCGAAAATAGTCAGAATGTAGAGATCTGATGAAAACTCGATTTTCGAAAATCGGACCCAAATCAATAACTTCCCTTGGATAGTGGGAAGTTAAAAACACCAAAAAAATACCGTTTTATTTATAATTATCCATAAATGCATAGAATTTTCATCAAGAAAATATATATTTTTAAAACAAATTTATTTTTATCTCTACACATTTAATGCAATATGCCTGTAAGTATAATCATACGAGATTTATTGAGGTAACCCGTCTTACCTCGAACTTATATGTAACGTCATTGGCTATAACTTTATACAGAAGTAATCGGCAACGTCATCTGAATCGCTTAGAGATTGTGGTGTTTGATTATGTCTACCGACCAGAGAGATTATACCTACAGCCAACGTACTAATTTATTTATACAGTTCTCAATCTTTAGTAGAGGTGAATAGGGTTGTTTTCCATTGCCATTTTCAGTTTTTTCTTTTTGTCTTCATTGGTTGCGTATAACGATTAAACTCACTGATAATAGCACCACACTACACTCACTAATAGCTCCTTTTATCTCTGAGAAAGTAAAAAATTAATACAATAATAGGATACTATTTTTGTTCTTCGAGTGCTAATAATGCAACAAAACTTGAATCACAGACCACACACAAGTCCCACCCGCGGTTTCAAGATGGCGCCTCGCATCTGTCAAAACAGAAGTGTTTTGTTCTTGATTTATTGGTTACCGCGTAGGTATTCGTAACTCGTAACATGTGGTATTTGATACACAAACCTATATATACCTACATTAGTGCCCCCTTTAATCTTGCATCTTTCGCTGTGTGCTTTCGCCTGTTGGGTGTATAAGAAAATTAATTTAAATAAATAATCATTTAATTTTTATTAACTATGTCTTTAAATGCTAATAGTAAGATTGTTTTCTCGTAGTCTAACTTAGATGTTTATTACCATAGCATCGACCCATTAATGCTCCACTGTAGGGGTTTGGTCGATTTGCTTGATATTTATTAGTAGAGATCAATTTGACGATATGGAGAATGTAACGCCTGATATGATTTTTACAGCAATTCTACTATCGTTACAATGTATTGTATCATGGAAAATGATTGCTAGATAATAACGCAATCATTTTCCATGATGCAATGATTGCTGTTTTAGGTAGGTAGTATTAACTTTCGAAATGGTTTATACATACTTTTTGCTGAAACTAATATTGGGTACACCCATTCAAACTTTCAATCTTCATTCTCCCCACTCCTTTAAGAAAACCGATACTCCCATACTTTTCACCTCCCGTTTCCCACCCTTAAAATGTGGAAATCCAAAAACCCTGAAAGACATTATTAATTTATGTCAAAATTTTTATATTTCTAACTTTAAAGAACAAAGACTCATACAAAGCCCTTCCGTCCCTCCCTCCTTAAATTTGAAATTTCCAAATATTCCTTTCATAAAAAATTGATACGTTATAAAATAAACCACTGTTCCAAATTTCGGCTTCCTATAGACTTAGTAGTTTCGGCTTTATCTACATTGATAGATCAGGGAAAATAAACGACAGACAGACACAAAAAATAGCTGATGTCACTCTTGACAACCTTCTTTCACGTCTGCAAAGTTTCATTAAAATCTGTTGAGTCATTTTGAAAATTAGCTTGAATAGACACATAGACGTACAGACAAACAGACGGACAAAAAGTAGCGTATGTCACTTTTGACCACCTCCTTTTCATACCCGTGAAATTTCATTAAAGTCGGTTTAACCGTTTTGGAGATTAGCCCGAATAGACAGATGGACGTACATACAGACATACAAAAAGTAGTGTATGCCACTTTTGACCACTTTCTTACCATATCTGTGAAGTTTCATCAAAATCAGTTTAGCCGTATTGGAGATTTTCTCAAATGGACAGACAGACAGATAGTATTATTTTATACATATAGCCTATAGCCTTTTTCAATAAATAAACAATCCAACACAAAAATATTTTTTTAATTCGAACCAGTAGTTCCTGAGATTTGCGCGTTCAAACAAACAAACAAACTCTTCAGCTTTATAATATTAGTATAGATTATACTTTATTTAGTGCGTTTATACCTTAGGCCTCCCCCCAGGGTGAGTGGACTTGGAGCTTAATCCACCACGCTGTTCCAGTGAGGTTTATACTTATACCAGCGTTAGTGATTGAGTCGGCCTCTAGAAATAAAAAATCTGCACCGACTCCAGCAGCGAATAGTTTTACTTTTTGAAAATACTTTAATAATATGTAATATTTTAATAAATAAAATTATAATATAATAATAGGCAAAATAATGTGGCAAATAAATTGATCTTATCTTATCTAACATAAAATTTTGATTTACATTGAAATTCTCTTCTAGATCGTTTGGATTTTTTGGTGAAAGTCCAAAATGGCGATATCATATCAAAAGTTTAAGTCACATTACTGTGTAAAAAAATTTCAAAACGTCACATTTTTTTTTAATTATATGAATAAATAATTAAATGCGACATAAATTTAGGTGTTGGTTTGAAACGCTTTTACAAAAAAGGCAGTCGTTTTAGGTTATTTTTATCATCAAGAAAGCTACATTTCAGGGAACAGATTTTCGAGTTACAAGGATCGATTTACAAATAGAAGAGATGTTCGACGTCGTATGAAGTAATACGTAAAATAGAAAGCGCTCCAAAACTAGGCAAAAATGTTTAAAAATATAAATTACAAAAAATAAATAAGATTTGGGTGTTAGTTTAAAACGCTTTTACGAAAAAGTAAACAATTTTTGGTAAATAATTTTAATTTTTATTTTCAAATGAACTATAATGTAGAACACAGATTTTGGAATTAAAGGAATCGATTCATAAATACAGGAGATATAGCGGCTTAAAGTTGGAACTGTGTGCCCAGGTGGGGAGGTGCGAGATTGTAACTTTTCCTAAAGTTCTGAGACTACAAAGGCATAAGAAGTACCGTGATGTGATAAACATTTCTTTCACTACTAAATACGCAAATCGATATTGCCGATAGATACAAATATTTTCAATTACGATCAAATACATTCTCTTGATCATAGTTGATAAATAACTTATCTATAATGGAGATAAAAATCAATATTGTTGCTTGAATTTTCACAAAAAATAAGATGGAATCTACCAAAAAACTATAAGTTAAAATATTTCAATAGTTCGCGAGCTAACAGCAACAAGACTGTCGACGAATCGCTCCCATTAGCATACACAGATTGGCATCCAATGCGCGGGAAAATTTAAACATGGTGAAGAAATACGCATGCTCCGTATGGTTTCACCCTGGTTTTGATCTCAGTTCGGTCGTTTAGTAGACGGATGAATTAAAATATATTAATCGAGCGACCACTGGAGCAATTTTTCTGAGATTCGCCCAAGGTTGATGGTCTACCATTCCAGAAGTATAGAGTTACGCTAGGTATTGCTTGTGTCAATCGAGGAGCGAAAAGTAGCGTCGAGTCACCAAGAAGCTTTTTGAAAAAAATAATTTTAACAACCAAAAATAGGTATATTACTTACTGGTCCGGTTGCCGGCTGACAGACGGACCCTTGAAACATTTCAGAGAATATCGTGGTTTGTAATGTTTTACCTCAAACTCTTCTCTTCTCAAATATACCTACACCTGTTTTTATTTAAAATTTCAATTAATTACATCAATTTCACTAAGGCTCAATTACACATTCTTTCTACCAGTTGTCAGCACTAACTTACAGGCAGAACACTTATCTATGGAGGTCATGTGAACGTTTTAATAAATTTAATGAATTCTTTGTGGGTGAGACTTATTGATAGGAGGTTTGACCTTTAAGCATATATTTCAACATATATATGCTATGAAGATAAGGGCTGGAGGGGAGGAAGTTTTTCATGTTATATCTATCAGTGGGAACCTGTAAATGGTTGACTGTTATAACCACTCACTGCTAATTATTTTCATTTGTGTGTAACTGTTGGTTGTCCTTAATATAAATAAATAAAAAAATTGAATTTTGTAAACTTAATTGAGTATTGCGGAAAACTCGGTGTCGGTAACATCGCTACATTATCATAATTTTTTGCGTATGTTTTTCGAGATCTCAGGTAGGTATTATAATTTAAGAGAAATAATTGACAGTTTTTTTCTGCCCAACCTACTTTTTAGAGCACCTCAATATCATACATGTTTATTTGTTCCGTGTCGGGGTGTAAATAGTATCTATATAGGTATGTATATATCATAAAAAAATAATATTTAAGTACTTGTACTAGTTTTCTAGTACCTATCTCATAATACAAGCATAATACTTGCTTACTTTGGGTCTAGACGGCGCTGTATGGAATGTCTCAGGTATTATTATTACTGAAAAGATCGTCTTTTTTGAAAATTGTTGGTATGATTTTTTTATAGAAATCGGCGTTTTTGATATATCATATAATACGTTAAGGTAATCTAACTAGTCGAAAAATCGGTCTCTCAAATAAAAATAAAACTAAAACGTCATGAACTGTTTTAAGTGCTAGCGTGTTGTTTCTCAGGACAACAGTTTCGCGCACCGCTACATGTGTACCTACTGTTGCGCTCGCTGATCAATATTATATTCTCCGGACCTCCCAGTAATTTCTATATTACCTACGAATATAAGAAGACATCCGAAGGATTCAATATGAGAATAACAACGAAGTCATGCTGCAGTAGTGAAGTTTTTCGAGACTCATGGGGTTTTAATAAGAGAAAAGCGAATTGAAAACCAACATATAAATGTATTAGAAAGAACAGAAATTGTTAAAAAAAAATAATTAATCACTGTAATTTTTAAGTGTTTATTATACCATTACCTATATACCAAAAAATATTTGATAGGCCCTCGTGTATGTATTTGCAACAATACTTTAAGATTTTACAACGGTTTCCTATCTTTCATATAACTGAATTTCTTACACCATCAGCCCATCAACGCCCTATTGAAGAGGCTTAGGCCTCCCCTCTTGTATGGTACGGAACATTCGCATAGTGGGCTGTCCTCATTTTTGCACTTAGTTTATACAAATACACAAATAAAATAATTTAGATTAATAAAATAGTTTACACAAATAAAAGCTTCTATATCTATTCATATATTTATTATAATAGAAGTTATATGTACACCCATGGGTAGAACACAGGGGTATAAGATAAAATACCAGAAAAATGTGTTATCTAGTTTTAACCAATTTTATAAAGGTACCTATGTAGCATGGTCTTACCTATTATAAGTACAATATACCCAGGCGAAATATATTTTCATCTTATTCACAATTGTCCATTGTATTGAAACGTCGCCGTTGTCCGCCCAAGAAGTGCGTCATGAAGTGGAATAAATAGGTAGATAACAATAAAAAGCTTAAAGACCGAAAAAACTTTGAATGCGGGAAACATACCTATGAGTAATAAGTCTGCAAAAATTATACTCTACTCAGAATAATTCTGAATCAATTCAGGCGCTCTAGCATTTCAAACCGCATTCAATGTGGTGCGACATGACACGACACTACTTTAACGTCGGCCGTGTCACACACGTCACGATTTTCGCGCCTCCCTGCTACTGCCAATCGCACATCACACTCGCATTTTCACACGAGAAGCCTTCCGTTTTCCCGCGCTTTCGACCGTCCGTTGGGAGGTGACGAATCCGTTCCCGCCAATCCAAGAAGCCGCCATGTTGTTAAGTGGGTGGAGCTAACACACAGCATTCGTGTCATCTCACTCCCACAAGCTCTCTGTTCATTGGCCGGAGTGCAATTAAGCCCGGGAATTCAAATTCTATTTTTGAAGTAAATGTTTTTTCAGCGCCTGTTTATACGTTATATAGGCATGGTGAGGCGTCAATTTTGGTGGTATTTGGCGACTATTAAATCGCTTTTAGGTCGGACGTTTTAAATTAGGTCGTTAAATGGTATCCGCGGCGAGTTATATAACGTAAATCTACTGTGATTTATGGCGGCGTATTAACTGTTCGTAGTGATGTGTATTTTGACGGATTTATCGGTTGCGGCGAGATTAATCGTGCAATAAATCGGGCAATATGTTCCCGCGGCTACAGGTGGGCGGGGGCGGCTACCGGTCGCGTGCTGCCTTGGTTCGCGCCACACTCGATGGCGATGAAAAATCAAGGCTAATGACTTTAATAACAGTCTAAAATAGATGTTTCAAATAAAATATAAGCTATAAGTACCTATAACTGTTTTTTAGGTAACAAATACTGTCGACACGAAACCATTTATTATTTTTGAAGGAATAGCTATTAATGGCATATAGGTAGGCACCTGCTTAGGTATCTACTTATCTAATTACGTTATGTCGTACCCAATGGGCGTAGGTACCTTAGACAATAAAATAAAAACCAAAATTGCCTAAGCCTCAGGGAGTGCAGTAAAAGAAAGAAAACCGGCCAAAAACCTACGTGTCGAACACGTACCTATTAACTTAAGGTGCCATAGCATGAACCAACTACAAACAATTACTTTAAAACCAATCACCAATCACACAACATTTTTGTTATTAACTGAAAATTGAGTCAAATTCAAATTCAAAAAGGTTTTATTCAATATAAGACGTTTACACACACTTATTGAAAGTCAAAATAAACTGATTAGATACCGGTTCCAAAACTAGAAGGAGAAGAACCGGCAAGAAACTCTTCCCTGTTTATTTTATTTAAATATAGGGGAGCAAGGGGCTTGTTGTAACAGGGTTAAGTAGTAACAGACCTTTTTAAATGGGAATTTAAACTCTATTCACGATTTTTTTTTACCTAATCTTAAAATCATAACGCGCCATGTCACTTTATCACTGCCTGTGTCCCACCAGGCGGCGCAGTGAGTGGGTGTGTGCAAACGCTTCGTTGTTGACAGGTAACGTATTATTTTCTTTCGTAAATTTTAGGTTAGCTTTACTATTTTCGACTAATTGGAGGTTTATGTATTTTATTTGATGCTAAAATATAATTATTTATAATGTTGTGTAACAGTTTTCGAGATTACTAAGTTGATTTAGTAGTTATCGTGATAAATATTAAGAACTATACCTAGGGGCTAGTTGTAACAAAACCTCGGGGTTTGTTGTGACATGTTACAACTTGCCCCACATTGCTGTAAGGTACTGTTATTATCTGTAATGTAACATACCTTGTTTTCATTTAGAATGAGAGAGTATAAGAGAAATACAAAGCGGGTAACACAAAGTCAGGAGGTATACGAGTTAGCTGCAGCTGAAGTTAATTATTATAAGATGTAAGGTAGAACTAAGAGATAATTACAAGACTTAATTTGGAGTGATTATAAAGTGCCATGTTGATATATAAGATACCTATAGTAGTAAATAAGTACAAAATAAGAAAGATAGTTAAAAACTGAAATCTTTAATTTCTTGATTATATAAAAAGTATGTTTCAGTTAATTGTTTAAAAAAAAATACATATAATAGAAATACCTAGTTAATTTTTGTTGTAAACAAAGCAAAGTGATCCAAGATTTGAAAAAAATAAACGATTGAAGGTGTCACATTTTGTTTTTTATTGTTGTTACTACTTGCCCCAATAGATGTTACAACTATCCCCAACCACGGGGTAAGTTGTAACATTTCCCCGTTAAACTAAAAAAAATTATTGTGAAAGAGGTACCAGTACATTTGATATTTTTTCGATTTGACTTAATAGAAGAATAGTTAGAATATCAATCAAAGTTCAGTTATTGGTAATTTAGCCAACACACTTCAAGATATATAATTATTTGTTAAAATTGTTACAACTAGCCCCTTGCTCCCCTATGCTTCTCATAATTCATCATTTTTTTTAGTATTTTATTTGAATATAGGTAGGTACTATGTCTCAAAACTGGTAGACGTAAAACTTGTCAAAACAATTTTCGCTGAAATTGCGTGTTCTACTAAATTTCTTGATTTTTTTTCTAATTTTTTAAGTCCACAGTTTAGATAGCAGACCATCAAGATGAAACAATCCAAAATTTGAACAAAATGATAGGCTTAAAGATTAAACAGACGTAAGAAATTATTATTGCTTGTGTTTGTTTTAAATGATGTATGAACTGTAATTTCAGAATTTTTATTTGCTTTTCCAGTACGAATTTCAAAAGAGCGTGTCACTTTAAATTCTACTTCACAGTGAAAACGTCGTAACATCGAGTGGCGCATGTCTAGTCTGTGGCGTATATTTTTTGTTCACATTTTCGTAGTTACGAAGTGGTAGGTACCTCTACATTCAAGTTCCACGATTGAAAAGTTAGTAGAGGATAGATACATTATTAACAAGCTCACATAATGTCTCGCGAAATATTCATCTAAATAAAAAAGCCATCAGAAACCCTTAAAAACATTTTCAAAGATCTACGTAATGATACCCCACATGATGGAATAACCCAAAAAAACAATTTTTTTTTGTTTCTTAATAGTGCAAAATGTACGTATATGAATGCCTAAATAATTTTGTTTTTTTATGAATTCTCTTCTATCTCTACATAATTGTATGTTAGAGTTCATGTATATTATAGGATTGATGAAAAAATGGCGGAGATATAAACCTGTGACAAATAGACAGACGGACAAAATGAAACTATATTAGGGTTTCGTTATAACCATTTGATGCGAAACCCTTATAAGACAAACGATATCATTAATTTAAAAGCTCTCACATACAATATAAGAGAAATTTTTATAAGACAAAACTTATGACACTTAGATGGTCATGAGGGGAACAATCGATAAAATTATAGTGTTAATTTCTTCATGTATCAACATAGTATCGGGGTGGACAAGAAAAAGCTTTCTATAGGAATTCGAACCAGGTGCCAATGCTGCGGGTCTTTCGCTTACTTTATTATACTGCGGGCTAATAAATACTCTAGATGATTAACGAATATGTTACAACAATGTACGCATTTTATTGTAACTTTACAGACAATATTAAGTGCTCCGAGTGTGTTAAATCACAAATAAATGTATTCAGTATTGGCAGGTTATCGTTCGAGATTGTCAGAAGTTAAAGGCGAAAAAATAATTCTTCGCTGTACCCTTGTAAGAGACTGAATTCATTGTTGTTACGTATATAAACTTCCTGTGAAATTCAAATGTTATAGAAAGGTAAAACATAAAAAAATGGGTTATTCCAAAGTTATTAGGGTTTTAAAATCGTAGTTTGAACGAGAAACGGGGGTGATATCGACAGTTAGGTATATCACAAATATCCATTTCAGTTTATAAAACTTTTTCTGTGTAACTTTTACGTCACATGTGTGGAACACGCTGATACATGGTATCTGTCTAAATTACTAAACTATACTAAAAATATAAATTTTTGACTGTTTTTCTCGTTTTCAAAAACTCATTTTTAAAGTAGATATTTTAAATTATTGTAACTCTAAAACGATATTCAACTTTTATGTATCTGAGCTATTACACTAAGAAAAGTGTTCATCATGATTCAAGCAATAAACGACCCTCATAATAAAAAACAAGGATTATGAAAAGGAAAAAAAATATGCGTCGGCGGAAACTATGGTTCCTGTACCATAATTATGATGATGCATAGTTCTTCTTCCTCAGTTTCTTTGTATTTATGATGACCTCGTTCATTATTGTTCTACTAATGGTAAACCATCATGTTGTTTGATGAACACTTTTCTCAGTGCAGGTCTATATAAATCAGGATATAAGTATACATTCAGAAATCGAGTAAAAATATGATGTAAATATAATATAAGGCAGATATAGCTTTCCACCTGTGGACTCACAGTTGTATCGAGACCGCTATGTATTCGAATGTCACAAATTATTCAAAGGGTCAGACATAAATGATTATTTAATAATAATATGAATATAAAAAAAGGGAGCTGAAAATTTGGGGTTAGGTACCTATACCTATGTTCTTCTACGTGCATGAGAAGTCCTGAGTTTAAGAAAATTTGGTCCTAAAATAATAAAAAAAAATTGGATTTCAACAACAATGCCACCTACTGGGTCCAACTATAGTTAAAAACCATCCAGGTGAGTGTTTAAGTATTAAAAAAAATTACAAAATCGGTCAAGCCGTTTAGGAGGTGTAGAGTTGCGAACACACGAACACCGGAATTTTATACGATACTTATAAAATGCTAAATACCGATGTCAAATTTAAATTAAATTTTCATTGAAATACGAAGTTTTTTAAAAACCATTCCGTTTTTTCGTCCACTGAACGCCTGTCGACATAGTATGTATGCTCTATCGACAAGTGCTATAAAACCAGGGATGACATATATGTACCTATTGGTACATCAAAATTAAACACTATTTCCTTGCCAGTAAATCAGTTGTTGGAAAAAAAATCCGTTTGACAACCATGTTTTTTTTTGGCTCAAAACTTTATCATCGTTTCAAATTGTTATTAAACGTAATATACATGAACATTGGCCACAGCTCACATACTTATATAATTATCTTATACTATAATATAAGTAATTCTTGTATTATAACAGACAAACTAACTTTCGCATTTACAATATTAGTTGGAAGTAGCCCTCAGTCACATTAACGTCTGTCGGAACTTATAAAGTGATTTTTTTAACTGTTAATGCATGTTATTATTAAGACATCCTGCCTCTACTTTAACGATTATCGTATATCGTAGTTAGAAAAATATTTGTTATATTCTAAGGTTTTATGACATCCAGAATGCAAACTTTAAGTACACCATCCATTTATTATTTCTACAAAGAATCCACCGCGTCCTTTAGATGCTGCATAATTCATAAGGTTACGTTTTCTCAAAAGATTTGGAGCCTTGAAAAAGGACAGACCGTACAGATCACTCGATCTAGCTACATACGTATAGCTTCTGTTAACGGTCTATTGAATCGGTCACGATTGCATTCATCGCTGTTCACTTGATTGTCATATTCTAAGCATCTTAATTGTAAGTAACAATAGTTTAAGTTTTAATATTAATAAGTAACTTCCAAAGTGTAATAACTATAGTTCCTATTATATGTGGTTAATAAAGCAATTTATAAAGTAAGTGTTTATTAATTTATGTGGGGGACCCAGAAACGCTTACTTAACCGAGACCAGTGGTAGATTTACCATTTACCAGGCTGAGTAGGCTGGATATTTAGATGACAGGTTTTAGGGGCAATTGAGGCACTAATTTATTTTAATGCCTTACAGAACTATAAAAAAATTATATATTTATATAGGTACCTAAAGGTTATTAGGTTTACATGAAGAATTCAACATGTTAATAATTAATATGTTAAAGGAAAAAAGTGTTTCGGGAAAATTACGGGAAAAAAGTGGTGTAGGTAATTAGGACGATCAACAGTACCTACACAAATAATAAAGTTACAATTAATTGACAAAACAATTTTAATTAATATGATTGTAAACTATAGGGTATCGAATTGTAGAGTCGGTATAGGGGTGGTGAAATTTGAATAGCCTAGTGGCAAATGTGTAAGTAGTTAAATTCACCACTGCCACATCCAAATTTCAACCCCACAAAGTCTTTGAGGCACAATATTTCATCTTCTCTAATAATTTTATTGAATCTGAATGCGCTGAGTATCAGATGTATTCAATTTTAGTTTAGATTTTCAAAAAAGTTAACTTATTATTAACATGTCGACTGTCCATGCATTATAAGTAATGCATTTTTGAATCAGCCATTACGTTTGTACATTACATGTAATGCGTTGGGCTATACAAACTCTAGTGGTTTTTGTGGGCTGGACGTACTTTTATTTTATTTTTTATTTTAATATTTTTAAGGAAAACTTATAGGTAATTACAACTAGAATAATAATATGAGCAATAAGAAAACAAAAAAAAAATATGGTGATGGATGTTGCAACAAGCCAAAACAAGTTTCCACAAATTGAAACACTTTTCACAAAGTAATGGACTAGAAAAAATACTTTTGGTGAACGTATAGACAAGGATACAAGGAAATTAAAACACCACTGTTCCGCGATTTTTAAAATTTATTTTTATAAGGAGAAACAATCGAAATATTAAATCGGACGTCACGTGGTAGGTAGCAATATTTGTTTAGACAGTCAACTTGTTAACGATGATTATTTATTTAATGAGACATTCAGCTCATCAAATAGGGTGCCTGGGAGAAGTTCTGTACCGATGACACGTCCCGATGTACGAATGACATGGCATCCCTATTCTACCTGCAACTCTAACAAAACTATTGTAGTTTCGGAATTCGCTATGACCACTTTTTCTAACTTAAATTTTTTTTTGTGTTTTCTATAGAAAATAAATTTCAAAATAAAAAAATATTTTCATTATATACATTTTTCAAAATAGGTTTCTATAGTTGTTAATTTCCAAAAATATTGATTGACAGGACCAGATATGACGACATATTCATGCTTTCATAGAGATTTCGAAATTATGAAAAACAAAACTTTTATATAATAATAATACCTGGGACATTCCACACAGCGCCATCTAGTCCCAAACTAAGCAAAGCTTGTATTATGGGCACCAGACAACTCATATTTATACATATTTAAATATTCTTTATAATATATATTTATACACCCAGCCACGGAAAAAATAAACATGTTCATGCATCGAACCCATGACCTTTGGCCCCGCAGTTAGGCCAAGCGGTTCACAATCAGTGGCATAAAATCTATTTCAACTCTATTTTATCTATTAAAGCGTAAATGTGTCGTCATATCCGGTCTTCTCGATCACCATTTTGAAAAAGTACCTAATAACTAAAAAACCATATTTTTGAAGGAAAACATAAAAACGGTAGGTTAGAAAAAGTGGCATACCAAATTATTTTACGAACTCGTAATAAATGAAGTTACCTATATCTATAATTTTTAGTGTTTTTTTTTAATTTTTCATATATCCCAAGAACGGACATGTATGTACCTACCAACGAATTTTTTTCTGACTTAACATAACTATCACCAATTCCTGCCTCGGCGAGCACTTTTTAAGCCGTTGCTCCAGGTTGCTATCACCAGATGACAGTCGTTAAAATCCACCAACCCGCACTGGAGCAACGTGGTGGATTAAGTTCTAAGCAACCTCATCCCGAGGGGAGACCAAGCTCCTGAAATGGGGTATAATGGGCTGATATAGGTATCTACTTGCCTATATTAAGTATCTTTTTATATTAACGAGCATTGCATGAGCAGATGCAATTATTTCTTTTATCATTAAAGACATCGGCATCGCTAAGTACATACGGATTCCTGAGTCGCCAATTAACACTGTAAATAGATATTCGATCTCACACGATGTTTTAACTGCATAAAGGGCAGATGTTAAGTACCTGTTTAATATTTAGTTTCACGGATACACAAAAAAGTAAAGAAGTCAAGGATATTCAGTGTTTCATAAAAATACGTTTTTTCCTTCAAATCGATCGAATCAACTTTGGTACGTAGTTATATGTACCTATTGCTATAGACAGAATAATAAAGTATACATCACAACAATTAAAGTCTAGCCCCCAATCTAAGCATTAGCTTGTGTTTTGGGCACCAAGCGAAGACACCACATACATATAACAACCAAGACACGGTGTCAGTATCAATATTCATCATAAAATTACTGACCCGACCTGGGATTCGAACCTGGATCCCCAGCTTCGTAGGCAGGGTCACTACCCACTAGGCCAAACGATCGTCAGATAAATGAATAATGAATGTCAAAGAATGATCGAGATGAACAAGGAAAGAGCTGGATTCGCTCCTTGAGGGATCCACTCTGTTTGTTATTTTAGTACCTATTTATAAACGCATTACACTAAGACGCATGTAAATTTAAAAATATAAAATAATAAAAGAAATATTATCCGTTGTGCCCACAATTTTTTTCTCCACCTGTGCTTTTAGAACGTGCTTCTCGCTCAATTCCTTGATTCTAGGTCCACTAGTTATTTAATAATAATAATTTTGATTTATCTACGAGTGTCAAAATATACGTCACAAACTGTCGTATTTTTAGAATACGTCGATTTAGAAGCGAGATTATTTTACATCTCAAATATACCGTAGGCCTAAGTGTTTGATGTAAATTTCAACTTGATGCTCAAATTTCACCCGTTCCAGAGAAAAAACGGTCTTGACAGACAGACATACAGACAACGATGTAATCCTATGAAGGTTTCTTTTTTTTTTATGTACGAAATCCAAAAGAAAAGTATTCATATAATTTAATTATTTACATAGAAAAGCAAAATTTCACTAACGTAAGAAATTTAAAAAAAAAATAGAGTGTAGTAAATAGCGAATTGCTTGTCTTTGTTCCATCAGTATACATAAATAAAATGAAAATATTGTTGAGTTCTGTACCTGGCTCACTTTTTTTTGGTACGCCTTGAATACCTACTTGTACACCTCATTCTTCAGTTAATCCAAAAGTTATACTACCTAATTGCGTCAGGTACAATACATATGCGTTTGCTTCAATAACGTATGTAGAAATTCGCAAGTTGCGACGTCGACGTGTTTTTTTTTTCACGATATATAGATGGGGCTTGTGATTGTCAGCAATAAGAAACAAGTAATTAAATGAAATTACTAATCGGTATTCTATATTGTAATAAAGTTTGTACGTATTAGAAACTATAATTTTGGTGTATAGTATATAATAGACTACAGAATTTTTTTACTACGAAAGATTGCAATTTAAATTCACACAGGTATTTTTGGTATTTTTGACAGATTTATTAGATATACCAAATCATGTCTATTTAAAAATAAATAACTAGAAGAACCGTATCCAAATAACGTCCTATTTTGCATAAATATTGATTAATGATTTCTTTTTTCCGCGAATTTAAATATAAATAGCACACTTAGAACGCCTGTTTGCACGTAGGCAGCGTTAATGGATCGGATTTTGGGGCTAAAGTTGTTTGCTGTTAAAACAATGTTAAAACGTATATTCCATTAGGCGCAGTGGCGTAGCATATGTCGTCGAGTGGCCACAGATAAGATAGAGCCGTATGTCATAAATTTCAGCTACCGTTTGGCATTTGCACACAAACCGAGGAAAACGGGATAACTAGGCAAACAGTTTGCGTGTGTTTTTGTTATTAGAATTAAGCCGTGAATGATAAAGATGTAAAACTACGTTGAATATACCTTTTAGATTGAGGTACGGATGCACGCTTATGTAATGCGAGGCGTGGAACAGGATGCGTTTATCTGATGTTTGCGCGTAGACCTCTATCCATCGCATTTGAGAAACCAAAAGAATTTTTTAATTTAGGGGACAAAATAATTTTTGTATTTTTGAATTAGATAACAATAAATCGTAATAAACGTACGTTTACGCAAAATGATATATTCGAAAGTTATTTACGTATTTCACTTGCTTGTAAATATTCATCGTTAAATTGTACTGACTTAAGAAAAAATTAAATACCATTTTTGCTTATATGACAAGTGTCTATGACAAGTGATATATATAGATAAATACTTTTAAAAACAAATATTTTGATTTGATAATAAAAAACGTTTTCTTGTAATAAACGGAAATAAAATTTTGTTCTAATAATATAACTCACTAACAGTATTATAAACATTGTGAATGGCGCAAGGTGTTAACGTATTTATTAGAAAATTATTATTTTTAATTTATTCATCGTAAACTACTTATTCTGGTTTATTAATTGAATATTGACTTGTTTCATTTAATGACCGTATACTAATTAATTTCTTATGAAGATGTTTTAATAACAGAAATTAAATAGGTTTATATCCTCACAGAGAAAATTAACCGCCCAACTTAATTTTTCTACAAATTTCGATTATTCTTAAACAACTTTAAATTCACTTTGAATTTTATTTTAACCATTAGTTTGTTTGATTGCTTGTTAATTTTATTATAATTTATAATCATTGAATTGAATTGAATGACATGCATTATAAATTTATGAATGAAAAAATGTTATTTAACATTTTGCGCGTAAGTAAAAAACACTTAATAAGTGGGCGGTTGATTCTGTCCAAGAGGTAAACATATACACGGCGTTATTGCAGATGCAAATCTCCGCAGATTTATCGTTTGTTTTCTTCCAAAAGTCATTAAAATAAATTTCTTTGGAGTCGCATTAAGTGCAACAATTAGCAATAACCTGAGCGCGCACATTTACGAGCTATTGTTCACCAAATGAAGATGTCAAATGAGTGTCACGACTTTTATGGGAGAATTTCGAGCCTAAATAATTATTTCCAGGTATATTTGTATAAAATTGAATTGATTATTACACTCGGGAAAGCCATAAACATAGGTCTTTAAGTATAGCAAAAGGTATTTTAGTAAACGATAATTAAGAATTTTTACAGCCAATTTACATCGTGTTGGTTTGAGATAAAATTTGTAGCGATATGTGGATTCTTTCAACTAAAACTAATTTATGGGATATCTAAACAAAGAAGATTTTTGGGTTTGGTAATATAGCTAAATTATTTATACTGGATCAATGCCGAGTGTAAATTATAACTTTAAATATTAAATGAAATATTATTGACCCAATTATAAATTTTATTATCTATGAGATGAGTAAGTTTTCACAACAAAAGGGTTATGCGGTATTCTGTTGAGATTATAGATTCAGAAACTCCTATAGTTCCGGATCGAATTTTGTGAATCAAAAAATGGGACAGAATCATAATTTTTTGAGAAAAATGGTTCTATATCTCTGATTATATAACGTATGGAAAGAAAGTCGGTGTCAAAAAACGTAAATATAAATATCACCTAACTGTTCGGTTATAATACACGCACACTGTGACGGTTTGCTCATGGTTAGTATGGCGTAGCGAGAGTATGTGGTTCGTTGGAACACACACACGAGTATGTAAAAGTTGGCCTATCCTTCTTGTTGACAATGTACTGCGGGGGTCCATCCAGACATTATATAATTAAAGTTCTAAAAGTCACGAAAGCAAGTTTAGAAGATTAGCTTTTTGAAAGTTTGGAAACTTTTCTGCTTAACACTTGCGAGTCAGACACTGTTTACCTATGTAAGTTGCTTATATCAAATTGCAGATATTTGGCTATATAATGATAATCATTTAAAATAAACATATGCCATTTTTTGGCCTAGCTAGCAACTCGTCGTCATCGTCAACAATTCGTCGGTTCTCTCGGATTTTTTTTCGAGACAGTGGACATTTTCACGAGTCCTCGCTTCATCTTCGAGGCTGTTGCTCGACTCTCCAGAAGTCGTTCTTGGAGCTTTACACCGTTTTAATAACCATAACAAATCATAGTACGAAAATCATATCCACTGTGTTCCACTATTGCAAGCACATCCCCGTCAGATTTTCGCGAAAACAAGCATTTTCCAGAAAGAAATATTTGTTTTCATATATGTTCCACATTTAAATTTATCATAACCAGTGTTTACGATAATGTATATTGTTAGTATCAATTAACTGTAAAAAGTATCTAACTACATTTGGCACATTTACCCACGTTTCTTGTCAAAATCGCAACGATTTAAAGGAAGTAAAAAAACTTATAAGAACGCGTTATAACTAGAAACTAAATCCGATTCTAATAAATAACCTGCATTATCAGAAAGTTATCGCCAAATTTCGACCCATTTCTTATATAATAAGGCAGTATCAAGTCAAACGAACCCGACAGAGGCATCTATCAATCCGACGAACTTCATTTTAATTTTAAATTTGACAGTTAAAAGACTGTGTTCACGGTAGCTGTCTATTCCGTATCATCAAATCATGGAACTGTATAATTTATGCCATTGCCTTTCGGTTTAAAATACAAACTTCGTAGCGTCAAAGCAACTATGGATAAATTGGACCGTTTTAACATTTTTATCGTACCTAACGAGTTTTAATACATTTTCATAATTTTTGAAATTTTTGGAGTTAGACAATGTAATTTGTTAAAAACTTTTTAAATGATCACTAATTAAGGATATGCAGTTAAATAAAACAAATTTTAATTTTATATAAAAATTAAACTTAAAATTATTAAAATTAAAATTAGTTAAAAATAATCAACTGGAACATTGTTCTAAACAATGTTCCAGTTGATTATTTTTAACAAGTTCTGTGATTACAGATAAACTTATTCTTTCTAGGTATATTTTATATATGGGCAATAAAGCTTGTAATTGATGTGAATAACTGACCGATTGGCCGAATGGTTAAGGACTCTAACTGCAGAAACAAAGGTCGCGCGTTTGATCCTAGACATGTTCATGCACACAAGTATTTGTGTGCATGAACATGTCTATTTGTTCCGTGTCTGGGGGTTAAAATGTGTAAATATGTAGACTATATAAAGAATATTTGAGTACGTATACCTAACATTGTCCAGTACCCACAATACAAGCATGATGATTAGTTTGGGACTAGACGGCGTTGTGTAGGATATCCCAAGTATTATTATTAATTTTGATTTATGAGAAAAATGGGGCGAGCTGTAACGATTAAGAAGAATTATGAAAATGGAAGCTCTCTTTAGGAAGCTTATTAGATAAAACACAGGGCAAATTGAGGTCTCGTTATAATATATAGGTTTTGACGTTTCAAAGGGCAATATACGAACCAATTTACGATGTATTATTTTACGAACCAACTGAGACACGACAGAGAGAACATCTTAAGTAATTTTAAAAGATCGTAATATTAAAGTTAGTTTAAGATTCCACAGAAATAAGACGTTGATTTGCGAGTCGGCACGCGCAGATAAATCATCTGCGTTTTAATTATCAAGAATATCAATATAAATATAAATATTTATATAAAAGAGTATTAAACATTTTCCATGAATTGCACATTTAACATTAATTCTGAACTTTCTTTTAGTTTTAAATTTTCTAATCTAACGAATGAATAATATTTTATTCTGTTAATACATGGCTTATAAAGATGTAAAATAATTCGAAATTGCCTACCTCATGAAACATAAATACTTCTACCTACTGGCAGTGATAATAACATAGAGTAGATCAATTTGACAGCAGAAGTACTAAAATCATTAAAACACGAATTGACTAGAAGCCCTCTTCTGCGTTTACCGTCTAACCACTCATACTCTAGCTAGTTGGTGTAAGCTGGCGAGTTTAAGTCCAAGTTTCAGTACGTAAGGTCCCCGTGCGCCGCTCTACTTTCCGAGGAATCCCCGCGCGTCAGTCTTCCACCCCGCAAAATTGCGTAATGTCACTTCGATACTGTAAACTAACATTTATGACTCTACTAAAGCCAAACGCTCCTGTCAAATTAATTTACTCTGTGACTACAATGGCAATGGAATAATTGATACCTACTATATTGGTGTGAAATATCTGGGACATATACATACACGGCCATCTAGTTTCAAAGAAGGCAGAGCCTGTGTTATGAGTACTATATAGACAACTGATATATATACGTACATGTACGTAGACATATTTTTTTATTTCAATCCATTCCATCAGCCTTATTTGTACCCCTCTGCAGGGGCTTAAGCCTCACCTCAAGATGAGTGGCTTGGAAATTAAGTCTACCACGTTGCTCCATTCGAATTGTACAGACCGCCATCTATTAACAGCAACCGGGACCGACTGCTTGACGTTTGTACATTTTTTTGATAATACAGACATATGTAGATATTTTACACCTAGTATAGACATGTTCATGCTACAAATATTTATTCCGACGGGAATAGAACCCGCGATCTTTAGGTATACAGTTATGGTCTCTAACCACTCGAGCCACCGGTCAATAATGTGTCAGATATGAGAATATTGTTAAATACACATAATCGAAGTCAACTGAAGACACTTTCCCATCACTAGATTTGCCCCGTAAAGTTTACAGGAAAATAAGTGACGAATGGTAAAGTTTAATTTAACGTGAGTTTCTAGAAAGGTATAGAAAGTCCGAACCTTCGAATATATAAGACAACCAAAATTACAGTGAGGTAGATGTGAGTTACAAGCTTAGGTAGCTGAAAACCGACTTAGATGCATAAATAATCTTGTGCCTTGTGTTTTGCTGACTGTCTCACAGTACCAGCTTGGGGTCCTAGCAATTCTCCTGTCTGTGACATTTGCTGTCCATGTACAAGTGACAGTGCGTGCTACAACTTTATTATTACTGGAATCGATTTGTCATTTAAGTGCTAATAACTTGCATGTAATCGTAACATGAACATAATAATAATGATTATAAAATAAATTTATACCTCACTATAAAATACAAAATACAAATATCTCTGCCTATTGAAGGAAATTAAAATGTTTTTTTACGTGGATACAACTAAACTGTCTCCTTAATAAATTACTTTTTCATTCAATCACTCACAAACGACAATATTCAAGGGTAAGTCGTTCTCTGAAAATATTAAGGAAGAAAATATATGGACTAATTATTACGTGTCTAAAATACTGTTAAATTTCTACGTGTTTACGTACGTACGTATTACCCACTATCTATCTACCTTAATACTTTAAGAAAAATTTAAAAATATATCTACTTCGTTTCAAATATTTGTCTCTACTTTTTTGGATTTGTTTGTCGTAAAAAGCTGTCTAAGAATGTCTTCTTGTTGTCACGATAAACTGTGTAGCGATGGCGTGCGGTGACCTATTAAGAAAGAAACCAGCTGCAATAAGCTAAGCAGTAGACACCTTGTAATTTGTATTGCAACGTATGGCTCGTTAATATACAAACATTAGAATAGACTATTTTATAGCCATGTAAATGATAGGGTATCGCCTAGATTATCACTGCCGGTTTTAATTTTCATAGGTTTCCACACGTAACCGCTGGGCAGTCAGTAGTAAGAGATTTACCTTAAGGGTGAATTTTGTCTTCATAAGTTCATACTATAAAATTTGTTGCACAAGTATCTACAGCTTAGTTATAAATCAATAAATATTTTTTTTCTTTCACGGTTTGAGTATATTACAAATGTTATAAAATACTACACAGGTCACTGATGTCTAATAAAATTTCACATTATATTTAAAAGATCCTTAATATCTACATCATCATCATCATCATCAGCCCATTTTTACCCCACTGCAGGGGCTTAGGCCTCCCCCAGGGCGAGGAGGGGGGCTTGGAGCTTGTCCACCACGCTGCTCCACTGCGGGTTGGGAAATGTAACGACCGCCATCTATTGACAGCGTTCTGGACCGACTGCTGAACGTGTCCTCCGAAGCACGGTGTCAGTGATATTGTGTACTTAAGTCACAAAAATTCATTGGTAGGTACACGCCCGGATTCGAACCATGGCCCTATGGCCTTATAAATTTGAGATAGGTTTGTTGCGCTTTCGGCAGTGTTCAATATCTACATCGTGTTTTCATATATCGAAATAATATTCTTCCACCGACGAGAAATTCTGCAACAATTCACACTATTAAAAGGTACGGTTATTGACATTGCAAAACTTAAAATAAATCTTTAATCTTATATATATATATATTTGAGAAGCCCTATTCAATTGAATATTATTATTGTCAATAATTTGGACTCTGTAATGTACCATTATATAAGTAAATAAATTTAACTAATTAATTCGCTGTTTTTTTGCTGACGTTACGCGCCTGATCCTCACTTGGCATCCGCAGAATACCAGTGTTCAGAACGTACTCTCTACCATCACGACCTTGTACTGAGCGTAGACCATTTTGGTACCATGCTTGTTTAAAGTTTTGTTGTAGTTAATTATTTTTCCTAAAAGTTTGCTGTGTTTTTTCACTTCTTATTTTCGTTTTAGGGGGTCAAGTAAACAACTTTTATTAAGTACTATTATTTTTAATCGAGCGCAATAAATATATATTTGTTTATAATTTTTGAAGCAATCATTACCTTAATAAATTACGTAATTAAGCTGTATTTGTACAACATTATTATGGGATGCTGTAGCCAAGGTCTATCTTCAAGATGTAAGAAATATGTGTCAATTTAATAGTTAAGAGTGTTAAAAACTAAACACTGAAGTAAATTCAGGAAACCATACGGGACAAATCACAGACAAAAAATCCTAATTTTATATATTTTTGTAGGTACAGATAGATGTCTATCAGACGAATCAAGAAAGTTTTTCTTAATCCGTACCTGATTTAATTATTGAAATATATATTACTTATTATAACATTTTAAAGGAAATTCAATAAAATACAACATGCAATTTATATATTTTTTTTATAATAACGTTTAATTTTGTGTGTGGGCATTTCGCTCCGAGTGCTGCGTTTATACCAGCGGGGGTCCAACTGGGTCAAGAGACCTCAATAAAAAGAAATCGTTCAAAACTTATTTATAAACACAATTTGTAGGGCATGTGCGGGAATATTCCGGTATGTTATTATGTATTTTAATTTAAAACAGAAATTAAAATAAAAATGTTACTTATACATACGATAGTAACGTAGTGTACCTAATGCAAGCAAGTTCTATATTTTTGCTATCCAACTGTTTACAGCTAAATAAAGCCACAATCCAAAAATCTATATAAAATCTTCAAGTCACTATTTCTGGGTTTAAATTTTCATTTAGTTGTCATCACTCACTTTTATCTGACATCTTGGTTGTCACGTGCGCCGCCTTATATAATCTAAGGTTCGTTAGTGCTAGCGCTTTCCAGAAAACTCTCGAAAAGTGAAATTATTTGCCGCTTCTTTTTACTGAAATTTCTGGGACCATACTAGTACTGGGGAAGGGTCGAATAATTGACATCGAGGATGTGTAACATTCAATCAACGCTGTCGATCCATATCATTAGCGTAATAGCGTATTAATGCCTTACTACAGAGGCTTACGCCTTCCTTCGTTGAGAAGGGGCTTAATGGATCTCATTCCACGACGCTACTCCAGTGCCGGTTGGTGAATTGTAATGCTTTCCATCTATTAGTGGCAACTGGTACCGACAGCTTAGCGTGCTCTCCGAGGCACAGAGTCAGTTAAGTACATAAGTTGGAAAAAGCTCATTGGTACATGCCTTGGGATTCGAACCACAGCTCTTCGATGCACTGGGGCTCGCTACCACTCGGCTGTCACGATATCATGACTGCTGATACGTGTTACGAAATATTTTCATAAAGTAGGTAGGTACGTACCTACTATATAGTATCAAAAATATTTAACTAATACGTAGTTTTATTTATGGTAGGTTTGGTATAGTACGGTAGGTAGGTAATGAGATTAGTTCAAATTTTACGATAAATTTTCATTTATGATGTATATAAATACCTACAACAGAGTTTTAATAATTTTAAAGTTTATCTTTGCCAACGTTTCGATTGATGTCACAAATTAAAATTTATCGAAACATTTGAACTAATCCCATTACGAACATAAAAATCTCATTTAAGGTCATTACATAAAAATTAATAAAACTATTTTCATAAATCGCGACCCAGGTCACATAATTAAAGAATATAATATCAATTTCGATTGACTCCCAATAGTTTGTGAGCCGTAAAATTAATCTGGGTTTTATTTCTTTGTAACGCCGCGTTTCTAATCGTTCATGGCAATGGAGCATAGACAATAATGGATTATAGACTTGATTTCAAATCATAAAAGCTATAAAGCTACCGCCGCTTTCGGTCGTTTCACGGTGTTAGATCGACTAAGGAAATAAATAACATCGCTTTTTTTTAGTGTTGAAAATGTTTAAAAGGTCAATTCTTTGTAATAAATTATGAAAGCTTTCGAAGTCTATATAAGCCTATGAGATAGGTAAGAACAAGATTCGATTGCATTTACCTACATCGTAGCCTTAGAGCGTAGCATAAATCACCTAAATAGGTGCGTTATATTAATTGTACGGGATGCTTATCACACTGTGGAGCTGAGCCTATTATATAAAAAAACTGGGCAAGATGACGCGTCGATTTCGCGCAACTGAAAAAGTTTTCAAGCTTTAGATGAAATGTACCGTATATTTTGAAGATTACGTTAGATGTAGTAAAGAATACACCTCACAAAGAAATCTGGTATATTTTAAACGGAAAAACAATAACAAAGATTATGAAAGTGCGTAAATTCTCCTACTATGGACGTATGCTAAGAAAAAAACACCTCATCTAATGCGATGAAGAAAAACAAAATATAGGTCATCCCATTCATACATGGAAGTGCTTCGTAGACCATGACATCAATAACTACACAAACTACCACAAGGAGTACTGAAAAAGAACTGCGGTAAACAGAACAACACTAAAAATAATGGCAGAAGAAATCCGATACAGAGTCAGTTTCCGAAACAGAATACACCTAGTTAACGACTTAGCCCGAAGAAACGAACTCCCACGGTTGCAGTAAATACTATACCATCCTCTATATGTTACACACCAAATATAGTATCTATATTCCCCATGCTGGCTTTACGATGCTGGTATTCGGGTCGGGTCGACCTCCTGTCATTCCTGTATCGATTTGACGACCGCTTAGCCTAGTGGGCAGCGACCCTGCCTGCGAAGCTGGAGATCCCGGTTTCGAATCCCAGGTCGGGTCAGTATTTATATGATGAATATTAATACTGGCACCAGGTCTTGGTTGTTATATGTATGTGGTGTCCTCCCTTGGTACCCAAAATACAAGCTAATGCTTAGTTTGGGAGTTAGGCGTTGTTGTGATTGTGTGTGTTATTATTATTATTATTATATCCCGACTGCAGCCTACCTACACTCTGTCCAAGACACCAATGAGACATAGTAGATATGGCTCATTGGTGTCTCGGACCTCCTCGTCCTTGCAGCAGAACTGCTGGCTGGTGAGTCATTGGAACGGAATGGAACGGAAAATAATTACACCCTGATTTTGATAGTTGCGCTGTAAAAAAGTAGGTGAAAATAGTAGATTGTTCACCGAGGGAAAAAAGTGATCACTGAGTGTGCAATGTGCATTTGAGGTCTGAGAGCCGCAGGCTGCAGGCGGAGGACCTTAAAATCGTATTAGAGCGATTTCCGAGCAGGTGTAGTATACTAACGAAAGTACCCACCCGTGACTTTTTTTTTTATTTTGGGATCTACGCACTCAAATTAGTTTTTATAACTTGTGTTTTCCAACCTGTGAGCAAACCCATTGTGAGCATAATGTCAAGTTCCAAGTATATATTAAATAAACTCTGTTACCCCGTTGGCGCAACAAAAATGTGAGCAAAAAAATAAACCACTTAGACCAAAATACGTTGATGCTTTGAAATATTCCTAATGAAGTTGAATTTTGTGTAACCCACATGTAATATTCGTACTTTAAGAAAATAATTCTGAAATTAAAAAAAAAACAAAATAAATCTGAAATTACACTATTGTTTGAAACAAAATTAATGACAAAACTTATGATAGTATAATCAGTGAGTGACATTTTATTTTTATTTATTTATTGTTGTTCGGGAGACTAGCAGCCAAATAGTTTATTAGATTGTAATATTTTAGTCAGATGCTAATAATTTTACATTACATACCTACCTACTACAGGCATTCTACCAGCCAATATTTATTATCATTGATGATGGTAAATATTTACCTCCAATCTATGTAAATTAAATGATAATTTATTTAAAATTAAATTATAAGTACAAAATCATATTACAAAATTGTTGATAATATTGTATAATTACAATTTTACGCTGCGATTTAACCAAGTTGCTGTATAAAAAGTTGGGACATGTCTTGCATAGTTATTTTTTTAATTTTTTGACAACAGAGAAAATCGTTTTCAAGAGATGAAAAGTACTACTTTCATCCCTCTGGTCAGGTATCTTCAAGCGTACTTTGCGAGTATGAGTAATAAAAAAATTTTTGTTCCCTAGGGACCAAAATGGCATTTCACTTCCACTCCGTAGGCTAATATGGACTCTTTTCCGAGTATGCAAGTGTAGTGAAAAGAATTTAATTCAGGATTAATGTATGAAGCACGTGGTATGAAAAGAGATTGTATGCGAAAGAACTGGCAACAAAAACGCTAATCTATAACATTTTTTCAAGTTATTAATTCGAATAAGGATTTATAGCAAACTCACTTTTAATATTTAAAATCATTATATTTTTAGAGTGTGAATTGTCATATATTAAAGTGTATCATAACGCATATACCTACTAATATTAATTTGTAACTAAAATACACTAACACATAAAGTTTTAATTTATTTTAATTAGGTAGAGTTTTCTATTATGTGAGTTTAAAAACAAACGCTTTTACAATAAGATCCCAGTTGACATTCAAGTTTTACCCCTTAACAAATTTAAAATTACAATAAAACGAAAGTTTTATGCAAAAGCTCATTATAAAGTATCACACTACATAGATGATAAAAATCCATGGGTGTAAGCCGCTCGCCTATATAGATTGTTTCAATAATATTAATGTGTAATGACTTATTGTTAAAAGTTTATTAAAAGCAAATTGCTTATATGTTTCTTTTTTTTTAAATAGTATTCCTCTGTCTCTTGCTTATTCTTCTGAGAGGAACCAAACTCTTCCACAAGCTTAAAGGAACTCAATGAGCTATATAGAGAGCTATTTTAAATTCGCAGAAGAACTGGCGTGACCTAACAGGTCGCATAATTATTAGTGAATTGAAGTGGTAACGGGTAGGCCATATCGTTCGTAGAACAAACACACTTACAACCTGGCAAATGTGGTAGGCTACCAGTGGTTCCAGGTGCTTTAGGATTATGTGTTGTGAAGGTCTATTATACATATGTACATTAGTTGCCGCCTAGTGGTTACAATTATGATGGTTATGATGAATTTAATTAAATATAATAAAAGTTCCTTTGATATCCCACGCAGAGCGATGATCTAGTTCCAAACTAAGCAGAGCTTTGTTGTAGGTACTAGTCAACTGATATATATATATATTTGAACTATTTTTAGATTAAAAGAGATTGAATAGACATGTTCACGCACACAATATTTGTCCCGGGCGAATATTGAACCCACGACCTTTAGTTCTGCCGTTAGGGTCTCTAACCACTCAGCCAATGAGTCAGTCAATATTATTTTAACAGTACGTACAGGAAAATAATTTATTTAAAAAATTCTTAGTCAAAAGGTGGTCAAAATAGGTATAGTTTTAGCTACTTTTCAAATAAGCAATTATTACAAATAGTTCGTTGATTTTATATAAAATAATACTGGCTGATAAAACAGACTTGATTTAATATAACACTGGCTGGTAAATTTTTGTCGAAATCACAAAAACAAAAAATAGAATTAGTATTTTATTGAAATTGAGAAATCGTAAATTATTTGTGTAAATTGTTGCTGTTAAATCCCAAATATGTATATGGGAGATTTTTGCCGGAAATTTTTCACTGCTTGATAAATTTTGAAGCGGATTTATTCTTTGAGAAATTAAGTTTACTTATTGACAATATTTAATGTCGCCGTAATTTTTCAGTAACTGATTAAATGTAAATTATAATTGAGCTTGTAAAACCATAAGAAATATTTATATTATTATTTATTATATTTTTCGTTGAGGTAGTGAAAAGTAAAGTTTTCAAAAAAAAAAACATTGTCATCGAATTCCTAGATAAATATGCTCGGGATTCTATTATGGGTTCCTAGGTTGCACTCTGGAATTTAGTACTTGATTCTCACCGGAAATAGATAGGTTTCGCATTATTTTGTCGTTTTGGTTAACAATTCACTATTACATAATTGACTTACGTTTTGGTTTACTAATCCCTTTTTTTAAGAAGCATCGTTATGATATACTTATATGCAGTACGTAATTTAAGATCGGGAGTATCTAGAACGATTTGAACTTATACTCCTATATTACCACTGTATACTATTTATAACTCATCACAACACAACCCTAGTAAATCAATAAAATCTGCATTTCACAGTTTAGCAATTTATATAATAAGTACCTGGAGTAAAAATATATATAATATAATAAATGGTTCTGAATATCATTTCATAATTTTTTAAGAGTTTGACGAGCAAATGTAATTTTACACAATTACTCAAAAATGTGAGTGCAGACTGTGCAGATACAATTTTGGTGGTGTAATTTAAGAATATTTTATTTTTGTACGCGACACGACAGTTTTATGACGGTCTTCACTTATAATTAGTGTCATATCGTAAAAGTGCAAGTCTGTAGACAATATAGCGCTGTAGCGCTATATCGAATTAACCGACGCGGCGTAACGACAAATATTTCCGATTAGTCTCGTCGCCGAGGTCTTGGTTATAAACTGGCTATAAACTCTGACAGAAATATCATTTTAAGCCGTCCTTTAATTATCCATATATTACAAATCCGATCTTCGAAAAACTACCTGATAGCAATTATACACGCGTTCACCCACGTCAAGATTGTTAACAAAAAAGAGCAAGCGAACTGTATAGTCAGCCTTTAGAGCGCGGCCGGTCGACATAACTCAAGCGAAATGTCCAAACTGCGCGGGCGCTCATTGTGTCTAGCGTAGAAAGTGTCGCTCACAATGGTAGAATATTCAAAATCTTGTTAATAAGCGGCCACGGGGTCCCGGGTTCGATGCCTTTTCACGGTGTCGAGAAAAAAATTCCGGATTATAAAGTAGAAGATCGAAAATATTTTAATGGTCCCGTATTATGATTTTTGGTAAATTATGTGGTGTGTATATTACGGGATAAAGTTTGAGTGAATGTACCACTAATTTTAGAGCAGCGAACAAGTAGGCGCAGAGAAGGCGTGGGTGTTGTTTTGAAGTGGCTATGTGTTCAGGTATTCGACATTTTAGTTCTGTTATTTTTAAAAGACAAAGCAGTTTTCTTAATCTACATCTTTCAAAACTTAGAAAAGGAATAACTATAATATTATAATATTATTATATAATATTATTTAATATTTGTAATTTCAAATATAATGTGAAAAATATAAACTAAAAATAATGTGGTTTAGTTAAGATTTAGATAGTGTCAGTCGGCGCTGCCACTAGAGGTCGCAATGATTGGGTGCTAGTCTATACGTCTATACAGTTTTTGCTAGTCCCTGGAAAGCTCTTTCCTCTCCACCACAGTGAACGGATGTCCACCAGTAATACCGCAGTGGCGTAAGCTGGCGACACTGTAAACTGTCGATCGCCAGTGACTAGATGCCTCGAAAGTTTTAGGCGTGCAAACACTGCGCTAAACTACAAAAAGTTTATTGAATATATTAAGTGTCTATCAATTATCATTTGTTGCTACATATTTCCAAATAACTTTCCGCAACATGTCCCTAAATGCTTTTCATACAATACTAAAGAAATAAAACGTACTGCAGCCGTACTCTGGTAAATTAACGCAACGCCGAGTTAACGCCGAATACGCGCCATTTCAAAAATCCGTATACACTCGACCATAATCCTAGCAACCGGATTTTTGAACGTTTTCGGCGCTACTTCGGTGTCGTGTTAAAAAGTCAGAGTAGGGCCACTGCTATTTCAATAAAAATCTATTCACGATTCAGCCATTTCGAAATTAAGCACCTATGCAAAACCAAACCCCGAACTGCCAGTGATGTTCCAGTGCAGACCAACCAATTAAACGAGAGGCACTAGACTATGGGGTTAAAAACTGACATTTGCTTCCTTCAGAAGTCACTAATGTTGACCGGTTATTCCCAGTTGTCACCACTGGCTTTGTTCCCACTGGTGACAAATGGGAAAAAAATTCCCATATGTTGCCAGTAGTGACGAATGGGATAAAACTAATTCCAATTGTAACAGTGTATGCCTAGCAATGTAGGAGCAAAAAACAACTGTGTCTTATTATATAGGGTTGTCTTCATTAGTTTACATAAAAGGAAGACATGGGGACAGAAAAATCTGTTGCCAGTGTTTCTGTTTGTTGTTGCTACTGAAATGGAATAAAATAAAATAGAGTTTAAAGATTAAAACCTTTATTTAATTAATACTTATTAGTTCCATGGTTTTAATAGAGCCATAAATGCCAATCCACAGTATCGAAGTGATATTACAATTTTGTGGGGTTGGCGGGGATTTCTCAGGGGTGAAGAGCGGCGTGCGGGGACCTTGTGCACTGAAACTCGGACTAAAACTGGCTATCTTACACGAGCTAGCTAGAGTATGAGTGGTTAGACGGTAAACGTAAAAGAGGGCTTCCAGTCAATTCGTACTTTTATGTTAAACATTGTCTAGCAAAATGACAGAATTTAGGTCAGTACTTCGAGTTTTCAAATCTCAAATGTATTGGAATTTCAGTCGTCGTCTACCTGCAATCAGGTTCCAGTCAAGTGATCCAAGAGTACCGGCCAAATCCTGTCAAAGATAAAAAAGATTTACACATGTAAAATCTGGCTAATGTATCCAGGTAAAATTAACATAAGTAATTGATGCTGCAGATTTTTAATCTGTGCTTACATAAAACCACAATTTGTGTTTTGACAGTTCAGTTTATTTACATAAATACATTTTGATTTTAGAACATCGATTCTTAAATGTAGAAAATTGATCATCGTGCTATAATGCGAAGGTTCAAATCGTGACTGAAAGCGGAACCCTAGACGTGTTTCGAAAAAGGTACAACAAAAAACTACCTTTTTCTCCGACACTTGGTGCTCAGCGTGAGATCGACCCGTATTTCGAATTTCTTGCTCGACGCGTCATGTGGACGAAATGTATGTTTTTTTTTCTACGAAACATTTACCTAGCTTTGAGACTTTCGGCCATATGCGACCAATTCGCTTAGCGAAATCGCCTTTTCGATTCGAACAATGCTTACCTACACAATTAAACTTCCTCGTGTTTGTGAATTGCTTGTATAGAAATATGAACATTTTTATTCGTAATAGAGGAAAACCATAAGAATTTGTACAATTTGAAATTTTATAATAATGTAATTATTGGCAATTATACTAACATAAATAAATACTTGTAGATAAAGAATACGATGTAATAAGATTATCTAATCCTAAGCATGTGCTCTAAATATATTTACCTGGTATAGGATATATAACACGTTTTTATAAGCATCTTTGATAATATGTAATTTTATAAACTGTAATATTTATAGAATTTTTCATTAAAATTTTAACCTTTCTATAGTTTCAAGACTTGATTTGAACGTTTGATAGGTACAAAGAATAGACAAATATATACATGCCACGTATTCTTACCTCACAGGCTGTAGTCTGTTAATTTTGTAATATGTGATATCATAAGAGATAGAGTTCAGGAAGAAATGAACTATGTATGTAGCTAAGAGTTAGCAGAGCAAATTCATGCAAAAATCAGACCATGCATTATTAAGGCATTATTTTTTGAGAATCATCATATTAAGAAAACACTAAATATATCTATATATGTCATGCTTTAGATGGCTATTTATTAGCTGTTAAATGTGACCATTTGCCAGAATTTTATATCCCCAAAAAATTAGGTAAGTATAATTCATCAATTTGGTTCCAATGGTAATTATTTAAATATGAAAATATCAAGGCACAACTGATAAGCTTCTTCTTCGCATAACGTAAAAAAGTTCAAACCTGTGGTGATTTAGATGGGATAAACATGTTTCCTCTACAAGTCGCCTCAGTGAGTATTTTGTAGATAGTTTTTGGAATTTGCCCTATCATCTCTATCGGTACGCGAGTGGAAACCGTTTATTCTTTCTCCGCGGTGAAAAGTCGCCTATATATCCTTCTACAGAATGAAAGCTATCACTCTGATTTTTTTTAGGATCCATCCAGCAGCTTGCAGCAGCAGACTGATCATCCACAGTAAAAATTAGCATGTGTCCTTCCCCAGGGTTTAAACTTCGTAAAATTTGTTAAAAGTTGTTCCAGCTGTTGTGGCGTGTTTTGTTCTTACTAAAAAAAAAGAAATAAAAAATTTTAGAAAATTGGCAAAGAAATAAACGTTAATTAAAATGAATATTAGAAAGGTTAATTAATTATAACTATATTTCTGAAGTATAATTCCAAAACACTAAAACTTTAAATTTTCAAGATTAATAAGGTAAATATTCACAACTTTATTCTTTTCAGATCTTTTAAACGTTTATTTACTTGACGTTTTCTAAATTTTATTTTTACTTTCTAAAGAATAAATGGGTTGAGTATAGTTATCAGTGGGATGTTTATATGCTTATATTTAATAATGAAGAAACCGCTTTAAAGGAACATATCTACTGCAGCATCCTCTGGCGGATAATTGCTCTAAACTTATTGGAAAACCTGAGCAGTGATGTGGACTTGTGTAATTTAAAAAGCTGCATCAAAATTTACCGCAGCGCCTTGATGAATTATAACCGTATAATTTCGTTAAGAACCTGTTCTAAGGTGATACCTATGTAGGTACCTAATGATAAAAATTGCATTATTGTCGGCTGAATCGTCATAGAGAAACACATCTGCTGACGCGGCCTTTTGTAACCTACGGCTGTAAGATATAGCCAACAGGCCTAATAGCGCTCAAAACTAGTGTAGCTTTCTATGAGTGAAAGAACTTTCAATCAAAATCGGCTTAATAATTCCAGAGATCACCTACCTCTTACAAACATTCATACTTAGTTGCATACAAACTTGGATTACTTACATTCTTAGACGAGGCTACGTGATGCAATAAAAACAAAACAATGGACTAACTTTCGTGTGCTTGTGTGTGTGTGATTAAACATAACACATACTTCCGCTATTTCATACTAACCATATACTGATACTAACCGTGTGCGCGAATCGTAACCAAACTGTTAGGTGATATTTTAAAATACGTTTTTTGACGCTAAATCTATGTCTAGACATGTGAATAATCAAAGCAATGATAGAAACAACTTTACTTCTCTACAATAATTCCACAAAAAAAAAATTTAACTCATTAAGTATTTCTTAAATGTTTTTAATGTAAATACAAATCCGCTATCAATGTTAATTTCCATCGTATTTTTTGTAGTAACCAGTCGACTAATATCATAATGAATATACCTCTGCTATATCTCTGCGCCGGAGTGTCCGTAGCCATCCATCTCGATCACGCCCCGACGTTTGACCGAGCGGAGCATACGCCAGTCGGTCAAACAACATGATCATTATCAACGAGTTAACAATAGCTGATATTATTGATTGCCTCTATCGCGCAAAGTATGAACATACCTAATACCTAATACAAATTGGGCCCGAGTTGAAAAGTAAATACCCATAGGACTTTATAATTCAGTTCGATTTAATTTTAAAGGTAAATTTATTTGTGTAAATAGTACATTATAATGCTAGTACGGTAAGCTGTACAGCAGAGTCGAGGTGTTTATAGGCATGAGGCGAAACCGAGTGCTTATAATAAACCGACAATGACTATAATAGCCAACTTACTGAGTACGAGCATCATACGACGTTTTTCAATACAATAGCGATTACAATTAGGTAGATACTTTAAATGTAATAATGGCGGGAGCTAAGGGCGCGAGCGGGTTTGGTTATCTCGGTTTACGCATGCGTCACAAACAGAATGCTCGTTTGTGATTGGTGTAAAGTAAAAAGGCCTAATAATGTAAAATACAACATTAAGATCAAGTTCCGATGTCATAAAGACCGTATTAATAGCAAATGTATTGAAAAAAATATTTGCATTGTCTATTACTTTAACATTGTTACGTAATGACTAAATCTCTCTATTTATTAAAACTAAAAGAATTAATAATTATAAACAAATTACTTATAAGTAAATAAATATTTGTGGTGTAGAACGTTTCAACACATAAGTACTACTTAAACGAATTTAATTTAAAAATATAAATTGTAAATAGTTCTGAATGGAATGTTACTGAAGAGAATCGATATCGAGTAGGTACAATCATCACATATCTACTTAAAAAGAACAATCGGAAAGTAGTAAAATAATTGCAATATATAGCTTAAAAGAGGCACATGTGATAGCATTCGCAGTTGAATGAAACAGGTTCCCTGTTTAATTTTAAACCGGAGCCAGAAGCTCCTCCAGGTGAGGTAACGCCGAAAGTCATAGAGGAAAACTAACTTTTGAATTCCGTGAAAGAGTTACGACTGTTTACCTATTTTACTTCTGACTATCTTCATGCGACACTTACATATGGGTTCGTCTGAGATTTCATCGAGCCTATTTTCCCATTATTTTCATAATAATATTAATACATCGGACATCCCACACAGCGCTATCTAGTCCCAAAATAAACAAGTATTATGCTTGTGTTATGGGTTACTGAACAACTGATATACATATATTAATATTTTACCTCCTGAATGGAATGCATATCGGAATGTTCGGCTGGTGATATTGTACTTATATAGCTTATTCACAGGCATTTGCAGTCAGCCAGCTGGATATAAGTGCGTTAATAGAGCAGGAAATTATAAATAATTACAAATAAACAGAAAAAGTATTATTAAAATAATTTTTGTGTACTTACTGCATAAACCTATGAATACACGGACATAGCATCGCGTTCCTTAGTAACGATGCACTCCTAGTAAACCAGCTGGCAATGTACATAAGCGTCAACTTGAACACACTCATACCATAGTAAGTCAACCGACCGTCAGTACGCTGCAAAGTTCCACTCACACATACTTATGCGGCCGCCATTGCAGTGCTTCATTAGTTGTTCAGTGACAAGGGAGTCTAGAGTTTTTATTACGTCTGTAAACTACTGCTAGATTTTATTGACAAACAGTAATTATATTTATTAGAAATTATTTATTAGATCTCTAATAATGTAACTTTGCCTATTTGCATTGATAACAGAGTTGCAGCAAGTACCTCGAGTTATTCTAGAAAAGGATTCCCGGTGGCGGCCATTCGCTCAAATTAGCAGGGTCACTACCATGACCCTTGATCTAATATGTTTTTGGGTTCTTCATACACTTCTTCACTTCATCAGCCCATTTTTACCCCACTGTAGGGGCTTAGGCCTCCCCCAGGGTGCGGTCCGACTGCTTGACGTGCTCTCCGAGGGACGAAGTCAGTGACAGTTATGTACTTAAGTCAGAAAAACTCATTGGTACACGGCTGGATTCGAATCGAATTCGAATGGCCCTACGGCCTTACAAATTTAAAACAGGTTCGTTTCACTTTGGGCTATCACGACAATTTTGGGTTCAAATATCACTAATTCATTAATTGGTGGATTGCAATAAATTTTCCAACAATATAGATTAAACGATTTATTTATGTGTACTTTTATTAATTTGTATATCAGCAGGGTTACCATACTTGTATCCTCGTCTAATTTCATAATACGACAGATTTCGAATGGAAAATGAATCAAACTATTATTTTCCTTGAAAAATTGAGATTTTCTTGTCGTCTGTTCAGATCATATTAGCTTTCTCCAAATAGTTTTTTTTATACGTACCATAAATTATTTTTAGTTACTGGTTTATAGTGCCACTGATAACCCGATATCATTAAAAAAATAAATCAGTTTTTTAGACAAACAAACAAAAGTCCTAAGCTCCTGAATGGGTAGAAAGATGGGAATATTTGATGACAGGAATATTTTTCACATATGTCGTATTTGTCATTGAAGGCGATACGGTAATTTAAAAAAAAATAAAATGGTTTCGGCCGACGGTCTATGGCCACATTTCAAAACACGTTTGCTATATCTACAAGTAGAAGACATTGCTAATCCTTTCTGATTTCTGTGTGTTAGATGAATCGAGAGATTCACTTTTCATTGCTGTATTTGGTAAATTATTCTCTTGTCATACTGAACTATAAGTAGCATAAAATATCTAGATTTGTCTTCATCTATAGAAATTAGAATAAAAGTTAAAAACACCCAGGTTATTTTGTACAAGTAGGTATAACAACAATCGAATTCCTTTTTACGCTTGTTATTATGGTTTACGATTAAAGGTTTACAAGTTAAACCCCTGTGACAGGTTTAGAGAAGCTTTATCGTTAAAGTTCATTAGGATGTATTATTTTGTTACGGAAATTTAATTACGATAGTTGCGTGTTGAGTTTACGTTTCGATTACTATCAACACTTTTTTTTGTCAATCATTTGTCATCAAAGGTTTTTGATTTGGAAAACACTTCCTCTTATATTTGCTCAAGTGTGTCTGTCTTGTGTCCTGTCTTGGCAATAGACAATTGCAATGATCACGGAGTTTTCTGAACTGCATATTACATTTTGATTGTATAATGACTGGATAGAGAGTCAGCCTCAAAAACCATAGATAAAAATATCACCTATTTTTGATTATAATTCACGCACACAGAGACGGTTTGTATATTATTAGTATGGCGTAGCGAGAGTATGTGGTCTATTGAGTCACACATACAACACACACATACAAGCATGTAAAAGTTGAGCTGTCATTTTTGCAAAGATCCATCCATGCATTATATAATCGAAGGTATTATATCGATGTTTTACATAAACGAAACACTAATTTTGTGAGCTGTGCCTGGTCACGATGACACAAGCACGTCAAACAAAAATATCTAGCGCTAGTATAGACACCGTCGATTTTAAAACACACGATCGCTTTGTGAGCACTTCAAAATGTCAAAGACAAGCCGAAAAAATCCTAAATTCTTTAGAAAACAGCCGCACGAAATTAAACTCTATCGTCACAGCTATAAAATTCAATTTTTCATAATCACGCTTCAGATCAGAGGCGGCACGCAAGTGTTATCTTTCACAAAGCGAAAACGCAACGTCATCATAATCAATCACCTTTTAAAATATCGAAAATTATTATATTAATTCGTCCGGCATTATTTGACTAAGCCCCTTAACAATGGCCGGAATGAGTGCTCTGGAAAGCCAAAAAAAAAACGAAACAAGAAAAAATAAAAAAGCGTCTCTATGGCGGCGGATGACATGTCAATTATATAACCATCAATTGTTCGACGAAGTTAGGTTCTTTATGAGAGACGTGTTGGAGCCGCGGCGTTTTGAATTGACCCGAGTCACGTACTGTAAAAGACTGAATTTAATAGAAGGGTATGTGTCCAAGGTAAATGTTAGTTTAGAATTAATTACAAGGTTCGTGTATTGTGTGTGGCCAAGAAAATGTATACGTAATGTTAAAAAATCGCTTAAGTAGGTACCTAAGTTCATAAAGGTTCAGCAGGCCGATTGCGAACAAGTGTTAGTCATATCGCGAGCCACAAGACGTATTTAAAAACGATTATTTTCGTCGGATGTGAATTTTATATCTGTTACTGCTTTGGATGTACAAAAAACCTATTTATTTTTGGGAACACTAGTTTTCCGCCCAAGATATAGTTTTAAGTACCTACCACTCGTGTTATGAGCGCTAGTTCAGAATCACCCCGTAAAATGGCGTAAAAGTATCTTAAAGAAGTTTGAATACGTACAACGACTGAAATTATTTACATTTTTGTCGGTACCTAGGTACATAAGATTGGACAAAAATTGTTAATGAATATAAAAAATATTATGCATTGGAAGAAAATCAGATGTTCCTTCTAAACTGCCACAATAAAGTAGTTCATTGCGGTCATTGATCTCTTTGACCTATAATCCGAATGAAATAAAAATACGATCGGCAAGTTTACGAACTTTCACGAACCTGACGCTGCTTTATACGTCATACTGGCCACGTATATTAGCATTTACTTCCATCCAATTGATCCTAACAAACATAAAAAAATAGTGTCGTGATAGCCCAGAGCGCAACGAACCTGTCTCAAATTTATAAGGCCATAGGGCCATGGTTCGAATCCGGGCGTGTACCAATGAGTTTTTCTGACTTAAGTACATAACTATCACTGACTCCGTGCCTCGGAGAGCACGTTAAGCAGTCGGTCCCGGACGCTGTCAATAGATGGCGGTCGTTACAATCCCCAACCCGCAGTGGAGTAGCGTGGTGGGTTTAAGCTCCAAACCCCCTCCTCACCCTGGGGGAGGCCTAAGACCCTGCAGTGGGGTAAAATGGGCTGATGATGATGATGAAACATAAAAAAAAATAGAAATATTTTTTACTCTTTACAAGTCTTTTTTTACCTTTCTTACGTAATATTTCACTCGATACGACAAGGTCCTTTCAAGATTATGTTTTAGGTATACATATTAATATGTACGCCAGTTTCGTAAATAATACATTTTTCTTTGTAAAACTAAGGTTCCAAATGCATAGAAAATATTACCTACTTAACTACCAAAATGTTTGGGTGACATCCCCATTTTACTTTAATTAGTTACCACATATCTAATAACTTAACTTATATAAATACTTAACTTAGCCGTATATATCTAATACATATCTAGACGTGTTATAATTGGAACACTTGTCTATAACGAAGGCAGATAAAATTATAATTATTTCGATGGGATTCTGACAAATGGATTTAAAAGCCTTAAAAACCAATAATAGATATTTAGGTATTTTTACAGTTAAGAAACTTTTCAATCGTGTTGCAGTTATGAAAATATATTTTTCTAATACAAAATGCAGTTATTTTATATTTGACTAGACAATATTGACAATAGGTACATGTTTTCGTGATACGGTTTAAAAATCAACATGGATTGAACCTTCGTTTTTGAACTATAAACTTCTTTAGCATCGTTGTGATTTGAAAGTTGATGAAACGAAAAAGCGACAGTAAAAAGAGACGGACACATAAATTCATAAGATTTAACGTGGGAGAAAATGAGATAGGAAGCATTATACAGTGTTCCTTATGTTTGTGTTTCTCTTTGTGCTCTGCTTCGTACCCCTTCCACTCGTGTTTACCAAGACATAGTGGGAGTTTGCTTGGGCCTCAGCGTTGTACGTGTGTTAATACGTGTTTGTGCGCGCATGCGTACCTAGTACAAAGCTTGAGAAAAGGCATCACAACAACCGTGGTGTTTTGTATACGTGTACGTAAGTATTATTTACAATAAAATTCTTCAAATAAGTCGAAAACGAATGCAGAATAAAATATAAAATAATTATCTAAATTTGTATCACTATGATCATTACTAAAACCTACAATTATACTCTTCCCGAAGTTTTACATTCGTCTCAATATCTTGAAATCAAATTTTTTGAATATTTCACTTTTACCACGTGTGAATTGCACATATGTTTTTTTTATATAAGTACTTTTTGTTTAGTTCGGTAAGCTCTACACGCTCCATAAGTTTGTACCTATTAGGTACGTTCAGCAGAAAACGCGATAGGTAGGTATGTTATATAATATGGGGTGTTCGGCTGAATGTAGTTCAACTTTAAACATGTTTATCTCAGTAACCCTTAGTTTGCATCATCTGCTTACTTGAAACTTTTTGTTTGGTTCGGTAAGCTCTACACGCTCCATAAGTACAGACTTATTAGGTCCTAGCTCCATAGGTACAGACCTATTAGGTACGTTCAGCAGAAAACGCGATAGGTAGGTATGTTATATAATATGGGGTGTTCGGCTGAATGTAGTTCAACTTTAAACATGTTTATCTCAGTAACCGTTAGTTTGCACCATCTGCTTACTTGAAACTTTTTGTTTGGTTCGGTACGCTCTACATGCTCTATAAGCTCTATAAGTTTGGAAAACGTTCAAAAAACGTTGGAAAAATTTGGAAGAAAGAAATGATTAATTTTATTTACTTTATTATATTCAAAATAACAAATAATTTAAAAAAAATTGTCACATAAATTCTATTGTTCAATTAAAACCTAACCACTTTTACTTTTACTCACGCTTTTACTCACGCCTATAGTGGGCAGATACAACTTCAACTTTTGATATGACAATGCTGTGCTATCGAAGTAGGTACGTATATTTCGAGTTCCTGCATTTACATCACACGGTAACATTTGTTGCGACGTTAAAGCGACAGGGCGTGGGCAGGTGGCAACCACGCCTACTGTTGCTCTCCTCTCCCTCCACTCCCGCGCTACGTCACACTATTTGCATATCGCCCTGAGGCCGCGCTTTCAATTAAAATAAGTAACGATTACGAGGAATTAGTTACATTTATAAATTGTTATTTTGGGAGAAAAGCTACTTAAATAGTTTTTTAACTACATTGATTTTAGTTTGATAAACTTTTATTTGAAGGCGGTTACGACAGAGCATTTGTGTCAAACAGGCTTAAGTATTATACGAAAAATCGATTATTCTACACTACAAGGGTTATTACTTATATGTGAAAACGATATGAATCGATAGTTAGATTACTTAGGCTCTGATATACAATAAGTTACACTGTGCAGTTAAAAAAATTAGTACGTTTTAGGTTTCATAATTATAACAATTTGTAGGTACATAAAATGCAATGAAATAAAAAAAAATTAACAGATAACTCTTTCTTTTGTATAAAGTGTCAGTTTCTCTAGGGTAGGGTAGACAATCGGGATTAGGTATATGGATAAGTTTCCAGTTTCTTATTGTTGCAACCTCAAAGCTTTCGTAAGGCAAAAATATAACTAATATTTTTTAAAATTTAAAATAAGGTCCTTACCCACTAACATTCGTGATATATCCAAGGTTTATATCGTATGCTTTAGTGTGGCTTCATCTTTGTGCTATTTTTGATCAGTTGAACTTAGACGTGAATTAAATTGTACCTAAAATGGTGCTGATTTCCTGAATCAGGACATGTAGATGGGCACGCTCTAGCGTTTGGGTCTTAGCATCTAGGGATTAATCAGATTGGCTTCAAAGCTTTTATGCAGCAAATTTGTATTACTTGGATGCTTATTTTAATTGCTTTCTAAAGCTATGGAGTCTTACTCATCAACAGTTGATTTTATATGATTGCGGGTCAAAATATTTTTACAATGTTCATATATATTTAAGCCAAATGAGCTTTCTGTGTAAATGTATTCCTAAGTAGTTAACATTAAATAAGTTTCGTCTCTTAATGGTTAAACTGACATTTACACATGAAAGAAATTATGCGCGTTGATTGTTTATTTGGGACATTACATTACCTGGGACATTACACAAAGCACCATCTAGACGCAAATCAAGCAAGTATTATGCTAGTGTTATGGGGTACTAAACTACTGATATCATCATCATCAGCCCGTGTCTCTCCACCGCAGGATATAGGCCTCTCCCAAGGCTCGCCACCACACACGGTCTTCCGCCTTTAGCATCTAACTACCCCTGGTATAGTACTTCAGCTCATCTGACACTGCATAGACAACTGATATACATACTTAAATATTCTTTATAATATATACATTTGTAAATACTTTTACACCCAGACACGAAATAAAAACATGTTCATGCACACAGATATTTGTCCTGGGCGGGAATCGAGCTCACGACCCTTGGCCCTGTAGTTAGAATCTCTAACCACTCGGCTATTCGGTCGGTCCAATACTAATAAGTTATTAACATAATTACTTTCTAATAAATCAATAAGTTTCAAGAAACGCAGCGTCACTCGAAGGCGTCTCAATTCGCAGTCAATAAATCTGTTGGACTTTCAAAATATTTTCCACACTCGAAACTAGAAACAAAAAATGGTGACCACAAAAAAATATAGAGAACGCGTCGCTCTGACTGCAGGCTATTCCGAGAATCTGTTTTAACACAAACCGCGTTGGATTTGTTCCGGCAGCGTATTCGTTATTAGACTATACTATAAATGTAGCAGATATCTATGATGTGTGTAATTAATGTGGTGTTTAGGTGTTGTGCTCAGCCAATAAAAAAAGTTATTAAAATAACAAACATCTAATAAAATATTGTAGAGAGTTGTGTAGTTTAAAATAAATTACAAATAACAAAATTTAAATTATTGACAAATTTGCACTACCATCAAGTAAAAACACTAAGTATTATAATAACAGCAAAATATGGTTTATTTTATAACGTTAACTTTATACTAATAAACATGTACTAACCTTATAGGTAGCCTATTCTCCAAAATCTAATCTCTGTCTCGATTGAAAACACGAGCAAATTTCAAAAAAGCAAAAATATAACAACTACAGATTAAACAGATAGAGAGATTGAACAGATGCTTCATCATCATTGTTTTAAATAAACATTTTGTTAAATTACCAATAAAATGTAATTTCAGAAACTTAATTTTCTTTTCCAGTAGGTAAGAATTTTATATATGGGTTACTTTAAATAATAATAATGTATAGGTACATCACAACGACGTCTAGGCCCCAAACTAAGCATTAACTTGTGTTTTGGGTACCAAACGAAGACACCACATACATGTAACAACCAAGATCCGGTACCAGTATCAATATTCATCATATAAATACTGACCCGATCTGGGGTTCGAACCTGGGACTTCCAGCTTCGTAAGCAGGGTCGCTACCCACTAGGCCAAACGGTCGTCAAAGTCGTCATATTAGTGATTTGTGTGGGAAAAAAATTAAGACGTTTCTAAACTGTCCGACGTTATTATCCGATTTCAGAACTGGATACGTGTTTTTGTGATACCTGAGTGAGTTATTTTTTTAAATTAAATTTTATCACTTAATTGATAAATAGTTTATTTAAGTCCTTTATGATATTAACAAATTTTAGTATAGTGTATTCACTCATTATGTGTACGTAGCATCTTCCTTGTAGTTCCCTTTATTTAAAATAACACTTTCGTTGGATATTAAGTAAACATGCTGTCTGGTAGCAAAGGATTAGTGATAATAACATACATATAACAACCAAGATCCGGTACCAGTATCAATATTTATCATATAAATACTGACCCGACCTGGGTTTCGAACCTGGGACATCCAGCTTCGTAAGCAGTGTCGCTACCCACTAGGCTAAGCGTTCGTCAATTCAAATTCAACTTCGAAGTGAATATACGAAACAAAAATGTGAGCAAACAAAAAATACACCGTAGACCAATTACATAAGCTTGAAATATTCGCTGCGAAAGAGAATTTGAAATACCACATGTAAAATAGGAACCTGCGTACTGGGAAAAATGAAATAATATTTCATGTGTAATTTAACAAAATATTTGTTTGAAACAAAGATAATTGCATTTTGTAACGCGATATGAACACAAAAATTACAGCATAAAACAGCATACAAAACGTAAATAAAAATATAAATATCATCGGACTGTTCTGTTATACTTCATGCAACAAAGACGGTTTCTATATGATTAGTATGGCATAGAGAGAGTATGTGGTCTGTTGAGTCACACACACAAGTATGTAAAAGTGGGCCTGTCATTTTCGTTGACATCGTATTGAGAAAGTCTATCTAGATATTGTATAATGAAATGATTTAACAAAATATTTCCTAGAAAACAGTTATTTATATAATGATGTGTTTTGCGTCTAATTTATGAGTCTGATGTCATTTTTTGCGGATTTCCGATCGTTTCCATGAGACGTGGCAGTTTGACAATTCTGATATTTGGAGTACCTACGTAGATATTAAACTTGGATAATTTAACAGCTCAAACCTCGAACTGTTGAAAGATTTTAATTTTTAATTTAAGTAGCCATTTCCCATAGCTTACTTTTATGAGGATCATAAGAGACATGTTTATTTTTATACTTAATCGTTACACATGAAATATTCTCTGCAAAATATATGAAATACTAGGTATATAAATTTATTTGTCATCTGACAGTTCTTTTGAGTAATGTCTATTCCCCGCCATGGGATATTTGACAGATTTCCATTCCATTATTAGCCTTGATTAATAGATAAATCGATTTTTGTTTCCAAAAATACGTTCTAATTTGTAGATTTTTGTTCAGAAAAAAATATTTCAAGCGAGACAAAATGTATACATACATTGTATTTCACTAAGAAAGCACCAAAAGCCTTGTATGAACTGTATCTTAATTAACACAACCATTATGAATTGGTAATTTTACGCTACTCCTCACTAGTGAACTTTAAGAGAAATTTAGAAAAAAGGTAATTATCTCAGTTCAGACCTTTCCGCGTATACATTAGTCGTGCTGGCAGGTTGGCTAATGTGGAATCAACTTCCCAACTTAAGCTCCCGCATTTTTTGACACCACTGCATTTCGTCTACCTTTCTGAAATATAGCCGAATCTCCGAGTTAACTGATCTGATAATCATTTAATGAAAAGGGCGCATGCCCAGCCCACAGTTTTCGACCGATTTCAAAATTTCTTTTTCCAAACGGTAGACCTCGAATTTTTTTTTTTTAATTTTTTGACGTTGGCTTTCGTTTTTTAAATAATATACTTTTTGTCTGAAAAAAACGGGAAATTTCGTATTTCTTTTTCACCATTTTCGATTTTACAAAAAAAGTTACAGATAGTTTTTAGAAAATTTGAAGTCATATGATGCCCCAGAGACTCTTCACTTTATTGACACCACTGATTTTTGTCTACCATCATAAGTTTTGGAAATATAGCCGAATTACTCTCCCGCACAAAAAGGATCTGATAAAAATTTTCAGTATTAAAACATTCACATAGGTTATTTTAAATCGCGGATATGAATTAAAAGTCTAAAAAGTTGGTGGACGAGTTTCTACTTGTAATGTTGCTACTTGTAACAAAAACTGTCACCTTTTCTTTTTATTTTAAATATGCGAGCGAATGTTACGCACAAGTAAAATAAAAGTCTGTTTCCCTTGGCAACCAAGCAAATCGAGAAAGAAAGAAATTGAGAGGTATAACAAATAAAAAATTTATTGGAACGAGTTTACAGAGCAACTCTAGCTTAGCAACTCTAGCTTAACAAACGGCCAGCTTACCAAAGCTTTTTGGTGAGCGGAATTTGAAAGTGAGAAAAAGTTGCCAAGACGAGTATACAGCGGGAAGGCCTTTCACCTTTAAAACAGAATTTAATAAAACATTTAATTAAGTTCACTTAAATTAACTGATTTTTAGTTTTTAATTTGTTATAAGCTTTTATTTTTAATAAATAATTATTGGTTATTAGTTTATATTTTTTGTGAATATTAAATCTATTACGACAAACTAATAATAAATATTTGCTCTATAATTATTTTCCATTAAGCCGATTATTGTAAAATATAAGCTTTGGAATAAATTTTTAGACCATTTGTTGTAATCATTTGATTTAATATCGGTCAGCCTCACATGACTCACATGCAAAACCGCAACTAAAATTGCACTCGTAATAATTTCTACTTATTTACCAAGTTAAAAGAAACAATTACAAAGTGATCAGTGCTGTAGAAACATTTTCGAGGGTCAAAAACAAGAGTTTTTTCAAGTGGTATAAAATAACTAATGAAAAGCTACACTGAGTGCATTCATAGGCAAAGAGTCGATGTTGGAAAAATTAATATAAAATCAATTAAATGTTACTCCATATTTTTTGATCACTCCTCGTGTTTAGCGGAATTCTGCTCAACATTATTTGTTTTCTGATCTGTGGCTAAAAATAGCAGTGTGATGATAACATACGAGCTTTAAAAACGCTTGAGAGCGGTATAATAGCTAAACATGATCTGCCGAAACTGCTAAGAGCCGTACAATGGCTCTACAACAGCTGTGTAACTCCATTTTGGCATAGATTTGTCAATTAAATAGTTGTACATGCAGTAGTTGTCCAAAAGAGTTAGGGGTTCGTCAATTCTAGCTAGTTTCTACTGCTACTGTTCAGCTTCAAGCTGTTGCTAGATACGAAATATGTAAGTCTCATCTAAATCGGTTTAGTGGAGTTTGAGGTATAAATGTTCAAACAGAATGTAATACACGAAAATTTATTGAAGTTATTGTTTTATAGTATACTAGTACCCTCCCCCCTAACCCCTCACCCTCAAGTAAGGGGGAGGACTAAGCCCCTGCAGTAGGGCATAATGGGTTGGTGGAAGATACTAGCAACCATACCAAGATAGCAAAATTATTCAAATAGAGCATTTTATATGTTGAACTGACTCAGAGATCAAAAGTTTAGTAAATTTCTATCAAAAATTTTGGTAATTTACACATGAAATTCATTTTGTTTACACTAAATGCTACAGAATATTGAGTGATGTATGTTTTTTTGTTTATATTTTTGTGGTCACGCCGCAGTAACTCCATGTACCCATCACTAGTATATACTATATATATTTCATATAGCCCTATGTTAAAATCAAACATATTCTGAGATTATTGGAATTGCTCAAGTTCAAACTACCATTCTGTATTCTACATACGGGCCTCTTCCATGTTAACAGGACGGTAAAGCAGCTGTCGCCACATGTGCGCGCGACACATGGCGCGACCTGAGCAACTCTGAGCGTGTTGCTTACACTTCTAATTTCATTAGAAATCAACTTATGATAGCATAAGATATAACATAATTGGCTTTGAAAACTTATATTCAAGCAAAAATATGATAATAATATATGGGGCACAACATCATCTAGTTGTAAAGTAAGCAACTATTATGCTTGTGTTAGGGTTGCTAGACAACTGATATACATAAGTACTTAAATAATGTTTCTTAATAATTCATACATATATAACACCCAGACCTGGAACGCACATGCACACAAATATTTGTCCCGGGCGGAAATCGAACCCGTGACTCTTGGCTCCGCAGTTAGGGCCTCTAACCACGCGGTCAATCGGTCAGTCAATATATATAATACATTTCAATGAGTATTAATTACTTACTCTGCTTTTAGTCTAAGAGCTGGTAACGCAATTTTGAGTAGGTATTCGAGTAGGTTATCAACATTTTAGATTGGATTAAATGATCTGTTTTGTTTATTCTCTATTTTATTTAGTATTATTATTATAATACGAAATTCAAATATATTAAACTTTCAAAATGCCTCAAGCAATACAATTAAAAAAGTCGCTAGTCTAGCTGTTCTAATTTTACATGAAGTTTCATGTTGTCTCAAATACCTAGGTACTCTCTCCCACTATTTTTATCATCAGTTCCGGTGGTTGAAACAGCTTTTTAAAATTTTTGGCAAATCCGCTTCTTGTTTAGAAGGTCCTGGTTCCAATACCAGAAACCGGCATGTATCAATGAACTTTAGTCCTCGAAAAGCACGTTAAGTCGTCGGTCCCGGTTGCCATCATCAAATGGCAGTCAACAGCAAAATTAAAAATATAAAAGTTTCTCAAATTACTTGAAAGATATTTGTCGTTCTGAATTATATTATAAAACACTAACCATCTCTCTACCAATAGGTACGTTAAATTTACAAAAAATAAACAACAAAATTTATAATTAAATTTAAACTTAAAGACAAGATGAAGAAGAAAAGAAAAAAATGTTGCGTTGTCTCTACATTGTCTACTCAAAAAAATAGTAATTGGTAGAAAATTCATAATATCGTTAAGGTACTAGAAATAACAGTAACGTCATACGATAGTGTATATTTTTGAATTTTATGCATAATATATTGACAATGAATTAGTGGTATAATTTTAAAATTCTTTTTGGCAATGATTATAATACAATATAATACATGGGACTTCCCACACAGCGTCATCTAGTCCCAAAGTAAGCAAGTATTATGCTTGTGTTATGGGTTACTAGACAACTGATATACATACTTAAATATTCTTTATAATATATACATATATAATTTATTTTTTTTCGAAGACACCACACACATATAACAGCCAAGACCCGGTACCAGTATCAATATTCATCATATTAATACTGACCCGACCTGGGATTCGAACCCGGGACCTCCAGCTTCGTAGGCAGGGTCGCTACCCACTAGGCTAAGCGGTCGTCAGTATTGTAAATGATTGAAAGGAAAACATTTTTGCATTTGTTTCTTCGTCTTTAAGTAAATAGGTATTATGTTGTATCAATGCATAACATTGCGATATTTTATGTGGAATTCCAACAAAAAAAAAGAGTGAAAATACTTTATTAGTTCGCATGTTGGAACCTTTGAAATTCAGAAGTCCCACTACTCGACGCTAGATGGCACTAGTTGTTTATCTAAAAAAAAATATATCCATGATACTTTTTACATTGTTGTGATATAAATAAAAATTATGACAGTAAGAATATAAACAAGAAGACATTGGTCTTCTTGACAAATCACTTGCTGCAATGAAAGAAGTATGAAATAAGAGGTTACAGAAGTATGGACGTCTACCTAAATAAGTAGGTACCTACTTCCAAGTGATGCTTGAAAAACAGAATTTTGTAGTCGAAAGTGATGTGAAAACAAAGATAAATACCTATCTATTTATCAAAAATAGTGATACTTTTCGAAAACATTTCAAGAGTTTTTTCTTGTGTCGGAACGTTACTTTTTGTTATTTATGATTTCTAATTTTAATATTGTAAATAGTCTGAAGTTAGATAATTCTATCTATATATATATGTTTTATTTATTGAAATTCACTATAGCATTATCGAGGATCCCGATAGCTTGATACTTCGAAAATTCCGGTTTCGATCCCCAAATAGACCGGTTCGATCTGAGTCTGAATGTGATTTTATTGGAGCTTGATTTTAATATAGGTTCGATACTTTAGTTTTACCTATCTGTGTAGAACAACGTCAAAAAAACTTTGCCATTTATCTTATATAGAAGTGAATTAGTGATTTTCTTTTTTAATGACTTTTGTTGAGAATAAACGAATGCAGTTTTATTTTTATTGATACCGTACAACGCAAAAAAAACGGACCCCTTAAAGATGCCCGGATCGGGACGTTTGCTCCTCAGTTTGTGTTGGCGCTAGTCAACGAGATAGCAGAAACGCTCGTCTCAACTTAGTGTATCTACATGGGTGGGATTAGTTGGATAGCTGATCGTTCGTTGTTTACATAAAAGCACGAAATGACCAGAAGCCCTCTTCTGCGTTTACCGTCTAACCACTTATACTCTAGCTAGCTGGTGCAGGATAGCGAGTTTAAGTGCGCGAGGTCGTAAAGCGCGCCGGTCTTCAACCCCGGAAAATTGCGTAATGTCACTTCGATACTGTGAAGTGACATTTGTGACTAATGTTAAAACCAAACGCTGCTGTAAAATTTATTTACTCTATGATTGTTCACCTATTATTATTTTGTAAAAATAAAAAACAGTGGTTTACACCAACTTTATAGCAAAGCTTTAGATATTTCTACTGTGCATTTTGTATGCGTGGATATAATAACGTATTTTATTCTTTTATCGGAAATTTTATGTTTCTTTGTTTGGAAAATAATCATTGTCTAAAAACTAATGCAAACGAATTTATCATTTTATCCATACATATACTTTAAATACTTTTTGAAAGTTTTAAATTAGAATCAATACATATATCCATCGTTCAAACTATAAATATGTTTCAAAAAACTTTTTAGAAGGTGCTAGAGAATCCCATACTTCGAAATGATCGAAAACGTAAGCAAAATACCGGACTCAGTGATTATACACATGAAACGTTCAGAATCTTTATCTTCTTCCTGGTAAGAATGTTATATATATGGGTCACACAAAATTCTACTTAACGGTGAATAGCAATGAAAAGGATAGCATCATTTACTAAATTTCTTGAAAATTGTCACTTGTTGTGACTTTTTGTGAATTTTAGTTTATTTAGGTAAGCTCTCCATGCTTTATAAGTTTGCGCTACGTTCAGCCGAACACACTGCATACCAACCTTAGATACCAACTAATAAAAAATTTCATTAAACTACCAATTTGGAACGTTAACAGGAAACTTATCTAATTACAATTTATATGGAAATTTTTCTACTTATATAGATAATGTCAGTCTTAGATCTTTGAACTTTTTATATGGCTCAGTGTTTGTACCAGAGGGGTTGTGAAACCGTCTGCGTGGCCCGCCACACCGCCCCCTACTAGATTCCTTCTGATACTCAAACGAGATAAGATCCTACTACGCCTTTTTCATTTAAAATCTAGAGAACTTTCTAGATTTTGTAACCAATGTAAAAAGTAATAAAAAGAAGCGATGATTGATTAAATTTGATGAAAAAGTGAAGTAAGTGTAAGATTGGTGTTGTCAGTGAAATATTTGTCTATTTGCGAATGCAAGCAATACGATCTCATCAATGTAAGTTTAATAAACCTTAACCGATTGCCGCCAAAAAATTGTATAGTAGGTACTCAGATCATAAAACGCTAGGTTCTTTTCGATTTTTTAAAATTTTTTTGAAATGTCGAAATAAAAAAAAACTTATATTTGCGCAGTTTTTTTTCCAAAATATTTTTTAATTTTTAACAAGTTTAACATTAAACTAATTGAATTTTCACATTTTGTGCAAAATAATAAAATTTCGAAAGAAAATACGCGCATATTAGTTTTTTTTTCTTACGATGTACCAAAATATTTAAAAAACCAAAACGAACTTAGTGTTCGGTGATCTGAATACCATATATTTTTTGGCGGCAATCGGTTAAGGTTTAATGGGGTGCAACGGTTAACGCCTTACTATAATACGGTAGTGTCTAGATCTCGACTTATAGGGATATTATTGTAGATATAAATATTATATTATTAATAACACATACAATATGTGCAACCGATCTGTGCTAGTCTGAATTTAGTCGCAAACATAATTTGATAGCTTAATTTCCTAGAAGCGTTGCGGGGAAAAAATGACGAACCTGCGTGCATCGCACTTTATAGATATAACAGGTAACCTATTTATTTGATAGGCATACATAAATGTCACAATCACACAATACGAGATATAAACACAGATTAAAGATTATATTCTAAATAAGGTCCTTGTCTCTGGAGGTTTTAAAGGTAGTTTTTTGGTGATGTAAATATTTTCAATTACCTCCTAACGATTGAAATATGTATGCGCATATAGCCCGAACGCAGCAAACCTGTTTCAAATCCATAAGGCCACGTGGCCGTGGTTCGAATCCGGACGTGTATCAATGAGTTTTTTCTGACTTAGGTAAGTAGGTACATAACTATCACTGACTCCGTGCCTCGGAGGGTACGTTAAGCAGTCAGTCCCGGTTGCTGTCAATAGATGGCGGTCGTTACAATCCGCCAACCCGCATTGGAGCAGCGTGGTAGATTTGGATTTGGTGGACAGAAAAAGTTAATAGAATATATGAAAACTCCAATGAAAATGGAGAAATAACAGTTTTTGTGAATCAATCTTACTTTACTTTAATAAAACTTAAATAATGGTAATTGTTAAAAACTTAAAATAAGGTATTCGTTAGTAAATAAACAACTTTTAAGTAATTTCAAACAAACATTTAATATTCACCTGCGCGATTTAAGTACCTATATGATCGGAAATTTGATATAGTAATAATAATTATACCTACACCACAACAACGTCTAGGCCCCAAACTAAGCATTAGCTTGTGTTTTGGGTACCAAGCGAAGACACCTTCATCATCATCAGCCCATTTTTACCCCACTGCAGGGGCTTAGGCCTCCCCCAGGGTGAGGAGGGGGGCTTGGAGCTTAAGTCCACCGCGCTGCTCCACTGCGGGTTGGGAACTGTAACGACCGCCATCTATTGACAGCGTCCGGGACCGACTGCTTAACGTGCCCTCCGAAGCACGGTGTCAGTGATATTGTGTACTTAAGTCAGAAAAAATCATTGGTACACGCCCGGATTCGAACCATGGCCCGATGGGGCCAAATTTGAGACAGGCTCGTTGCGCTCTGGGCTATCACGACATTCACGAAGACACCTATATTTTATTAAATGTCATAATTTTGAAATTATAAAGACTTGAATAACTAGTTTTTCTTTTCAAGATCAATTTGCTTTGCTATTCACACTTAGTATTAATTTAGAATTAGAAGCACTATTTATATAACAAACAGTACATACATACCCACTGATTGTTGTAGAAATCCTGCTATACCTAATGGCTTAACAACAGAAAAACGTCAATAGAGGAAGCCGGACAGAAGAAAGCATATGAAATCGATCAAGAAAATATTACAAAGTCAATAACATAAATTATCGTAAATTTTCTGTAGTAGGTATTTGTTTCAAAATATGCGATGTAGGATCCAAGATTGAAATTCAGCAGTGAAGTCAAACGAAGAAGTTAGTCTATGGTCCATGTTAGGGTGTCATGAAAATAGTTTCAATGGTAATTGTGTGAACAGTGAAGATAGGTAATTAACATCCCAAAATCCATAAAAACTGGTCGAATCAGTAGTAGATAGTAATTAGATTTTATGTAGAGCTAAATTTTAAAGGACACAGTGTAAACTTTGAAAAGATTGTTTCCATGAAAATTATTCTAAGTTGAATTCTACTTCAGATTTTTATATTAATAATAATAATAATAACGTATATGTATGAACAACAACGTCTAGGCCCCAAACTAAGCATTAGCTTGTATTTTGGGTACTAAGCGAAGACACCACGTACATATAACAACCAAGACCCGGTACCAGTATCTATATTCATCATATAAATACTGACCCGACCTGGGATTCGAACCCGGGACCCCCAGCTTAGTAGGCAGGGTCGCTACCCACTAAGCCAAGCGGTCGGTAAAGTCGTCATATACATACAATTGCTAAGTTGGTATATACCTACCGTTTGACGGATTCCACTTTATTAACAGATTTCTTTTTTACGATATTTAAATATACGAAACGATTGATGTTCCAATGTATGAACATCTACAATTTTTTTGATGTTTGTTAAAATTTCACCCAGTATATTTAGATAAAGCCATACGATACAATGACAATGAAAAAGGAACCAACTTTTATATGCTAGACATCTAGAATTTTTTTGATGTTTGTTAAAATTTCACCCAGTATATTTAGATAAAGCCATACGATACAATGACAATGAAAAAGGAACCAACTTTTATATGCTAGACATCTAGAATTTTTTTGATGTTTGTTAAAATTTCACCCAGTATATTTAGATAAAGCCATACGATACAATGACAATGAAAAAGGAACCAACTTTTATATGCTAGACATCTAGAATTTTTTTGATGTTTGTTAAAATTTCACCCAGTATATTTAGATAAAGCCATACGATACAATGACAATGAAAAAGGAACCAACTTTTATATGCTAGACATCTAGAATTTTTTTGATGTTTGTTAAAATTTCACCCAGTATATTTAGATAAAGCCATACGATACAATGACAATGAAAAAGGAACCAACTTTTATATGCTAGACATCTAGAATTTTTTTGATGTTTGTTAAAATTTCACCCAGTATATTTAGATAAAGCCATACGATACAATGACAATGAAAAAGGAACCAACTTTTATATGCTAGACATCTAGAATTTTTTTGATGTTTGTTAAAATTTCACCCAGTATATTTAGATAAAGCCATACGATACAATGACAATGAAAAAGGAACCAACTTTTATATGCTAGACATCTAGAATTTTTTTGATGTTTGTTAAAATTTCACCCAGTATATTTTGATAAAGCCATACGATACAATGACAATGAAAAAGGAACCAACTTTTATATGCTTTATATATGTAACTGAACAGACTGCATACTATTGCTACCCTACTAACCATATACAGGTTAGTAGGTAGCAATAGTATGCGGTTTGTGTTTGCGTGAATAATAACTGAACAGTTAGATGTTATGTTTTTCTATGTTTTTTGACGCCGAATATTCATCTAGTGCATATACAATCTAAGCTTAACAGTTATTTTAAAGTATTATCTGGTATTAGCGAATCAAGTCACTTCACTTGCCTAGATAGTTAGATACCTACTTTATTTAAATTTCTTTTAATGAATGAAATTTGTCTGGAAACAGATAGGTAATCTTAGACTAAATAAATTTGACAGCAGTGTTCTGTTTTTATAGAGTTAGAAATTTATGTTACTTCATAGTGAGAAAACTGTCAAACGCAATTTCACAGGGGTGAAAACCGGCGTGCGGGGACCTCGCGGACTGGAACTCGCCATCTTGCACTAGCTAGCTAGAGTATGAGTGATTAGACGGTAAACGAGGAAGAGGGCTTCTAGTCAATTCATACTTTTGTGTAGGTGATATTAGGAAACTTACAGATTTCTACTATTATGTAGCCACGATTATATGACTATCTGATCACTTTCTATAATTGATGTCTAAATAGGTAGAGAAAATAACAAACCGTTTCGGGTCAAAGTATTGGTTTCCTATTAATTTAGGAGAAGCATTCTTTCCTCCTTTAATACTAATCAAAGAATCTTATTATATGTTTTGTAATTATGTGTGGCCGTGGTTCGAATCCGGGCATGTAGGTACCAATGAGTTTTTTCTGACTTAGGTACATTAACTTTCATTAACTCTGCGTCTCGGAGAGCACGTTAAGCAGTCGGTCCCGGATGTTGTCAATGGATGGCGGTCGTTCCCCCAACCCGCATTGGAGCAGCGTGGTGGATTTAATCTCCAAGCCCCCATCTTGGCTTGGAGATTAAGGAGGCTTAAGCTCCTGCAGGGGGATGTAAAAAGGGCTGATTGAGATAGATGGAGAAGTACTTAATATCTTTTCTAATGACCTAAAATTAATATAGAATAATTTTCGAGTGTGTGAGTAAGTGAGTAGGTAGGTATTTACTTACAACTCCTTGCAGAAAGCGCCACATCAGTTCCATCAGTTTTATTTGCCAGTGTAAATTAATTAAATATCGTTTAATAAAGATTGTTTATGGTAGATTTTTATTTCGGAAATAATGATCTTTTCCAATGAGCCAATTCAAGATTGTTCCCTAAATATAATTTGGTAGGTTCTTTATGGTTGACTTATTGGCACACACTCGAACCATTTTGTTATAAATACATTTTCGTCATATGATTTACTTACCGTTGGATTCGCGTTTAGTAATAAATATATTATATATCTATCAAACAGTAAATGAATAAAGTGTAGAAGAATTCCTTGTCGGCAATGGCGCTCAACAACTGACATATAAAAATAAATTAAAAATCGAATCATGGAAAAGATTAATGTCTATATAATTTTCCAATATAAAAATCATCCTCAAAGCTAGAAAAATAAAGCATATTTGCATTAGCAATTAAATTGCAATCGAAATAAAGTACCTACATAGTAACCAACCACTATCCCAGTTATTTGTCACTTCATTTGTTAATCTGAAGATGGAAGGAAGAAATGGTGACGTGCAGTACCTATCGATTTTAATATCTGGGACATCCCACACAGCGCCATCTAGTCACAAAGTAAGCAAGTATTAGGTATGCGTGTATTATGGGGCACTAGATAACTGATTTATACACTTAAATATCCTTTTTTTTAATACTACATATACATACATAGATACTTTTACACACAGACCCAGAACAAATAGACATGTTCATATTGTTCATGCACACAAGTATTTGTCTCGGACGGGAATCGAACCCGCTATTCTCAGCTCCGCAGTTATGGGTCTTTAATCACTCGGCCAACCGGTCAGTCAATTTTGATGTGACCAATTTCAGTGTCAATTGTATTTCTAATATAAGTAAGCACCTATTTATTTCGTTCATTAGTTCCTATTTACCGACTCAATACAGAAAATACTTGATTAAATGTCTTTATCTTTGTATAAAATGCAATTTTACAAGGTATTGTCTATTAGAATGATTACCAATAGGTAGGTATCGCTTTACACCAGCTTAAACTGCTTCTTCCCATTCACTGAAAAAAGTGGATAACAAAACTATTTGATGTGTTACCATTAAAATAGCAAAACTTTGATAATTTTCGAACAAAGTTAGTTAAAATGCAAGCTACTGGTTGGTGAGCTAGTACAACTGAGTTTGACTACTTATAGCAATAGTCATGTTGTCACTATTTTTAGGTAATAACTAGTAATCAATTTTATAATAACTAGTAAACAATCAATCAATCAATCAATGAATCAATCAATCAATCAATCAATCAATCAATCAATTTGTTACTTATAACTGAAAACTTTTTTGTGTTGTGGTCTGATGCCCATACTTACTATAGCAAGTAGGTGGGTATCTTCTGTAATTCAGCTTTTTCAGCCGAATATCTCTACAATTGTAAACACCAATTAAATTATGGAATACATTTGATATTTTGTAATATTTTTTAGTATATAGAAGTACTTAGGTATCTACCTACCTAACTACGTGTAGGCAATAATTTCGCAGGCGATATATTAGTTGTGTTAATTTTGATTTAAATACATGTGTATAAATATGATAGAGAGTTTTTGTTACTTCTATGTTTGCATGTAAGTAATAGATAAAAGGTGTAATAATGTGTTTGGAATATTGTTGGGAAGTGGGTTAGTAAGTGGATAGATGAAGGTAGCTATCTACCTACTTAATTTTACGCATCACCCAAACCATAGGCATAACCATGCCTAACCAGCTGCATGGTAGGTACGATTCGTCCACCTAAATTAAAAATAGCTTATTATTTCACTCGAGGTGCATACTTTAATACATTGTATATGTAACTAGGTAGGTACCTACCTACGGACTCAAATTATTTGTGGATTGGAAAAGTTCAATTTAAGCTTTTATTTCATTGCATTCGTTGTGTGAAGAAGTTGAGTGACGTTGGCGCGGGCGGAAGCACAACTTTTCACATTAATGTTTAGATATTGCGGCGGCGGCGCGCATGCGTAGGTACACTGCTCGCTCGCACCACCACGGAAGCCACTAAACAACCAATAGGTACGATTAATAATTTAATCGGTCATACGATTTCATGATCCTATAATTTTTATAATGACTCGTTCCTTCGCATGCTTCCAGTAAAGGACACGCAGAGGTAAGTATTCAGACGCAGGTCTGCGTCCGCAGCACCTACAGGTGGGTCGCGGCGCTCCCACCACATCCAATCGAGGTACGGCGCCGCTAAGAAAATACCCGAGCATTCCGTGCGAGAGCGCCGAAGAAATTTTGATTAGGTACAGAAATCCGAGCGGGAACACTCGCTTATAATTGCGGCAAAAACTTGTCGGTGGTCAAAAAACGCGGGCGTCCCCCTCGAGCGGCGCTTGGCGAGTGGCGGGCGCGGGTTGGGGGCGCGGGGTCCAGGGCGGGGCTTTCGCTGCGAGTGGCGCTCGGCCCGGGGGCGGAGCGCCACGCCCCGACGGCAGCCCTCGGCGCAGCGGCCGCGGCAGTGTCCG